>QVTF01020158.1:87500-457500 GCA_003573665.1 Oxygymnocypris stewartii
ATATGTTTTTGACCTAGGTTTTGACCTGGAAGTTTGAAGCTTGCACAAGCTTGTGAGGAAATTGTGAATTGTTTCATGAATTGTGTGTTAGCGATCGAGAAAAACTGTAATGTTGCCAATATTTTCATAATGTATTCATGTATTCATTGCAATAGAACTGGTGATGTAACGTAAAGCAATTTAACATTTAAAGAAATATCTAGGTGCACTGCAATGAAGTTGGCAGCATTACTTTAAATAGTTGAAATGTAATTATTATTGATTAAACTAACTAAAATATAATTTTTATTTAAATAAATCTGTAAAAAAGAAAATCTGTAAATTTATGAAAATAATAAATTGTACTGTAAAAAAAAAATATTTTACTGTAAAAAAATACGGTAGCAAGATTTTATGCTGTTACAATTAGCCGATGCACTCTGCCTAGCAACCAATTATCTGTTATCACCTGATTCAAATCAGGAGGACTATACACGATGCACTCACAGACACACACTGCTGAGTATTGTTTGTTAGCGTATTCCTGGTTTCATGTTTCAGTACCTTAACAACATTAGGTGCAACATACAACCTCTAATGTACAAAACTGATGAGAAACATTCATTGTGGTGATCAAAGCTGTATTTTCAGCATCATTACTCCAGTGTCACATGATCTTCAGAAATCATAATAATATGCTGCTCGAGAAACATTTCTGATTATTATCAATGTGCTGTCGAATGTTTTTATGAAAACGGTGATACATTTTATTTTTCAGGATTTACAGATGAAAAGAAAGCTCAAAAGAACAGCATCTATTTTAAATACATATTTTGTATTTTGTCACTTTTGATCAATTTAATGCAAAAAAACTAAGTTTTGAAAAGTAGTGCATCAAAATAAAATATAATTAAATAAAATGAATTAAAATAAAATCTTTCCAAGACATGCCTGGTAGCATTCAGTCACATCTCTTTTTATCAGAACACTACAATGTGATCTAGTGATATTAATTCCCTCTTTGAGCGATGCATTCATAACTGTACATGCAAGAGACATCATTCACTTCTTAACATCTCCTGAACCCATTTTGAACCGGTTTTCGACTCATAAAAACTCTGTTACACAATACATGTTGTGTAAGTACCAACTCTGCACCACTTCACTGTTTCAATTGGCTCTCTGCATTGACAGATTGTTGAAACATGTCAAATGTGGTATAGCAACAGAAAGCTTGTTAATGCCCAGAGGGATGATATCATTTACTGCTGGGCACAGACACATTGTTGTGTGAGTCATGAATTATTCAGGCCTTTGGAGAGGCGAGATACCTCTTAAATAACGGGTGAATGTATGTATATGAAGGGAATTATTGTATTTGACAACTGCTCTCAGTGTGACTCCAGACAGATGTTGCTGATGATTGATTTTGGCTCTTGTAATGAAGTGTTCTTGTCACTTGTTGATAAAACTCGAGTAAACAATCCATCAAACTATTGCTGAAGCAGTTTGGGTGGCATATATAATGCTCTGGAAAGGTTTACTGGACTGAGGTTTTATTTTTATTTATTTTTCTCCAGCAAAATTATTGTCATGTTAGTGCACTATAAGAAAGCAAAAAAACACAATCCCATGGTAATTCATAACAATTTTACATTTTGGAAATTGGTGGTTAAATTTAATGAATTGGTCTCATTCATACGTTTATGTACGTTCTGTTTATTTATTCGATTTTTCTAAAATAACATAAAAAATCTATATGAAAATGAAAACAAACCTAAGAAACATGGATAATATCACAGCAGAAAATGACCAGTGTTTTCCATTTATGGACATTTCCATCAATACTCAAACAAACATGATACGATGTATAATTCATACACCTGCGAAAAATCAATATGAAAAATGTATTCATAAAAACGGAACGTTGTGTTGTATTTTTACTAGTGCTGTCAAACTATTCATTTTTGCTTACATAATATATGTGTGTGTACTGTGTAGATTTATAATGTGTATATAAATACACACACATTCATGTATATATTTCAGAACAATATGCAAAGTTATATTAAATATATTTATATATGATATAAATTATATTAATATAAATATATACATGTAAATATTTCAAAATACTGTATACGCTTGTATTTATATATACATAATATATATACACAACACACACCCTCACACACACGTGTGTATATATATATATATATATATATATATTATGTAAACATTGTTTTTTATATGTGTGTGGTCTTGAAATCACTGGATTTCAACTTCAACAGTAAATGTGATTGCTCCTTAAGAGATATGTGATAAAACATCTTCTGTAATATAATTCAAATGTGATTTGTTGATTAAAATGTTTAAGAAAATGCATTTCATTCAAATACACGAATGCCATTCAAGTAATAAAGTTGCTTTTTGCCCCAATACTTACAGTAGTTACCTATCAAGGTTTGTCTTTATAAAATCAATTGTAATCCCATAATCATTGGAGGAAAACAAAACACAAAATCTAGTAAACAACCAATTGTGAGATGTAAGCTCAATTTAAATGTACAGAAAATAAGAATTGTCAGAATTGTGATAAATTCAAGATTCTGAGTGTATGTCTACACAACAAGAAATGACACGAAACACAAGTTTTTCTTGTTTAAAGAAAGTTTCACTTACAAAGTGATTTGTGTTCACACAGATCTGTGAACATGTCTATTATGTGCATGCCAGGCCAGAAGGTGGCGATGTTCCTCTGTAAAGAGACATCCCTATGGGCTGAACATGTAAAACACACGCACACCAGGTGGTTTTATAGTTTACATATATATGTAACAATGGAATTTTCCAAATAAATCGTATTTTATGTCAAATTTTGTTTCACAAAACGTACATTATTTACGTATTTACCGACTCTAATACTGAGGCATTTACAGCATCTAAACATGCATATATATATTTTTAGCATTTCGACGTACAATACTGATGTACTGACGACATCTACAAATGAATCCTATGAATACTGAAATTGCAGCATTAGTTTTATTTTTACAGTTTTCATTTGTCATATAAATTGCATAATGTTTTCAGTTGCATTATTAAATTGCTTACTCGTTTACTTAAAATTAAATTGTTAAGTTCTGTTCTGTTCTGTGGGATTTCTGCTGTAATCTTGTTTCGAAGAGCAAGTCTACATAATATTAACCAAAGACTACACTTTAAAAACAATCTGCAATCGTTTACTTATCGTGTAATATTTACTTTTCCATGGGACACAAAAGGTGTTTTCTCCGACATGCTGTGACTGAAAACAGAAACATAAATACACCAAAAACGCAACAGATTGCAGCATGCCATGTTTCTGGTGAGGTGTGTTTTGAATGGATCAGGATTATAATCTGGATAATATTTTCCGTGATTAACGACTTTAATTCACACAAACCTACTGTATTCTGCCAGAGAGGACTGGACTACTTTTGACACTTTTGAAATAAATAAATGATTGTGATATATGTCTGTCATGTTTTTATTATACTGTACAGAAATAGTTTGAGTTATGTTTAGAGGTAAGAGTGGGATTAGAGACTATAAATATATATATTTTTAATGCTATATAGCACATAATGCATATATGTTTTGGTCAGTTACGTTTTACATATTTTTATATTCACTATACAATGGGTAGGTTTAGGTTTGGGGGTTGGTTAAGGGGTCTAAAAATCTAAATTGCTTATCGATAAAATGCTAAACATGCATTGACACAAATATCTTAATGATATAAAATATATGTAACTATTTTGAGTTTTTAGTTAAAAAGTATGTGAATTGAAATACGTCTAAATTGTACGTTTTAGCATCAATAAAAGTATATGTGTTGTACTTGTGTAAATATTATGTATTAATATCAACATATGCACAATGAGACCAAGCTGTATTTTCAAAATTTTTGCACATTTAAACATCTGTATTTTCAGGCTCAAAAAACTGCTGCTGTTGTGTAAACGAACAGCCAAAAATCATAACAAATGTTTTACATTTTTGTCATGTAAAAAGCCCCTGAGTCTACATCTCACAGGTCTAAGTTTACAAAGCTGACTTCATTTTTTTGACATTGCAAGAGAGTCTGACTCTGAATTTTAAGAAGGGTTTCTTTTTAATTCCATCGTGGAAACAGGCTTCCATAGACACCAGCCAAATGTTAACGGCTAAAGCTAACCATCCAAACACTGACTGTGACTCATACTGCTTCATAAATTCTACAGTCACATAAAGGGTTCATAAATACATTAAACTGATAATTTAAGGTTTGTGAGGGTCTGAAGCAATGCTTTGAGCTTTATTATTCAAAGGGATGAGTATATGTTGCATTATTAAAAGACCTGCTTTCCTCTGCATTCAGCACATCCACTCACTGCCTGTATTATTCGCCGAAGGGACAAATAATATGATCTGCTGCAGTTCTAATGGACAGCAGGTGATTGACAGAATAAGAACACATAGTGCTGCTCCTCAGCTCTGACAAGCATGAGAAATGATAACCGCAGCATGGATATATTCTGCTGTTCACCATGTGTGACTGTTTCAGGCTGGCCATGGCTTAACAACTAATGCAAAGCAATCATCCGAATGTTGTGTTGATGCATTATGAGTCTGTGCTAGCTGCTGTTATAAATATATATATATATATATATATATATATATATATATATATATATATATATATATATATATATCACTATTAACAAACCATGCCATAACTATGTCTTTTACCTCAATAAACTCCTACTTTGCTGCTTATTAATAGTTAGTAAGGTAGTTGTTAAATTTAGGTATTGTGTAGGATTATGGTTGTAGAATATGGTCATGCACAATATGTATTTTTTTAATACTAAGACTCAGCTGTACAGTTAAATGTACATTTAAAACATCTCCGATGACCTGATTTGGACTGCACACATTCAAACACAGGTGAATAAAGCCAGGCAATGACTGTACCATCTGCGACAGCTGAGGAGATTCAGGGTCTCACCAGCAATCCTGAAAACTTTCTATTCAGGAGCCATAGAAAGTGTACTGACTCATGCATCTCAGTGTGGTATGGTAACTCCTCAAATCAGGACTGCAAAGCTCTGCAGAGAGTCGTGCGCTTCCCTCTCTGCAGGACATCTACCTCAAACGCTGCAAAAGCAGAGCTGCTAAAATCATCAAGGACTCAAATCACCCTGGTAACCGCCTCTTCATTACACTGCCATCTGGCAAGCGCTTCAGGAGCATGATGGCAAAAACTGAGACTGAGGAGGAGCTATTCTCTTGTGTTGTGTTACATATTTTGCACTGTCCATTGAGCGGACCTGACTTACATTTCACTGCTGATTATATTCTGTATAATTGAGTATGTGACGAATAAAAAAAATTGAACCTTGAAACTTGAATCTTGAATGCTCAACTCTTGCCCGCTCCGTGTCTATGTCTTTGTGAGTAAGCGAAGATGAAAACTTACCCAATAGTATCAGCTTTGGCTTTTCTACTGAACTTATCAAGATTTATTTTTATGCGGCACAGAAACGAAAAACTTGCCGGTTCACTGGAAGTGGATTATCGAACTTGGTGATGCAATTTAAGATTTCTTATTAACTAGAGATAATATATGATTTTGTAAGACATGAGAATAATCCATAATAAAGTTAGGATATGCTTCTGTAATACGGATTTGCAAAAAAAAACTAATTTAATGTATTATATCTCGCATATGATGCAATTTCAAGTTTTCCTTTGTCTTGTTACAAACTGATTGTGCATAGATTATATCCCTGAAGTTACAAAGACTAAAGTCTTTGAGCAAAGAGATATTTTATAAAAGTTAAGCCTCGTCCACGCATTCCTAAAACGGCTCATTTAAACACTCCCCCACATGTCTACATCACGATGTGGGGAGATTCTGCCCAATCATATACACAATAATAGAAGGCGGAGCTATTAATCTGGCTGTAGTATTGTTGCTGCCGCTGGCGCCATGTCCTGAAGACGCTGTGTTTCATTGTGAAAGAGAAAGTACTGTGTTTGGGCTTCCAAAAGAGGACACAACTAGAAATCAGTGGTTAAGTTGTGTTTACAACACTTTTGCAGAAGAGTTCAACCCAAATATTGGAGTGTGTGCAGCGCAATTTACTAAGGACTATGTCCTGAAGCTGGAAAAGTAGCCTACAATGATAGCTGTGTACAAAGACTGTTTGTATAAAGTGGAGCAATTCCAGCTTTGCAAGGACAGTCTGGCACTTCTGACTCACTACCTGTAAGTATGTTTTCATATTTAAAGTATTTGGCACTGACGAGTCAAACGTGAGTTTTGAGCTGTGTAGAGTAGTGCTTGTTTGTCGTTTCTCTGATCATAAATTCAGACATGGTAATGTTATAGAGGAGCATAGAGGCATAATAATGGCATTGAGGAGCAGCAATAATGTACAGAATGTGGAACATAATGTGTTTTTGAACTGCATAAACACATATCATTACACAAAATACACAAAATAATGTTATTTTTAGCAACGTCATTTCTTACCCGTTTAATATAAAATCTAAGATAAGAAACATTCTGTAATACGCCCCCTGTTGTATAAAATCAATATCAAATTTGCACTTGTGCTATTTGGGACAAAAACAGCACTCGTGTGATATTGCTTAACTATATCATATGACATAAATATAAGACAAAAACTCATACAGGGGCGTTTTGCCCCAATCTCTTGAATCTGAAGGGCATATGCATGGATTCTACGGTCTTCATCATGCAGTGAGTTGTTGCCTTGCATCATGTTCATGACCAATCAAATTTAAGATGACCTATGTATAATATTTTATAGCTGCAGATTATTTGCTGTGTATGAATTTGTGCTCATATGTGAGACGCTCCTCTAAAACGGATCTGATGTCAGTCAGGATCTTTCTCTCTCAGACCGGAGGCGCTGACATGTTATTTTTTTGACACTGAAATTCATTTGAACCCAAACACTGAAGTTCAGCACACATTTGAAGGTTCAAATCAATGCATAAGGTTGACTTTTGAAGACGCTAACAAAGGAATATACTATAAAGTTAATGCATTCCAATCTTTTTTCTTTGGGTAACCCTTTTATTAAAAAGTATATAATTCAAAAATGTTGCATAGATATGATTTTGTGATTATGGGGGTTAAGAGTTTCCATGTGCGCTCATCTCATAAATTTGATCAGCCTGCCATGACTTGAAGACAGTATTCATTAGTAAAAATGTGCTTTATTTCTGCACTCCTCATATTTAGACCCGATCCCATTTCTACCCTTTACCCCTACACGTACCCCTCGTCTCGATTCTCTTTTGGTTGGAGGCATAGTGTTAGAGAAAAGGGCTTGATAGCTCTTCAAATGAAGATTTTTTGGGACCACACTTCAAACGAAGGGGTAAGAGAGTTATCAGCATAAACCGGCTGCGCGAGTGAACATCATAAATGTAAGCATGTTTGGCATTAGTAAAGATTTTAATTACAGTTTTTTTGGATTGCTTAAGCACGATTTTCAAAACAGGGCCCGTGTTTTCAAAACACTACACACAATTATCACAACCACACACCCAATTAACAAAACAATACAGATCCTTTGCATAATTAAACACTCTTGTAAAAACTATACACTTCTGTTTAAAAACCACACTTTGTTACCATATGAAACACACGTTTCACATTTACTATACTCTGTTTGCACGAGTTACACTCTGCTATGATAAACCTAAAACACTTTTAGCACTTCTACTTCCCTATGATTAGAGTAGGCTACCATCAACAAAGTACAAATATAATGTAAATCCACTAACCACTACACAAGACCAATGTTGCAGACTGAAGAAACTCATTTATTTCTCAACACGCCCAAAATGTTGACATGGAGATTCATAATACTGTAACAAAAAGTCACTTTACGTATTGTACTGTAAGTTTACAGTAAAAAAAAAAAAAATAGACATTGTCTCTTCGCCTAGCTGGATCTGGCCAGAGAATTTCATCAACATCGCAGGCAATGTTGTCATTAGCAAGACACCTTGGAAAGAAACGTCTTGAATGACGAATCCATCCTTGCATTGCTGCTACCTCCATCTGGTCACAGGCCTCCTCCATGGCTTGGATGAGGGGTACCTCAGCCTGGAGACAGAGATCATATACCTTCCACCGCCATGCCGAGAAAAACTCTTCTATAGGGTTGAGGAATGGAGAGTATGGTGGAAGATATAGGACGGTGAAATGTGGATGTTGCTGAAACCAGTTCTGAACCAGAGCAGAGCGGTGGAAAGACACATTGTCCCAGACAACAATGTATTGCATATGATCGATTTGATTTGCTGCTGTTATGTTGTGCAATTGGTCCAAGAATGTAAGTATGAGTGCTGTGTTGTAAGGGCCCATATGGGCATGGCGGTGGAGGACCCCATTCTGTGTAATGGCTGCACAGAGTGTTATATTACCCCCACGTTGCCCTGGGACATTGACTATAGCCCTGTGGCCAATGATGTTTCTTCCCCTCCTTCGTGTTCTCGTCAGGTTGAACCCAGCCTCATCTACGTAAATGAACTCATGCTGGATCTCCTCTCCATCCATTCGTAAAACTCCCTGAAGAACAGTGTCTGGCAAAATTGTGTAGTTCAGTGTAGATCTAGTATACATATTACAGTACAGTAAAAGATTATGAGACAGTATGCAAGATCACACTGCTAAAGTGAATACATACCTCTGCATAATCATGCCGCAGTCGTTTCACCCTTTCAGAATTGCGCTCGAAAGGCACTCAATAAATTTGCTTCATTTGAATATGTTTTTTTTTTAGGACGCGTGCCATTGTTGATGTTGAGACCTGATGGATATTGTTGAAACTGGCATGGTTATTGACAATGTTAGCTTGGAGCTGATTGAGTGTTATAGCATTGTTGGCCAAAACCATGTTTACTATCTCCCTCTCTTGCTGTTCTGTGAACATAGGAGGCCTTCCCCCTTGTCGTTCCTGACCCTCAATCCTATGTAGAAAAAAAAAACCAGTATACAATAGTACAGTAATTTCACAGGAAAAGGTAACAGAAGTGCTGATAGTGCATAGAATACAGTACTGTAAGCAGTTACTGAAACCGTGCAGATGTTTTTGATATGATGATACTTTTACAATACCTATTTTCCAGTCGAAATGTTCTTATCACACTTGCCACTGTGTATCGGCTTAGATTTGGCTGTACTCGCAGTCCAGCCTCCCTCAGCGTCAGGCCGTGGTTGACAACGTGGTCAACCAGTGTTGCGCGGATCTCATTTGTCAGATTCGGTCCTCTTTGAGCACCTTCTTGTCTTCCTCTTCCTCTTCCTCTACCTCTACCTCCAGCATGGCCTCCATCTCTTCCTCTTCCTCTGTTGATTCCTCCTCTGTTGATTCCTCTTCCTCCCCTTCCTTCTCCTCCTTGTCCTCCTCCTCGTCTTCCTCCTCGTTCTCCTCCTCGTCTTACTCTTTCTCTGACTCTTTCCATTGTGCTTGAAGACCGATGAACTCACCTGCTGCTTTTTACAGTGCTTATACACCTGATTGGTGTGTCTACAATTAAGCAAACAAGTGTTTGCACACCTGATGTCTGTGTTGAACCAATTGGTTGGACGGTGCGGTAATTTGACAGTCAGTGCTTTGGTATTGCAAGGAAGTGACTTCATGATAGATTTTTGAGTGTAATGTATGTTAAGTGTGTTTAGTGTTTTGCAAATCACTGTGTGTAGAGTTTTGCAACAAGTGTGAGGTTGACAATGTGCTTATAGTTGTGCAAATATGGGCTGATGTTTTGCTTCTTGAGTGTAAAGTTTTGCTAATAGTGTGCTACTTTTAATTTTAGTGTGTAAGCAATCCAAAAAAACTGTAAAAGTCCCACAATATACTTTCATGTCTAATCAGAGCCATGACCACCATAGACATTGAGAGGGGATAGTCCCCACAATAATTAAAAAGTGCCCAAACGTTTTCTTCTCAAATATGGCAATTTTTAGAGAGAGATGAAATTTGTGTGTGTGATTGTGCATCGCTCTCTCTCTATTTAAAATGATTGAGTTTACTTCAAAAACAGCGATGGTATCCTCTCGTTGCTGGAAAATACAATGCAGTGATTCAGTATGGAAACTACTTTATTAATAAAAGTCACAGGGCATGTTTCTTTGCTCCTGGTGTTTGTGTGTGAGCTGTGTGATCTCTGATATATTTATACGCGCGTGTGTGTGTGTGAGTGTGAGTGTGTGGGTGTGAGTGTGAGTGTGAGTGTGAGTGTGTGTGTGTGTGTGTGTGTGTGTGTGTGTGTGTGTGTGTGTGAGTGTCCGTGTGTGTGTGTGTGTGTGTGTGTGTGTGTGTGAGTGTCCGTGTGTGTATGTATGTGAGTGTCCGTGTGTGTGTGTGTGTGTGTGTATGTGTGTGAGTGTCCGTGTGTGTGTGTGTGAGTGTCCGTGTGTGTGTGTGTATGTGTGTGTGTGTGTGTATGTGTCCGATGGCCTGGCTTGTTCATCATCAAATAATAATTGTCAGATTAAGAGAAGTTGATGGCCCACAAAAGGGCTGATGTAATCTATTTTTGCTTATAATAAACTGAAACTGACGTGAAGAGACTGGGCTCGTGATTCAAGCACTAAACTCTCTACTGGTAATCGGTGGCCTATTATTGCTGGGTTGTTAAAACCAATTAATCCTAATGGAACATCCCAAAAACACACTACAGGTAACCATTATGTAATGGTGTGATGGTTTCTATTGTTTTGTGTTTTTTTTGTTGTTGTTTTTATAAGCAGGGTCACCATGGGTTTTGTGATGTTATTTGCCATACATGCCATAAATTAATGCTTTAATATTGTGATTTGTGAGATAGTAGCAGCTGTTTGTATTTGTGATGGACCTATTTTGGAGAAAATCCAGAGCCGTTTTTTACTCCCAGTCTGTCCCTGGTGTGTGTGTGTGTGTGTGTGTGTGTCAATATAAGCAGCACATTTACACAGAACAGTTATTAAACCGCTCTAATGCACACCAGTTTGGAAGCTACACGACGTATGATGACGTGTAACGGTGCAGTAGTGGTGTCCCTTTTCTTAGGGGAGTATTTTCACCCCCACTCTACTACACTGTTTGACGGGACAAACTCTCGCAGCACCTTGTTGAGGTCTCAGCACCGTTTGCTTCTATATCATAGCAGTGTTTTTAGCTCAGCCTGAGGTTATTTAGGATCCGCAGATGTGGTTACCAGCGCTGACAGCTGTGTGATTGATGGTCTCAGACTTTAACCAGACGTCTCGTTTCCCCATGAGTGACAGACTCAAAGCCATTCTTTCACTCACTAGAAATGGCGCTGGTCTTCCTGCATCTCTAAACAAGCCTGGCTTTCCTTCTCCAGCCTCTTAGTCTTCTCTGTGGAGAAATCCAGTCGAGCTGATACAGATCCGCCTCGCTTTGAGAAGAGTGTAACTTCACGCTTTGAAAGGTTCACCTGGCACGCCGAAACAACAGGCAGCGTTTGCTGCCAAAAACTAGATTTTCACAAGAAAACAAGCAGGCTGTGTCGTGTCAACACAGTCTCATACGGAAACGTCATTCTTGTGACTTTCATCCGGCACCACAAACCCATCAGCCTCGCTCTGAATACAGCACAGGCCACATTCAGACGTCACTGAATTACATTCCCGAAACTTCATTCAAAACCTGCATGATCAACATTTATTTCAGTTAAAATTGTGTGTTTGCATTATTTTGTATTATAGCTATTTTACTACATGTTAAAATAAATAATAATTAGACCTTTTTTGCATTTTGGCAACTAGCTGAAATACAATTAAATATATATATTTTTTTTTGAAGTAATGCCTTTTTTCTAGTTTTAGACTTAGTTAACTATAATAACCCTGATCCAAACAACAACAAATACACACACATTTGTGATATAATTTTTCATATAAGGAAAACTTTACCATGTGTAGTCTTGAAATGTTTTGTCATTTCTGAATTAATTTTTCTTAATGTATTTATGTGTCCTTTAGTATATAGTTTTACCCTTCACCAAGACCCAGACTTTTTATGTTAAACTCTTCATAAAAATATGAATAATGATAGAATAAATACCATAATCTAATCTGTTATGAAGTTATTGCCTTGCTTACCAATGAAATTACAGTGATTACATTATGATACATTATTGTTGTTTCAAAGAACAAGATATACCCACAATTTATACTGTATGGATGGCCATTTATTGAAACTCAAATGTAAATATTCTAATATTTTGATATACAGATTTTTGACTTTCATTAGCTGTAAGCTCTAATCATCAAAATGAAAGCAAAACACTTTTGAAGTGTTTTACTTTACATGTAATGAATCTAAACTATATGAAAGTTACACTTTTTGAAACAAGTTACAATAAAAATGTAACTTTCTCACCATATTATAATGTTTTGAGATGTACCTATATAATGTGTATTTGCATTATTTGAGGAGATCGGGACTCGTCTGACTCGCACCTTCAATCTCACATCACTGATTTCATTAGTCTTTAGAAAAGTCATTAGCCACATACATTCTCCAGTCTGATATATGAATGTTTAAATAATGTGTTCAGTACTGACATGAGTTTAGTTCAGCTCTTAAATGAAGCAGATTGTCTTTAACTGTTATAACAAGTCAAAGCTGAACGTAACTCATGTAAACACATCATCTATATTCTGCAGAATAAGTGAGATTGTTCTAGATGAAGCTGTGAGCATGTGATATGATGTTGATTCATCAGATGTGTTTCAGATGTGCTGCTGCTAACGAAAGACTAAGCGATTGTCATTCATATGTATGAAACAGCAGCTCACTCAGACTTGCAACCACGTTATGTTTATTTTATTTTACAGACGATCCCAGAAGTTTATAGTTGTCTGTTTGCACACTGATGTCTGTGTTACTGACCAAAAATAGAGTAAATCAGATTTGGAAACGAATCTAAGCTGGCTGTTTTGATGCCGCAATGTTTTATATAACGAGATAGGGCACTCAAGGCTTTTCACCAGTCAGTCAGTTTTGTGTTTGTGGGATCAGGGGCGGACTTACCCATTAGGCAAAGGTAGGCGACTGCCTTGGCCCCCGAAAAGACAAGGGCCCCCTTAAATGCTTTACATATACGAGATGTGCATTAAGTGCAGACATGCGAACGGTTGCTGTTTACGGTGTTTATTATCATGACAACCATCTGCATGTCCGAGTTGAATGTGCTTCACGAAGCTCCAGACTCTGGGACTGAACAGATCTCTGTGCAGCTAGATCCTGGACTTCCTGACAGGCAGAAGTCAGGTGGTCAGAATGGGCAACAACACCTCATCTCCCCTGACCCTCAACACTGGTGCTCCACAGGGCTGCGTCCTCAGCCCACTCCTGTACTCCCTGTACACACATGACTGTACAGCTACACACAGCTCCAATGTCATCATCAAATTTGTCGATAACACAACGGTGATAGGCCTGATCACCGACAACGATGAGACGGCCTACAGAGAGGAGGTGAGTACCCTGACTAAATGGTGTCAGGAGAACCACCTCTCACTCAACATCGACAAGACCAAGGAGCTGGTGGTGGATTACAGGAGACAGAGCAGAGAACACACACCCATCACCATCGACAAGACACCTGTGGAGCGGGTAAACAGCTTTAAATTCCTCGGCGTTCACATCACCGAGGATCTCACATGGTCTGCTCACACAGATGCAGTGCTGAAGAAGGCACATCAGCGCCTCTTCTTCCTGAGACGGCTGAGGAAGTTTGGAATGAGCCCCAGAATCCTCAGATCCTTCTACACCTGCACTGTGGAGAGCATCCTGACCGGCTGCATCACCGCCTGGTTTGGAAATAGCACCGCTGGCAACCGAAGGGCTCTGCAAAGGGTCGTGCGAACTGCCCACCACATTGTTGGAGGTGAGCTTCCCTCCCTCCAGGACATCTACAGCAGGCGGTGTACAAGGAAAGCCCGGAGTATTATCAAAGACTCCAGCCACCCGTCCCACAGACTGCTCTCTCTGCTTCCCTCAGGGAGACGTCTCCGCAGCATCCGATCCCGCACTAGCCGACTGAGGGACAGCTTTTTCCCTCAGGCTATCAGGCTAATGAACAGTCCGAAATAACTCACCCTACATCACACTCCCACTCACACAACATGCCATGCACTGCACTACACGCACACACTGCACTAACACATCTGCTATCACTGGACACCATACAAAGCACACCCACGACATTGCATATGCATAATCTGTTGCACCTTTGCACAACTATCTGTTGCACAACCAATCTACTGTAAATTATAATCTGTTACACCTTCACATATTACTATGCATAGATGTGGACATAATGCAGACGTGTAAATACGGTGTATAATGTGTATTGGTGCATTGGTAACGAAGTATGTCTTTATAGTACACTGTGTCTACGGAGTATATGTATGTGTATTTTGCACATTGTCTTCTGTACAGTCTGTAAATATGTACTGTCCATATGTAAATTGTTTAGTTTTTTTGCACTGTCTGGAGCACGTTCGTAAGAATTTCACTCACCAAGGCACTTGTGCTGTGGTGATGTGACAATAAAAGTGATTTGATTTGATTTGAAAAGTGTCGAATGAATAATACATCGATAAATGAATAAATGTAAATGAAATAATCCCATTATAACATGTACATAAACAATGCAGAAACATTGGACACAACTATGGGTCACCATTGTGCAGCAGCAAGCATCACGACAAAAAGGACCTCAAGGTTGATCTATAGGTACATGTGTGCAAATGTATAGGACCCCGTTCCTGTATTTGCCTGGGGCCCCCAATTCACTAAATCTGTCCCTGTGTGGGATAATGAGTTGATGAGTTAGTTAGTGAGAAATAGCTCTGACAGCTCTACCCATAATGCATTGCAATGTAAACATTATCCTATTGATGCTAGGATCATTAAACAAGTACTAAAATAACATTGTTTATTAAATCGTATAAAAAAATACATTCAAATAGATGATTAGAGAAGATATTTGGTGACACTTTTACTAGTATTCCCATAATTAACTCCTAATCACGGTTTATTAATAGATAGTATGGTTGTAAAATGTAGTTATTGGATTAAGAGACAAAGAACAAGGCTTTAATATGTGATAATTAACAGCCTGTATGTAATATACAAGCGACAATTAGTGTTCCCTGATCAAAAGTGTCACATGATACTTTAAATCAATTAAATTGTCATTACTATACATTTAAAAAGGTTAGAATAAATGCAATCAGTATGTCATTACTATACATTTAAAAAGGTTAGAATAAATGCAATCAGTAATGTTTTTCACTGTCATGTTATATTAGTTCACATTAATCCACATTCCTCTTCATGGGAACTTCGAACTGCGTCCCCTAGGGGTCGCTATGGGGAACGCCCTCAGCGTGACTCGTGTCTGAAGATACATATGAAAAAACACCATCCGTTGGCCGGCGACAGCCCATGACGTCACTACCGGAGCGACCATAATAAAAGGATCGCCGGGAGAATACATCATCCTCTTCTTCGTCTTCACTGACTGTTTTGTTTGAAGCGTGCATTCTGGTAAGAGTACAGTTTTCTCTCTATCATGGCGAGCACTAGCAAGGCGTTTAAGATTGTGTGTGGAGCCGCGTTATTTGAAGCCCGATGACACACACAATCTTTGCGTTATTTGTTTGGGCAAGGAGCACGCACGCGATGTCCTTGAGGGGAAATCAGCGTGCACTGTGAGCTTTTTCTATGTAAAAGCTCCGCTCTCGTCCTGTCCCTCTTTTCAAGGAAAGAGGGGCAGCCGTCTGCTTCCCGCGATTCGGGACCCACCGCTGCCGAGGCACGGAGGCGAATGAAATTAGCAGTTGGATGTGGCCGCCCCTTTTCGCGCACGTCGGCCGAGAACGAGAGTGAGCTGCTGGATTGTGACGATGCGATCTTTCTGACATCATCAGATTCAGCGGCTAGTGCTCTGCTGTGTTATGCCGAGGAAGAGCAGGAGATGTTTGAGGGTGAGGAAGTTGAGACTGAACCCTCTCAATCCTCCTGCACTGCAAATATGAACGAGTTTTGGAGGTTATGGATCATAAAAATAAATCTTTCTGGCCATAAACGCCCAGCTCGACTGAGCCTTCCTTTCTTTATAAAATCTCGATGTGGAGGTTGAGAAGGAGTGGAAAAAGCAATTTTTTCTCGTATTCATAGGTTTCAGCATACTAGTTATGCTGACACTGAGGGGATGCGTGAAAATGGCTATGAGAATCTTGCTTAAATGGCAGGGAATATGCAGCAGCAGGTCAGACCGTCGCTTCGTTGCACACTATGGCGGTGCTTCAGGCGTACCAGACTGATCTGCTGAAATACCTGGGTAAGGCTTTCTATAAAGTCCAGGTCTGAGCCCGAACAGAGCAGGGGTTCTGGCCCGTCCCGGTCTGAGGATCGGAGACAGGCACAGAGGGCTAGTGTTGCGACTCATGCCCCTCCCCCGCCTGCGGGTAGGGGTAGAGGAAGGTACAAGTCAAAAAGAGGTAGGCAAGACCTGAGGAAGGTGATCCGGGCGAAACGTCCTCAACAACGTTCCCGTCCGGACCAGAGTAACTAACATCTACTCCCTTCCTTCAGGGGGCTTATAACACCGGCCCTTAGCTTCCCCTCTTTAATTCCCCTGCAACTGCCATACCCCACCTGACCGAGGTTAGGTGGGAACCTAAGATTGCAGTCAGACTGAACCTATGATGAATTCGGTCAGGTTCTATGTTCATACGAAACTGCCTTGCTGATGGTCCGGGCTGAGGCCCCCTTGGAGGTTTCCGTGGGAACATCCTCGGTCCTCAGGTCATTCTGGTCTGCAATCCCATGGATTAGGCCTCTCATGCTCCACTTATGTCGCCCTAGCCCTGCTGGTCGAGCTAGCATTGCTCCCCTCACCTTAGAGGGTCACCTATGAGCATGCTACCCCTTCTGAGCATTGTCAGTAGAGCTAAGCATTGCTCCCCTCACCTTAGAGGGTCTTCTATGAGCATGCCGCTCCTGTATGAGCGTCTAAGTTCCAAAAGAGCTCGCTGTTGGTAGAGCTAGCATTGCTCCCCTCACCTAGAGGGTCACCTATGAGCATGCCGCTCCCTTCGGAGCATCTGAGCTCATTCTGAGGAATGAGTTTTCCGCTCTCCAGAGCTCGTTGTCGGTAGAGCTAGCATTGCTCCCCTCACTAGAGGGTCACCTATGAACATGCCGCTCCCTTCGGAGCATCTGAGCTCATTCTGAGGAATGAGTTTTCCGCTCCTCAGGGCTCTGTGATAGGTCGCTCGCCTTGCTGGTCGAGCTAGCATTGCTCCCCTCACTATAGAGGGTCATCTATGAGCATGCCGCTCCCTGCTGAGCGTCTGAGTTCCTCCCATTCTGTAGAATGAGTTCTCCACTCCCCAGAGCTCTGTGATAAGTTGCTCTCCTGGTTGGTTGAGTTAGCACTGCTCCCCTCACTTAGAGGGTCACCTATGAGCATGCCACTCCCTTCTGAGCGCCTAAAATTCCTCCCCTTCTAAGGAATGAGTTCTCCGCTCCACTAGAGCTCTGTGATAGGTTGCTCTCCTGGTTGGTTGAGCTAGCATAGCTCCCCTCACCATAGAGGGTCACCTATGAGCATGCCGCTCCTTTCTGGGCATCTGAGCTCCCTTACTCGGAAGACTGAGTTCTCTGCTCTCCAGAGCTCCTCATCGGTAGAGCTAGCACTGCTCCCCTCACTGTAGAGGGTCATCTATGAGCATGCCGCTCCCTTCTGAGCGTCTGAGACTCTCACTCCAAGGGATGAGTAGTTCTCCGCTCCGAGTAGAACGTAATACCAATATATAAGTGCACACGCTAAACTCTGGGCACTTTCTAAAATCCACTTAGTGGTAAGATCGCACATCAAGTGTTTTGCGTTCTTTCTAAAATCCATGCTATGGTAAGTGCACACGCTAGACTTTGGGCACTTTTCTTAAATCCACCCAGTGGTAAGTTAACACATCGAATGTTCTGCTTTCTTTCTAAAAATCCCGTAGGGTAGGGTTACGCGCGCAGCTTCGTGCCCTTATTTGAGTTGGTCAGGCCCCGGCTTGTGCCTTGGGCCCCACTCATGAGTGTTTGAGTTCCCTCTCAAAATGAGTTTTCCACTCTCCAGAGCTCGTTGTCGGTAGAGCTAGCATTGCTCCCCTCACTTAGAGGGTCACCTATGAGCATGCCGCTCCCTTCGGAGCATCTGAGCTCATTCTGAGGAATGAGTTTTCCGCTCCTCAGGGCTCTGTGATAGGTCGCTCGCCTTGCTGGTCGAGCTAGCATTGCTCCCCTCACTATAGAGGGTCATCTATGAGCATGCCGCTCCCTGCTGAGCGTCTGAGTTCCTCCCATTCTGTAGAATGAGTTCTCCACTCCCCAGAGCTCTGTGATAGGTTGCTCTCCTGGTTGGTTGAGTTAGCACTGCTTCCCTCACTTAGAGGGTCACCTATGAGCATGCCACTCCCTTCTGAGCGCCTAAAATTCCTCCCCTTCTAAGGTATGAGTTCTCCGCTCCACTAGAGCTCTGTGATAGGTTGCTCTCCTGGTTGGTTGAGCTAGCATAGCTCCCCTCACCATAGAGGGTCACCTATGAGCATGCCGCTCCTTTCTGGGCATCTGAGCTCCCTTACTCGGAAGACTGAGTTCTCTGCTCTCCAGAGCTCCTCATCGGTAGAGCTAGCACTGCTCCCCTCACTGTAGAGGGTCATCTATGAGCATGCCGCTCCCTTCTGAGCGTCTGAGACTCTCACTCCAAGGGATGAGTAGTTCTCCGCTCCGAGTAGAACGTAATACCAATATATAAGTGCACACGCTAAACTCTGGGCACTTTCTAAAATCCACTTAGTGGTAAGATCGCACATCAAGTGTTTTGCGTTCTTTCTAAAATCCATGCTATGGTAAGTGCACACGCTAGACTTTGGGCACTTTTCTTAAATCCACCCAGTGGTAAGTTAGCACATCGAATGTTCTGCTTTCTTTCTAAAAATCCCGTAGGGTAGGGTTACGCGCGCAGCTTCGTGCCCTTATTTGAGTTGGTCAGGCCCCGGCTTGTGCCTTGGGCCCCATTCCTGAGTGTTTGAGTTCCCTCTCAAAATGAGTTTTCCGCTCTCCAGAGCTCGTTGTCGGTAGAGCTAGCATTGCTCCCCTCACTAGAGGGTCACCTATGAGCATGCCGCTCCCTTCGGAGCATCTGAGCTCATTCTGAGGAATGAGTTTTCCGCTCCTCAGGGCTCTGTGATAGGTCGCTCGCCTTGCTGGTCGAGCTAGCATTGCTCCCCTCACTATAGAGGGTCATCTATGAGCATGCCACTCCCTGCTGAGCGTCTGAGTTCCTCTCATTCTGTAGAATGAGTTCTCCGCTCCCCAGAGCTCTGTGATAGGTCGCCGGTTGGTCGAGTTAGCACTGCTCCCCTCACTTAGAGGGTCACCTATGAGCATGCCACTCCCTTCTGAGCGCCTAAAATTCCTCCCCTTCTAAGGAATGACTTCTCCGCTCCACTAGAGCTCTGTGATAGGTTGCTCTCCTGGTTGGTTGAGCTAGCATAGCTCCCCTCACCATAGAGGGTCACCTATGAACATGCCGCTCCTTTCTGGGCATCTGAGCTCCCTTACTCGGAAGACTGAGTTCTCCGCTCTCCAGAGCTCCTCATCGGTAGACCTAGCACTGCTCCCCTCACTGTAGAGGGTCATCTATGAGCATGCCGCTCCCTTCTGAGCGTCTGAGACTCTCACTCCAAGGGATGAGTAGTTCTCCACTCCGAGTAGAACATAATACCAATATATAAGTGCACACGCTAAACTCTGGGCACTTTCTAAAATCCACTTAGTGGTAAAATCGCACATCAAGTGTTCTGCGTTCTTTCTAAAATCCATGCTATGGTAAGTGCACACGCTAGACTTTGGGCACTTTTCTAAAATCCACCCAGTGGTAAGTTAGCACATCGAATGTTCTGCTTTCTTTCTAAAAATCCCGTAGGGTAGGGTTACGCACGCAGCTTCGTGCCCTTATTTGAGTTGGTCAGGCCCCGGCTTGTGCCTTGGGCCCCACTCCTGAGTGTTTGAGTTCCCTCTCAAAATGAGTTCTCCACTCTCCAGAGCTTGCTATTGGTAGAGCTGGCGTTGCTCCCCTCACTTAGAGGATCACCTATGAGCATGCCGCTCCTGTTTGAGCATCGGAAGTTTCTCGACTTCCAGAGTTCGGTGTAGATCGCTCGCCTTGTGGGTCGAGCTAGCATTGCTCCCCTCATCATAGAGGGTCATCTATGAGCATACAGCTCCCTTCTGAGCATCTAATCCCCCGACATAGAACGTAAATAAAATAATATATATAAGTGCACACGCTAAAGCAATGGGCACTTCCTAAAATCCACTTAGTGGTAAAATCGCACATCAAGTGTTCTGCGTTCTTTCTAAAATCCATGCTATGGTAAGTGCACACGCTAGACTTTGGGCACTTTTCTAAAATCCACCCAGTGGTAAGTTAGCACATCGAATGTTCTGCTTTCTTTCTAAAAGCCCTTAGGGTAGGGTTACGCGCGCAGCTTCGTGCCCTTATTTGAGTTGGTCAAGCCCCGGTTTGTGCCTTGGGCCCCACTCCCTGTAAACAAATATTTTGGTTTAAAAAGGGTAATGCTACCAAGGGGTCTGTTGAGACAGCTCCCTCAGCAAGCTCATGTAGAGCAAGCGGTAGCCCCTGGTGACCGGCCAGGACCTAGTGGCTACCACTAGGTACTTGGCCCTATCCCCTTAAAGGAATCTTTTTATATAAGAATGATTCCAAACCTGTGAGCTCTACCTTGGGTCCGGTAATCCCGGCACCTAGCAGGTAAGTACTTCAGGTATGCAGCTCGGGTTTTTGGCCAAAGGGGATAATGTCACTGACAGCATCAACCGTCCACAGGGGCAACTCCCTGAGCCAAATGGTAGAGTTGACTAGTGCTCGCCTCCTGCGTGAAGTGGGCTTGCACTCCCCTCAGCATGGTGGCGTGGGTATAACGTTCCCCATAGCGACCCCTAGGGGACGCAGTTCGAAGTTCCCATGAAGGGGAACGTCTCAGGTTACGTATGTAACCATGGTTCCCCGAGTGGGGAATGAGACACTGCGTCCCCTAGGCTTTGGGCCATGCTTCGGACGCAAGCTTCAGACGAAGAAGCGGATGATGTATTCTCCCGGCGATCCTTTTATTATGGTCGCGCCGGTAGTGACGTCATGGGCTGTCGCCGGCCAACGGATGGTGTTTTTTCATATGTATCTTCAGACACGAGTCACGCTGAGGGCGTTCCCCATAGCGACCCCTAGGGGATGCAGTGTCTCGTTCCCCACTCGGGGAACCATGGTTACATACGTAACCTGAGACGTTTTACATGTTTGCTAATGATTCAAACGAGTTTCATAACTGAACATGCCGGTCTAATAAACTACATTTGTGAAAAATAAGTACACTTTAGCATACTTGTTTTATCTTTTTTTTAAAGAGCATTTATTACTGAAATAATATTTTAAGTGAATGTCATCTTTCGGACACTAATTGGAATGTTAATGGCATATACATGCAAATATACTTTGAACTGATATTAAATGCAATTAGCTGGATTTTTAGTTTTTTTTATTGACTCACTTAAGTTTTGTAGTTGCAATTTAGTACATTTAAAATATATTAATTATAAATGTAAAATTAATTAACCCACCACAGCTAAATTATAAACAAATGATCATGCTTTAGTATGTTTGTCTACACATCACAACAGATTATTAAAACATAATGATTAAAATATACTTGAAAGTGGTTATACTTAATGTATATGTATAATGTATGTGTTTATATGTAATGTTAAATAAAGGGTTATTACTTATAATATTAAGGGTTATTAAAAGACTTTACAGTTATTTTTAATTGCTAACAAGCGTTTACCAAAACTTAAAGTACTTTTTCTCGCAACACAACACATCTACATCACACAATTACATCACTCTATGATGCTGATGTAATGGAAAGAGCTTCAACACCTGACTATTCCTCCAACGAGACTGAAATCAGCTATTTATAAATATTTCACTGTTAAAAATGCTTATCAGTTGTTACAATATTTTCTATAAAGAGATGTTTCAATACTTTTGAGCTGCTGTTGCAGCAGAAGTAGAAGCTTTACACTATATTTAACGTTTTGAGCATAAGATCTTCATTTCTGACAAGCTGTGTTTAAGCATTTGTAAAAAAAGATAAGAAATATCCATGATTTTGGTTCAGTGTAAGAACAAGAACATTTAAGCATTTTAGAAACATGTTGATTGACTGAATATTGTGTGAAAACAACATGAATTGTGTTAATGGTACGCTTACAATAGACAGATGTTGTTAATTGTGTTCAGAGTTTTGAATGTGTGGCTACAGATTGGACAAAAGATGTTAGCAACTGAAAAAAACTAAGTCAAATGTTATCAGTAAAATATTTTTGATTTGACATTAATGCAAAATGCACTGAAAAGTGTACGTAGTCATTAATATCTTCTCCTTGAAGACTATTATTTCAATAGTGTGTTATTTGCAAATACATGTTTTTAAATATAATTCTGAGATTATATCAGTACACTTGTTTTCAGGTATTCACATAATGCACTTATCTTTAATTCTACATATGCTACAAACTCACGATTAACTTCTCTAACGTATATTAATAGATTAAAGCACTAAAGTGACTGTTTATCAAAACAGTGTTTTTTATGCATGGATGAAACCTCTCGCTCACGAATGCATTTGACCGTTTCAAAGGAGAGAGAGCAAAAATCAATCAAGAGCATTGATCAGATGAATCTGATCTGTCACTTTAATGTGAAGAAACGTCCTCTACAGACGTTCATGAGCCTCATCATCTCCACAGGGTCACATCTGGATTTAATTCCTCCCGTTCCCGTCTCTCAGCGGCTCTTGAAGAGGCTCTCGTGAGCGGGAGTGGAAATCACGGCAGAGGAGATCCGTGCCTTGAACAGGTTGGGGATTTGTGGGATTTGTAGTGTTGTAGGAGTGATATTAGGGGTAATATGCTGAATAAATCATTCACTGATGTTTAATTAAAGTCCTGAGAGATAAATTAGCCTGACTTAGTTTAATACAGTTTTGATGAATACCTCTGTTGGAGAAATTCACACCTCATGAAGTGCCCCATTTTCATATAAATCAGCCTTTTTATATAAATCAGCATTTTTATATAGATCAGCAACACAAAGCACTTCATCAGAAGAAGACAGCTTTAAAATAGCCTCCAGACTCGAGAAAGTCAATAAAGAAAACATTTTGGCATGTCTACCCTGGTCATAAAATAATATATTTATTTCACACTAAGTATAGTTTGAATACATTAACATATTTACTGACATATCTCTTGAGACTCGCTGATATAAAAAATACAATTCAACTTTATTAGGAGTGCTATTTGTACACATATTAAGCCTAAAATGTGTTTGTATTGACGAGGATCGTATGATTTTTTATTAATATCAGTCTTTAAGATATTTAAAGTGTACCTGAAGTATAGTTCCCCTTCAGCACAAACAAATATACTTCAGTTCGTCTTTAGTTGCACAATTAAAAGAGCATTACGCACATAATTAGTTGTTATGGTTTAGTAAACTAAAAATAAAATTACAGGGTGTTTTATTAAATATGTAAATGTATTTGTAGGATACTTAGTATGAAAAAAATGTATTTCAGATATGTTATAGTATATTTATTGCCAACAGAAAACAACAAAATAACGATAAAACAAAATAAGAGTTTGCAAGGCAGCAAACGTTTGCATATCAGATGATTATCCCTCGTCTTGATACTCAATGGGACATTTTTAATTAGATTTTCAAAATCAAGACATTAAAATCTAAAATATATTGCACACATGCGACTGAAATCATCTATTAAATTAGTTTTGAATTGAGTTTGTGCTGAATTAATTCAGTACTCTGGGTTTGAGGTTCAGAGCAAACACTAACATGAACATTTGAGGAATATCAATACAGTACGTCTCCAAAGAGCTGTAATAAGAAATTAAAGAAATATTTCCTATACAGGAAATATACAAATATACAAATATATACAGAAGATCAGATGGCATTCAATACTTCCAATGTGCTGCATTCATGTAATCCTGCAACAGTCAGTCAGAATCCATTAATAATGTCCCGCTGAGGTGCGGTTCTGGTAATCTGGGAATCGAATCCCGCTTCCACAACAAAAGAGATGAAAACAGAGCGTACTGAACACATACTGAACCAATCTGTTCAACAACCTTCTTCTAATTTCAACAGAAATCATGCAATTTACTGTAAAATGGTTTTGCATATGAATTAGCATATATATGCATTGAATATCAATAATATTACTGCAAAATATTATACTATTATTTTTTACATCTTGGGTGTGAATTATATTATAATAAATTTTCAACATGCATAACAGTAACACATCCAGACATTGTTCAGATGTTTTGTTTCTAGACATTGGTCCAGTGTTGGCTCTTAAAATGCGTAAAACTAAGAGGGTCATAATTTAGGGTGAAAACCAAAAGCAAATTGACATTGTTTTAAATGTATGCATTATTCATTGTTGTATTAAATCATGTAACATGCTTTTGTATGAATGACTAAATCTGTTTTCAACAAAACATTTGTTTAGCTAAGATATTATTCTGCTATTTTCTCTAAGATAAAATAAAAAATCGTAAAACCAAAAGTTAATAGATAGCTTAGTTAATAGCGTAGCTAATAGAGACTGGATAGTTATGTTCCCTATTGGTGTAGTTATAAATATAGTATACATGCATACAGTATATACAGTTGAAGTCAAACGTTTACATACACCTCGCAGAAGCTGCAAAATGTTGATTATTTTAGCACAATAAGAGGGATCATACATAATGCATGTTGTTGTTTATTTAGTACTGACCTGAATAAGATATTTTACAGAAAATATGTTTACATACAGTCCACAAGAGAGTTGAATTTATAAAAATGACCCGTTCAAAAGTTTTCATCTCCTTGATTCTTAACACTGTGTTGTTGTCTGAATGATCCACAGCTGTGTATTTATTAGTTTAGTGATAGTTGTTCATGAGTCCCTTGTTTGTCCTGAACAGTTAAACTGTCTGCTGTTCTTCAGAAAAACCCTTCAGCTCCCACAAATTATTTGTTTTTTCAGCATTTTAGTGTATTTTAATCCTTTCCAAAATTAGACTGTATGATTTTGAGATTCATCTTTTCACATCGAGGACAACTGAGGGACTCATACGCAACTATTACAGAAGATTCAAACACTCACTGATGCTCCAGAAGAGAAACCATGCATTAGGAGTATTAAGAAAACTTTTGAACAGAATGTATGTGTCATTTCTTTTCTTATTTTGCCTAAATGACACATGACGTGATATTGTAATTTATTATTATTATTTTATATAATGTACTGCCCTTCAGAGGCTACAGAAGATATTTTCATGTTTCCCAGAAGACAAGATAAGTTCAATTTACCCTGATCTTCAAATTCAAAAGTTTTCACACCTGGCTGTTAATGCATGTTTTTTTTTCCTTCTGGAGCATCAGTGAGTGTTTGAATCTTCTGTAATATCTGCATATGAGTCCCTCAGTTGTTCTCAGTATGAAACGATGGATCTCAAAATCATACAGTATAGTACATTTGGCAGATTCTACAATTTTGCTTTAAACTATCTCTCTCTCTATATATATAGTTTTATGCTGTGCTGTGTTTTGTTTTTTAGTTAATTTTTACATCATTCTTCAATATTTTGTATCATTCTTACATTAGTCTTCATGGCATTGTGCACTATTTTCATATTTTCCTAGTCATGATTCATATAAAATTCAATTTTGGTTAAGTCATGATGAGCCCTTTTATTGTACCATTTGTACTATTATGGTGGTTATGAATATTCTAAGTTCAAACTAGATTTACTATTTGATATATATATATATATATATATATATATATGCACCAGCATACATTTACACCCTGTTTTTTTATGTAAATTATTGGTGATTTGCTGCCATCATTGTGAGTTTTTAATACCACAGTGTAGCATGATTTTTCATTCTCTCTCTCTCTTTTAAACAGTGATTTTTTTCAAAGCAACACTTTATTACATGTTGACGTTACACCAGAGTCACGCGGGAACGCACATGCACTTGTTGCGTGAGATAGATGAGATAGATCAAATGCGAGTCATTCACTAATTGGACCCCACAGTGCCCGGTGTCTTCAAAGGGAACTCTTTTGTTTTGATCCCCTAAATTAAATTGGACTGAGCTGCTGGCATCTCTTGTGCACATTACACGGCTGCTCCTCTGTCCAGTCACTCCTCTTTCTCTGGTGGCAGCCTCTTTTTATCACACGGCTATTGCAGTTGTGGAAAGAATCCATTACGCTGCGATCTCCAAATCCTCAACGGCCCAGAGTCAAGATTAAAAGAGTGACTGTCCACACACATTTATTCTCATCATCTCACTGAAGCTTCACTTTACATCGTCAGGCGGGCCACTAAGAGTTGGCGTTTTAGTTGTTTTCCAGTGGGCTGGAAAATAAATGAGAAATAAAGGATATCTCTTCAATGCCAGATTATTTCAGTTTATGTTGGCAGTTTATGCTAACTGAGTTCAGCGACGCCAGTTTATTCCTCAGAGGGGCTTTCCATGATTTGTGCCTTTGCCATTCAAGCCTTTGTTCGGTTATCACAGCTTGTCAATGACAGTAAGGTTCATATGTCAGTGTGAATTAAGATGTGAGAACAAACACAGGAGCTCCACTGTGGTGGGCAGAGCGTCAGTCATTAAGCTTTGAGTTCAGAAGTCATGGCGTTTTGAAATCTGGTTAAAAAGCGACACAACCTGCAGTCGTTGTGCTTCAGTGCTTCTCAACGCTGATGTAGCTCCAGTAGATCCACTGTTTGTAAGACCTGAGCTGAAGCAATGGTTAATAATTCCCTCTCTCTCACATGTGTTGGAAAGTAACACAGTCTGTTCTAATGGTAAACCGATTAAAAATAACTCATTCATATCAAACACTGTACTATGGAAGATGACTTTTGCTAATAAGAGTTTTTTATTATTATTTTATTTAGTATAAATGTACCTGTTTCAGTTTGATACTGTAGACATGAGATGTTTCATTCATTGTTTTTTGTATGAGCAGACATATAGGCTCTGATTACATTAAGTTATATCATTGGATAGCTATATATTTGTTCATATATATTGCATTCAAAAGTTTGGGTTCGCTAAGTCTCTTCTCCTCACAAAGGTATTAATTTGAATAAAAATGCAGAAACATCAGAAATAATGTTGCTACTTAAAGTTTTCTATGTGAATATGTGTTAAACTGTAATTTATTTCTGTATTTGCAGCATCATTACTCCAGTCTTCAGTGTCACGTGATCTTCAGAAATCATAATATCAAGAAACATTTCTGATTATTATCAATGTTGAAAACATTAATATTTTTGTGGAAACTGTTTCATGAGATAAATAGAAAGTTCAAAAGAACAGCATTTAATATAAATATAAATATTTCGTAATATTAATGATGTTTTTACGATAACGTTTGATCATTTTAATGTGTGCTTGGTGAATAAAAGCATATTTTTTGTATAAATAGTCTTACTGACCCAAACTTTTGAATACATTTTAATTAATTGTCAATGATGAACACTGTGAAACGTTTTGTTGAATATAAAGAACACATTTATTTAATCTTTACTGTCTTAAATTTCAGATAGTGCTCAGTATAGTGTAATAGCATCTATTTCTATCTATACAAATATACATTACTGCATGATTTTATTTCTTAGATAAGTCATATCCCATAAGCTGGTGGCTGTCGAATCCATACAGACTGAATCTGAGCAGTTATACCAATGATCAGACTCTCTCTACATCTACATGTAAATGAAACACTACATTATAAAGCTGTGCTGAAATTAGAGCTCTCTCAAAACACCCCCATCTCAACTCAGAGTCTATTAGCAGCCATTTTGAGCGATCACGACATCCATCCCAGTGCTAAAGCCCAGCGGGACTGAAATCTCAGAGTCCAAGTATTGCTAATGAAAAATTGTGCTTGAAACCACACATACGACTCCTGCTCCCCCCCCCCCCCTTCTGCTGTGCACAACAATGCCATTTTCATAATCGCTGACTTGTCAACGTGTTTATGACTTCTGAGATTTCAATGCAATTTTACAAGCATTAATTGCATTACTAAGTTGTAATCATCATACGCTTTTCATTAAAGTCCACCGTGTTTTAGCAGTCCCAGTGCATGCTGTAAATGAACTCTGTCTAATAACTGACATGCAGTTCTTCCAATTGAGCCAATATCTGGGTCATTATTGACACTAAATGTTACGCCAGTCTGACTGAAGTAAGATCTCTTTCTTTCTGCACTATGCGGTCTTGACTCTGCTCGAGGCTACAGGTCAGATATCTGTGAAAGGACACGGTTGGGTCAGAGTCAGTCGTGTCCACAGATGGAGAGCTTAATCAGAGCAGCATTACATTGATTATGAATGTGTCTGGCATAACAATAGGCCGAGCTGATGGATGCATCTATCGGAGGCACGCTCTTTCATTGACCTTCAGAGCTTGTTGTCCTTAAAAGTCTTAGATAGAGAACCGGGTCGTAATTGGGCTAAAGAGAGAGGTAGAGTGGATGGTATGGATTTTGCATTAGTTTGTACAGTGTGCTGTCGAGGTCGGCCGCTCGTTTCCATCGGGACAAGCAGACGTTTGTGATAAAGCGGCGTCTCCGTGCACAGTGGCAGTATCAGAGGTAGCTGTCGATTAAGTGAAAATGCCTTCGGTCATTACGGAGACTCGTCTAATGTCTGGTCGACTCGGATCAATATGCACACTAGAACGTGTTCCAAACCCTAGTGTGCTGCCTACATAGGCAGTGAGCCTAACGTGTCAATGAGTGGTCTGGGATGATCAGTACACACTGTAAACTAAAGCTATATATAAACAAGCCTTTGTGCCATATGCAATACGTCTTTTGAATAAAGGGTAGGACTACTCATTAATTATTTATTTGATGTGTTATGTGAATTGTATGAATATGATAAGCGAGACCTAAGATCAATTCAGCCAAGGTTGAAAAATAAAGTAACAAAAAAAAACTATTTTTCAAAGCAAAATAAAGATTATTGCAGTATTTTATCAATATAATGTCAAAAGATTATTGCTTTCTGCTTCAAAATATCACATTTAATTCAATGCAAAACAACTCTTTTGTTAAATGTACTTCGGCACCAAATGCAACAAGTTGTGCACACAATCACATCAATGTCAGTGCTCGAAATATAAGATAACTGCAATAGGTTAATATAAATGCAAAAAGAAAGATAAAATATCATAAATACTATCAAGATCAATATTTGCTGACAAAAAACACTCCAAAAGTACTGTAGCTTTAAAATGTCAAATATTGTTTTCATACTATTGCCAAAGGCTTTATCTTATTTAAAAATAATCACATTAAATGAATCATTAGTACACATGGCACATAAATCAATACTTTAGAGTAGTAAATATAACCGACTGTTCTGTCACTTCACCTGCCGTTATAAAAATACATATGTGTCTTATAATTATCTATACATACACTAGTATATCAAACTGCCTCTTATTTTCACCAAGGCTGCATTTATTTGATGAAAAATACAGAAAAAACTGTAATGTGGTGAAATATTATTAGAATTTAAAAATAGCTGTTTTGTATGTTAAAATGTGACGTATTGAATTTTCCGCATCATTACTCCAGTCTTCAGTGTCACATGATCTTTAGAAATCATCATAATATGCTGCTCGAGAAACATTTCTGATTATTATCAATGTTGAAAACAGTCGTGCTGCACAATATTTTTGTGGAAACTGATGCATTTTATTTTTCAGGATCCACAGATTAATATAAACTTCAGAAGAACAGTATTTTTTTAGAAAAGTGAATAATTAGTAACATTATAAAATACTTTACTGTCACTTTTGATCAATTTAATGCAGCCTTGATGAATAAAATGACTTTAACATTAAAAATCTCACTGACCCCAAACTTTTGAAAGTGGAATAGCTTTACTGAATATTAATATGCAATGCACTTCCCATATTCTCTTTGAACTGTTATATATCTCGGCTACATTTGGCCAGTGTGTGAAATCCGAGATGAAGCGCTGGAATAGCCCTTCAGGATCTGCATGCATATGATATATAATGTGAACTTCTGCTCAGAAAAGGTAAAGAAAGGTAAGCCAACACATGCAATTAAGTCTCCCTTTGTTCAGTTTAATTTAGCTGAGATTATTCTGTGTTCATGCACAGCATTCATTATTTTCCACAATTCTGATCCTTCTTATCACCATCATTTGATTCGAAGAATGTAAAGGTTAACAACCGAGGCCAAAACTAAAAACTTAAACGCCATATCACACAGCCAGTCTTTTCTATGTAATAAAACCTCTCTGAATGTGTGACGAGCAGCCGTAATTGCATGATTCGAGGTATTGCCATGACTAGTCATCGTAGCACAAAAGCGCAGTGATGATAAAAATATGTTGTTTGTTGATTCACATTTGACAGTCTCTAATTTTCCCTGCGTTCACATTCATCCGTCAGCAGCACCAAGGTTTAGCGCTTGGCTAAAAATGTCAGTCTCCACCCAAGTCTTGATCTCTTTCTGAATAATGTTTGGATTAATAAACTTCCCAGACAAACGACGGCAAGTCACAGCAAAGTTCACAAAAAAACCCATATAAATCCAGCTAATTCACCGGAGAGCATCGGAAGAATGAACTTCAGCCGTAAGGCTCCTATAAATATGCAAATAAAGTAGATCTTTGCATTATTATTTGCATTTATGTGGGCCGTAGCTCTTTTGATAAATGGCCTTTTGTCTTGCTATGGGACATCATAAATGTGCAATGGTTTATCTGATTCGAGCGAGCTTGTGGAGAGACTTTCGCCGACCGGGATGCAATCGGTTGCAGATGACAGCAAAGTGCCAGAGGTGAGTCCTTATGTATCATTACAGAGCACAATCTGTACTATCTCTCACTCACAGCTATTAATAGCACCGGGGAGCTCTGTGCATTTGGCTGACAGAGGGCAAAGGCAATATCGATGGCTGCAGATTCAGGATCATATCCATTATACAGTGACACAGCGACGACTCCACTGCAGTCCTTCACTGATAGAGGTGAACGCTTCGACGCCATTGGCTCGTGTCACCCTTCTTATTATTGCTGCATGTCATTTTATCGGACATCTCTTCGATCCTCATTTTTGTCAGATTTTGCCTCGTCGGGGACCCAGCTGCATGTCATTCGATGCACAATGCTCAGAGAAGAATGAGATTCAATCAGCAGCGTTACAGCTTCTTCAAATTGATAGATCCCATGGATCAAAGCCTCGGCGATATGTGTACGATGAGAGACAACAATAGCTTAGTAATGACAGTGTTAAATCTGAGCAGGAACAAAAAGAGATGTTCTTCTTCTAATGCATTTATCAAACGAAAAATAACTTTCTTTGATGTTGATGATGACAAAGAGATACATCTCAAACTGCACTGTAACTCTACAATAAAGACATCTCTCAAGCTGCCAGAAATGACTAGGTGAGCCTGCCAAGTTGGCATGTGTATAAAAACAAGGCACTGACTCAGATCATGTGTTGACGTTTTGTTATTAAACATGGAGTCAGGTCACACAGAAACACACACACACACACACACACACACACACACACACACACACACACACACACACACACTTGTTGACAGTCAGCCAGTGGCGTCTCTAGCACACACACTTGATGTCATTCGCATAGGCCTCGTTTCTGTGTTTTGTCCTTCAAAAGACCAAACGAGATCTCAAAGCCTGAGGAGTCTTCCATTCGGTATGAATCACAAAGTGTGAATCAGGCAAGACAACATCCCTGAGCTAAACAACTGATTAGTCTGACATGTATTGTGTGCTGTGGAAGTGTGTGTTTTGACGTGGAGGGTTAGGGGCTGTAATTATGTGACATGAGTGGGAAAACAGGAATATTTTGCACGCTCTGCCTTTCAGCAGGACACGAGGAACACGAGTGGAACTAATTGCTGAGGTGGCTTTGCAGCAGAAGGGAAACAGTAGCAATGCAAACACAACAAGTAAGCAGCGCTTCAAAACCATTCATCCAGTCCATTAAAAGTGCAAAGAGGGAGTGGGTAAAATGATAGGTGCGTCAAATGCAACGTGCATTCATGCAACGTGCCAAGGACTTCTTCTGTAGGGTGGGAATGACGTTATGAATGATTAACCCTTGCTTAAACCGTGCATAACATGTTATTACCTCCGTATCGTCCTCATCCTCCTCGCTCGTAATCAGTTCCTCCGGAGCTCGAATAAACCACCACTGGATCTCTAAGTAAACCGAAGACAAGCCACTCTGAAAGGCACATGCCATTTCAATATTCTGTCCTTCCCGTGCAGTGATGTTCGTGGGGATGTCGGTGAACTTCCCTGCAAGAGAGACATGACGAGTTAACAGTCAACCAGTGCTTATATTTAACTCTTTCAGTTTATACAACCTTATCATGGTTTTATAATAATAATAACAATACAATTATAGCAAGAATTTGACAGTTAATACAAATAAATGTATCTTCGGTTTTCATTAAAAATTCATAAACTGTAAAATAATAATGATATTAATTATCATCAATAAATGTACTGAATATTTGTTTTTTAAATAATTTATTTAAATATTATATATATATATATATATATATATATATTTTTTTTTAAATAATTTTAATAATAATAAAATTATAGCAAAATAAGACAATTCATAAAAATAAATGTATGTTCTGTTTTCATTTAAACATCATAAACTGTACATACAATTTGTAAAATAATAATACAAATAATACAATTATAGCAAAAATATGACAGTTAATGAAAATAAATGTATCTTCGGTTTTCATAAAAAAATCATATAATGTAAAATAATAATGATAATAATTGTTAACAATAAATGTACTGAACAAAAAAATAAATGTTATAATTGATTTAAATATTATATGTATTTTTTTTTAAATAAAAGTAATAATAATAAAATTATTGCAAAATAAGACAATACAAATAAATGTATATTCTGTTTACATTTAAACATCATAAACTGTACATAAAATGTGTAAAATAATGATAATAATAAAATTATAGCAAAAATATGACAGTTAATAAAAATAAATATGTATTCTGTTTTCATTTAAACATCATAAACTGTTAATAAAATATGTAAAATAATTATGATAATAATTATCATCAATAAATGTACTGAACAAAAAATAAATGTTATAATTTATTTAAATATTATATATATATTTTTTAAATAATAGTAATAATATTACAATTATTGCAAAATAAGACAATTAATAACAATAAATGTATATTCTGTTTTTATTTACACATCATAAACTGTACATAAAATGTGTAAAATAATAATAATAATCAATACATGTACTGAATAAAACAAAGTTGTTTTAATTTATTTCAATATTCTTTGTATATATATATATACACATAGGGGGGCGAGTCAAATGTATGAAAGGAATACTCCAGGCTGTACGCGGCGTGTCCTGCAGCAGGGGCGTCTCTGTGGTTTACACGGGCTTTAACGAGCGCTGTCCGCGGTGCTGAAGAACAACCGCAGTCCGTTTAAAGAAGCATCCGCCACTTGAGATGCAAGTCGCGCGTGCTGTTCCTTCAACATTACCCTTTACTACCTATAATGCTGGCAGAGACACATAGCACGAGTTCATGTGGAGAGGAAGGACACTGAACGAGTTTTCCCGAAATCAACAGTTGATTTTTCTATTCCTCTGCTCGTCACGGACAGCAGGCTGGCGTATTTATAACTTAATGTTTAAAGAGTGATACAAAGCGCATGCATCAGTAGTTTTAACGGTGAAATAACATTTTGAGAGCCTTTAGAGTTGATCTTTTGGTGTACTATATTGTGGACTGCTGTGATGCATTAAAAGTATTTGTAGCCTTAAATGTTCTTACCTTCAAGAGAAAATCCAACTTGAATGGATAAACAGGAAAAGAGCACAAATCCAATACTGTCGTGTAAGGTCCCCATCATTGCAAAGACAAAGAGATCTCACACGAGCTGGTAAAGAGATGTCCTCAGAAATGATCAGCGCGTTAAGCGAAAGCCGCGCGGAGAAGATGCGGAGCGGGAAACATGCTGCAAGTCTCTCTCACACTCTCCACTGACTCCGAGGGGTGAGTCTCTCTGTCTCTCTCTCTCTCTCTCTCTCTCTCTCTCTCACACACACACTCTCTCTCTCTCTCTCACACTCTCCACTGACTCCGAGAGGTGAGTGTCTCTCTCTCTCTCTCTCTCTCTCTCTCTCTCTGTCTCTCTCTCTTTCTCTCTCTCCTTCTCTCTCTCGCTCTCTCTCTCAATTCAATTCAATTTCAATTCAAATGAGCTTTATTAGCATGACTGCGTAGCACAATGTTGCCAAAGCATTAATATATATATACAGTATATACAACAATAACATAGGTAAATAAATAACAACATAAATAATAAATAAAATCAGAATCATTCTAAATAAATGAAAAGATCTAGTTGGTCAGTATCAAGTGACTCATGTTGAACATCTAACATTATGAATGGTTAACACATATTTAGCAGCGAGTGTAGCTGTTTTATCATCTTCTCTGAGTAAGAAGGGCATTTTCTCAGAATCACTGAGCTCTGTAAATGAAGGGATCAGGGCTTTAAATCTGGGGAGAAATGTTTCCCTCACATGGAGATATTTGGGACACATCATCAGAAAGTGTTTCTCATCCTCTATTTGCTGTAGATCACAGTGTCTACAGATCCTCTGCTCTCGCTCGGTCCATGTTTGTCTATGTCTTCCTCTCTCTATCTCTAGATCATGGTCACTTAATCTGTATTTGGAGAGGATTTGTCTTTATTTAAATGGTTTAATCAATAAATAATTGGCAAATGTAGTGGTTCTGTTTAGGGTTGAGTAGCATTGGAGCTTATTTTGAAGGTCAAATTGTATTTTTAGAGATTCATCATGAGTGTCTTTTAGATTTGTGTCAATGTCTTTAATAATGGTTCTGGGGGTGAAGCTGTAGTCGGTGAGGAGCTGGGTTTTGTGGACGAGCTGATGAGCGAGTGTGTTTAGAGGATGAGATTCTGCTGAGGTTTCATTGGCGAGGAGGGCTTTATATTGGATCGAATCAGGATCAGATTGATGGAGGTGATGCCAGAACTGAACACATCTCTTCTGGATCTCAATCTTCAGTGGGTATAAGCCTAATTCAGCTCTGCAGGCATCATTGGATGTAGATCTATGGACCCCTAAAATGTTTTTGATAATTTCTAGTTGTAGTTTTTCTATTGAAGTTTTATCCCAATTTTTTTAATTGATTACTGGTCCCCAAATTTCACTCCCGTACAGTAGAATTTGTTTAATGATTGCGTGATATAATTTAACCCATGTTTTAATTGGTAATTTTAATTGGCCAAACCGTGATTTGATGGCATAAAATGCCCTCCGGGCATTCTCATACAAGGCCTTCACAGCCAGACTGAAGCCCCCCGATGCAGAGATCTGGATGCCCAGGTAAGAGTAGCTGGTGCTGTGCTCCAGAACTTCTCCTCCGTAACTGAACTGGTATCTGCTTCCCTGAGACCTGGCCTTCTTCTGGAACACCATGACTCTGGTTTTGTCCAGGTTGACCGTCAGAGCCCATTCCTCACAGTACTGTTCCAGCAGGGCCAGGCTGTGCTGGAGACCCTCGGCTGTGGGGGACATCAGAACCAGGTCGTCCGCATACAGCAGGCATTTGACTTCAGAGTCGTGTAGAGCGATGCCCGGGATGTTGCTGGAGCGGTCCAGAGCTTCTGCCAGCTCGTTGATGTAGATGTTGAACAGGGTTGGGCTCAGACTGCATCCCTGCCTCACTCCACGACCCTGCTGGAAGAACGCAGTCCTGCAATTACCAATTTTGACTGCACATCTACTGTTTCTATACATGGACTGTATAAAATCAAATGTTTTTCCACCAATGCCAATTTGTAATAATTTGTATAGTAACCCATCATGCCAAACAGAGTCGAAAGCTTTTTTCAAATCAACAAAACATGTAAATATCTTTCTTTGTTTGCCCTTTAGATTTTTGTTAATTAGAGTGTGGAGAGAATAGATGTGGTCGGATGTGCGTTGTTTCGGTAAAAAGCCAATTTGTGATTTATGTAGGATGCTGCGTCTTGTAAGGAATGTCACTATGCGGTTGTTCATTATAGTGCAGAAAAGCTTTGCTGGTTATGGTTTTTGGAGTCGTTGCGATCTTTTGGTCTGATTTTCCAGGGGAGGTATCAGTGTTTGGATCCTTGTTGTTAACTTGTGTGGGATCATCATCTTCATCATTGTCAGACAGTGCAAGTGTTTTTATTTCTTCAAATTTTTCAATGAAGACTTTAAGAGCAGACTCTGATCCTTGTATCATTACAGTGCCATTCTGATACAAGTTTAAGGTCAAAAATCTAGTTTCGTTGTTATTTTCAATATCTTCAAATACTAGGATTTGTCTGCCTTTACAGATGCCTCTTTTCTTGGTGAAGGGAAAATGTTGACAGAAAGCAGTGTGCCATAAAAGGCTGTGTTCAGAGTAGAAGAGCAGGTTAGTCAGGACACTGTGGTCTTGGTCAGCAAACAGTGTGTCTGGTGTGTCCTTCGTCTGCTTCTGTCTGAGGAGTTGCCTGGATTTCTCAGAGCTCTTCTGAGGGTATGTGAAGGGGCGGGGCCAAGATGCACTGGCCATGGTTGATTTAGAATGTAAACAATCAACTGAATTAACTGCCAGTGTTTTGTTTATTTTCAATTGCTCAGGATACAAAGTTATTAAAAATGAGAAATAAGTTAAAACGTAGGGAAAAAAATTACTTATACTGATTCAAAAAAATAAAAATAAAATTCCAGTTGTCCAAAATGTCTCTTTGTGTTGTTTCTCCAAGTAAAAGCTCACTGAGAGCTATACAATAGCTATGAAATAACAGTCTTATTTAAAATGTCTTTACCTTTCTTCTTCTGTAAGGTTTTTCTTAGTTGTTGTTTGATGTTATCTTTTCCAACATGAATACCTTCTTCTGAAGACAGTTATCCTGTGATTAGCTGTGGTTTGCTTCTCCTGAACATCCCTCAGATTCAAGAACGGTTTAAAAAATACAATAAAAAATAACTGTCCAAAAATCCAAAATTCAAGAAAAGATATGTCCAGATGTTGGTGTGTGTTGAATCAGCAACTTTTTGAAGATATTTGTAAATTATTATCTTCAAATTTTCTCAATTTTTCAGGAGCTCAGCTCATGTCTGACCTTACTGTAGAACGGTAGAATTAAAAGTCTCTCTCTCTCTCTCTCATTCTCTCTATCTCTCTCTTTCTCTCTCTTTCTCTCTCTCTCTTTCTCTCTCTCTCTCTCTCTCTCTCTCTGTTGCTCGCGGAAAGAGTGGAGAGAGAGACGCTACTGAATATCTGGGTTTTCGCTTACACCGTGTTTGCAATAAAATGCAATTACAAATCCTAGTTTATCTTATATATATATATATATATATATATATGTGTTTTTTATATGAATTACTGTTATTCATTTTTTTATATTTATATAGTTTTATATAGTTTTTGGAACATTTATTTTCGACCCTCTGTCTAAAACGAACTGTTTTAAGGGGCGTGTCCTTTAAGGCGTGTCGGTAATCAGCCACTGCTATGATTGGCTAACATCACTTCATAGGACAATCATAGGAACCTCACTATTGCATGACAGTGTTTTGACCACATAATCAAAATAAAATAGTTATTTCCGGACAACGCATTCTGAAATGATTTACTTATGGTTTGTGTTTCTTTGTGACTCTCCATGAGCAAACAGCTTATCATGTAATGAACTGACAGCCTATTGACTAATCTTCAACATTTTTACACTAAACAATACTTTTAGATTTAACTACTGTTAGAGTTTACACAGAGAAAAAAAAGATATATATATATATATATATAAGATAATTCACTGACTTTATGACAGGTGCTTATGGCACTTCATATTTATTCCTATGGTATCTGAAAACATAGATCAAGAGTTACACAATTCTGACTGATATTAAATTATGTCAAAACAGTAATGTGATGTTATTGAGGCACATGTGATCCAAGTTGACCATTAAGCATTCCCCATTAGTAAGTAATACAAACTGCTTGATCTTAATTTGTGTTGGGAAGGTGAACAAAGCTCTTACAGGTTTGAGACAACATGAGGGTCAGTAACTAATGATAGGATTTTCCTTTTGTGGGCGAACTATCTCTTTAATACTACTACTACTACTACTACTAATAATAATAATAATAATAGTGGTAAGGGAAGTATTAATCAAAACCAAACATGAGTCATCATATTTTTGCTAAAAAAACAATAATAATAATAATAAAAATAAATTAATAAAAATAAATTAAATTATTAAATTAAATTAAATTATTAAATACAATGAAATGAAATTAAAACGAAATAAAGAAATACATGCATTAATTATTATTATTTTTGTATTTTTTTAAACACAAAGATATATATATATATATATATATTACTTCATTTGAATATACGAAACTGACATGTTTTGTGATATCAACCTCAAATTTGGAACAGAACTTTATATTTATGCCGTTTAATTTTGTACAGTCTCAGAGTAAAACATGTTTTAGAAATCATATATTTAATATGTATGCATATATTTAATTTCACTTTACAATAATACTAATAATCAGCACCTGCAGCAATAATCTCCTTAAAAAAAAAGAGAGAGAGACCAAACTTTTAACATTTAATATCCTATCAGTAAACACCAAAACGATTCCCTCTCAATCCTCGTAAAGACTAACTTGAGCTGAACTTGTGACGGTTTGATGAACAGCAAATCATTTATTTCTCCTACAAATAATTACCAGTAGAGCATTTCAAATCTAGCAATCTGACTCCGTGTCTTAATGAATAAAATCACGCCGTATAAGTATACCTCCCGAAGACAGCAGGCGTGCTGGAGCCACACTTAAGTAAAAGCATGAATCAGCATGTTCAGGTAAGACAGCAGCACAGGTACTTTAGACCGGCTCACCACACGACTCCTCAAAACTACACCTTTGTTCTAGACTAGAGGTTCTCAATTCCAGTCCTCGCGCCCCCCGCTCTGTATATTTTGCATGTCTCTCTTTGTTAACACACCTGATTCACATAATCAGCTTGTTAGAAGTGCGCTCCATGCATGAACTGTGTTCCGATTGACATGCTCCCTACACAGGGTCCATTGCTCCCTACTCCCTGAGCAGGGGAAATCCGCTGAAGTTTACTTCATTTCAGAACATTCGTTCATGGATTTGCGCTGCGCAACGTATTCACGCAAATACGAGTGTGACATCATATACCTCTGTAAATATATACAATTGTAATTCACCTCTTGCACTTTGAATGGAATATATACGTTCGCTTCGAACTGGAATCATGGCGGAATATCCTGTGATGTCGAGGAATGGAATTGAGAACCGTTGTTCTAGACTGATAATGATGGTTGCAGAAATGTGAATTGTGTTCAGCATCTGTGATATTTATTATAGTGCTCTATACCTGGTCGCATAACCCGCTCTCTGATGCACATCATGCAGATAAGACGATAGACTACTGATGGCCTTCACAATCACTTCTACAGGCCACAGATTGAGAAATATTCAAATGCATTGCACTGGCTAAAGGCTTTATTCATTTAAACACTTTTAGAGACATGTACGCGATGATGATATATTTAGAAATAACACTTTATACTGTATATAACATGGGCTCATGTGAGGAAGATCAGGTAGAATGACTCCCTTTTTACAATTGTTTGTTACAATTGCAATTGTGTCATATGTGTACAAATAATGCTTTGTTTTTTTATTTTATTTATTTTTAAAATTCTGAAGTGTAAAGCTAAAGGTAAATGACAGAATGAAGGTCTTCCAGAATTATGTTCCTGCAAGTGTTTTTATTATTTATTTAAACAATTACTATAATTCATGGAGTTAATCAATAATTATTAAATTCCTGGAGTTAATCCATCAGTTTGACTGTATTTAGACATCTTCATTATTCATCATAATCTGCTGGCCAATCATTGAATCTGAATTTATATTTCATTGCTTTTGACAATCCCAATTAAAAATATAATTCTGAATATGATTCTGCTACTAAATTATTCCAATACATTGTTGAATTACCAGTGTTGTTGTTGTTGTTATCTTAACTATGTCACCTTATTTACTGAAATTACTAAAACCGAAATTAAAATAAAATGACAATAGATAATATCACATTTACTAAAACTTCAAAAGGAAAATGGAAAAATGTTAATTCAAAATATTAAAATCAGTATATCTTTATATACATACGTTTACAAATAATATTTAATTATATTTTATATTAATGACTTACAACTACCTGATTTTAATCTTATAATTGCTGAGATTTAAACGTGCAACTTTGTGAAACATTTTTGTTATTGAAAAATACATTTATATATGACCCTGGACACAAAACCGGTCATAAGGGTCAATTTTTCAAAATGTTGATTTATGCATCATCTGAAAGCTGAATAAATAATATTTCCATTGATGTATGATTTGGACAATATTTGAAAATCTGGAATCTGAGGTTGCAAAAAAATCAAAATATTGAGAAAATCATCTTTAAAGTTGTTCAAATGAAGTTCTTAGCACTGCATATTACTAAAGTTTTGATATATTTATGGTAGGAAATTTACAAAATATCTTCATGGAATATGATATTTACTTAAATTACTATCTAATGATTTTTGGCATAAAAGAAAAATCAATAATTTTGATCAATACGATGTATGTTTGGCTATTGCTCCAAATACACCCCAGTGATTAAGACTGGTTTTGTGCTGCAGGGTCACATATTTTATTGGTTGGGAATCATCTCATGAAAATAGTCCTCTTTCATAATATATGAAAGCCCATATATTGTATATATCCTCTTAAATATAACATGTGTTATGCATGATAATGTATTTTTCACTGTCGGGAATATGTCTAAATGCTTCATGCAGAATATTAAGACTAAAGTCAGACTCTATGTGAATGTATATGTCTGGATGGCATCAGTAGAAGAATGCGTATTCACTTTTTAATGGCGTGGGGGAAGAAGAAGGGAAATATCATCACTATTAATAGAATTTAATAGTCTGCAAATACTTCTCTATCTCTTCTTGAAATGATCAATTCTTGAGAATGTGGGCGCTTCTGCAATACATTCACAGAATCATCCAAGGACACATCTGATGCAGAACATCTGTGCATCTACAGAAACGAACAATGCTTTAGTAGAGGGAAAACTAGAGAGGAATCAATATCCTCTGATTTCACAATGACAGAAGCATCATGTCCATCATGGCATCAAATTTAGTACAATTATCTCAATCTATCGGTTTCCTCGTTGTGCGCATGATCTCCTCTGCTTTTCCCCGTTCATCACGCAGACACATCGGCTTGTAAATATAGATTTGCCTAATACTTAGTCATTGCTAATAGCATATGCATTAGACAAATGAGAGGTACATGTCTAAAGGGGTTTATTAAATACACCGCACCTTGGAAAATTAATTATAGCCCATGGTGTTGTATTAAATGTCAGCTGGGTGCTGCTCAAGACGAACAGGACGGATCAACGGTCAAGTCATTTTGCATGATGAATAATGCAAGTCGTGGTTGAAAAAAAATGAATCTAGTATAGATATGCATCCCATTTGTGTCCGAATGGTTATTTGTTGATTTTACACTTAATTGATTTTAAATCTGTGAGGTCATTTTGGACATTGGTGATTTAAGGTGTTGAGATTCACAGACTGGAGCGCAGCGGCTGATCAGCAATACACTTGGAACGAGATTCATGAAGCAGCATCGTTTGTCACACAGTCCAGAATAGTAGACAGAGGCTTTGCCTGACCGATGAATGTTGGCTCGACTCAAAGCTAAATATTTGGCAGGCAAACACCAGAGGCAGAAATGCAGTGAAGTTGTGTGGATTTCATAGACTTGGCAGGGCAAGGTAAATATAAAAGTGGGATTGAACACAACAGAGAAGGTCTGGATCGTGTTATGAACGAGGGATCAAAAAGGCCTGAGTCAATTAAAATAATTTTCCCATTTTTCTTTGGTCCTCAATACAAAACTGTCTGCAGTGCTACAGATGGATACACTTTATTCTGATAGTCCAGTTTAGACATTCTACTAACTATAACTAACTTTGCAATTAGGCAGGTTAGGTTAGGTTTAGGGTTAGTAGAATAAGTGGGCATATACTTGAAAATATTCTTATAGTCAGTATGTTGTATGTTGTGGAGCCATCTAAATAAAGTGTTAAAGATATTAAGCAGTCTACTAATACTCGAATGACTGCTAGTTGACATGTAGTCACAACGTTACTTACTGTTATTAGAAGGTCTAAAGTGAACTATCAAAATAAAGTGTAACCCTACAGATTAATAACTATGCTTTATAGTGCATAATACGGATAATAAAATACAGCTGATACTGTGTGGTTGTAGTGAAATAAAAGGATGGTTTAAATTGTTCTTGTCAATGAAAGTAACCTTGTGAAATATATAATGTTTTCACACACTCAATCGAATGTTAATAGCAAAATAAATAAATATGTATAATAGTCATATAAACGTATATAATATGCAGTTAGTTGAACTTTAGAGTGTTGTTGACCCTCTTAAGTAGTTATTACATCTTTACATATAATTGCATAGTTGTATTGTCTTTAAAATATGGTTAAAGTGAACTACTTAATGCACTGACAAGCGTTTATGTAAACTAATATACATGTCATTTCTATTGTACTTGTGTCATGATTTTAAATATATTTGTAATTTTTAGAAACATTGTCATGAATATATCTATCTATCCATCCATCCATCCATCCAATCTATGGAACAAATGTGACACTTTTGTATATTAACAGTATCTCACAGAAGTGAGTACACCCCTAACATGTTTTGTAAATATTTTATTATATCTTTTCATGTGACAACACTGAAGAAATGACACTTTGTTACAATGTAAAATAGTGAGTGTACAGCTTGTATAACAGCTATTAATGTCTAAACCGCTGGCCACAAAAGTGAATACACCCCTAAGTGAAAATGTCCAAATTGGGCCCAATTAGCCATTTTCTCTCCCCGGTGTCATGTGACTCGTCAGTGTTACAAGGTCTCAGGTGTGAATGTGGAGCAGATATGTTAAATTTGGTGTTATCGCTCTCACTCTCTCATACTGGTTACTGGAAGTTCAACATAGCACCTCATGGCAAAGAACTCGCTGAGCATCTTGTATAACAGTGTAATTAAAGTGTATAACAGAAGCATCACAGTTGTTTGCTAAGTAAGTTTTTACTTCACAGAATGTAGTTTTAAGAGTTTAAAGACTTCAAGACTTTAGACTTCAAATATGTGATTTGTTAATAAAGATAATGTCTATTTGAAAATAAGCTTCAATGTTTTTGGAGAATTTCCAGAGCGTCAACGACCGTTCAGCGCTCATGAACCCACGGAGAGCACCTCTCCTCAGCCAGATCTACTGGAAATTACATTTAATCATTTACATTTATCCAAGGCAACTTACAAATGAGGACAATGGAAGCAATCAAAATCAACAAAACAACACTGATATGCCAGTGCCATGGTTATTTCATCAGGAGGGAACATTTAAAGTAAAAATCTGTGAAAGTGTTTGGCTCTGATGTCTCTATGCTGGTTAAACATGAGAGATATTTTGTTTTCGGTATATATTGTGGGAAGTCTTTGGTGTCATTATTATATGATTTGTTCCAGAGCAAATAGTGTTGGCTGAGGTCAAAATCTCATCACATTATATTTTAGGTGACATTAATGCTGTATATCAGAGTGCTGCCTTTGTTCTTTTGACTGCGTTGCCTAACAAATTGTATGATGGCTGTTGTTGTTGTTTATTAAATATTATTATTCAATAAATAATATTTTATATAAATAATAGTTGTATTTTTTATGATAGTATTTAGAAATGGTGTGTGTGCTCGTGATGGTGATTTTAGTTAAATTTTTCCGCCATTAGATGGCGAAGAGAGACTGTTAGCATGAGTGAGTCAGCAGTAAAGACTCTTAAATGTAATTTTATACTGAAACAGGGCTGCAAACAAGGACCCTATTTTAACTTTCAACCACAGCTTGTAAGACGCAGGCAACAAATGCTCCGAGTAGCGCTGTCATCGGAAATCACCCTCAACAGATGAACAGATATGTAACTTACGACAAAGAGCCTAACACTTTCCTTAACGGACATTCAAACGGATGTTTTATTGTGAATATGAGATTGAGCTGAAGAATGAATGCTGGCAGAATGCGGGCAGTCATTGGGCTAGTGGATAGAGCGTTGGACTTGAAACCTGAGGTAACCCAAGGTTGTAGGTTCGAATCCCGGCTCTGGCAGGAAGTCCACGACTGCTCCCCGGGCGCCGCAATGTCGGCTGCCCACTGCTCCAAGTGTGTGTGCACTTGGATGGGTTAAATGCAGAGAACACATTTCACTCCTCATTATACTCTGTATAATTGTGTATGTGACAAATAAAGCTCATCTGAGCTTAATTTGTATTTGTATCAGATGCTGTAATCACGTGCTCCATCTATCTCTCATTATATCTACTCCACACAATACACTGCTTTTAATACAGTAAGCTTTTAATGAAGCTCAACTCAACGTTCCTTCGTTAGTAGTTCTAAAGTGATGTTTTTTAATTAGTAACGGAGGCTGTTAAACTGTCAACTTTAGATTTGAATATGTGGCAGAAGAAAGTAGTTCTGCACAAAAACACGATATTTAAAGACACATCTTTATTGTTTCTTATGTATTTATACACTTGTGATGTCAATCTGTTTGTTGGCTATATATATCGGCTCACTGTGATTACCAGCTAAATCACAGCCGTGCTTATATACAGCCATATCTCACGGCTACTTGAATGATATTGCTTAAATATATTATGCAACACTTCTTTTCTCTGATTTATTATTAATTTATTATCAAATGTATTAACAGTCCAACAGCACTCAGGCTTTTTTTCACTGATTCTTTTACTCTGCTTGTTCCAAGCAGTTTGTCAGTCTGTGTGTTAGTGGTGCGTCATTTTTAATGAGATAAGTGAATATGAGTGACGTGAGTCAAAGAATCATTCACTCAACTTACTTGTTTAAACACATTGATTTATTCAGAAATTAAACCAGATACAGAGTAAATCTTTGAATAACTCGACACTTTAGTTGAAAATGCTGACTCCAATACAGTGTGTTCTGCTGTGGCTTTGTTTGTTACTGTTAGTTTAGCATTTTAGCATTGAATAACTAGTGATATCGTATCGAAATATCTTGCTTTATTGTGTAAAATCGATTTAGCTTATCTGTTGTTTCCCACAGTCTCCTTTTCTTAACTCATGCAAACGGATGAAATAAAAAATGTTAGAAGCATATACAACATTTCTTATTGGACTTAATGAGTTTCTGATACAGTATTTTATGTGTAATTAAATTAAACCTGTCACTGGAACGTTACCGTATAAGACCCGCTGCTCAAATCAGCTTAAGTCTACATGTCAAGCAATTTCTAAGTACAGTATGTGAGAGTTGTAAATACGCACACACTCTTTAATTTTGTGAGTGGATACAATTAATCACAGTGTAGACACATAATGCACACGGTTCTGTTTGCACACATCTGACGACGCTCTTAGTGCTTCATACTGAGTGATGGATGGACATCTTACCATACGTCAATACACTCTTAAACTCTTAAAGAATAAATGCTCTTGCTCATGTCCAGGATACACTAGGTGATCTTCTTTGAAAGGGAAGAACCTATAACATATGTACTGCTGGAGAGAAAGTCCCAGAAGGCCTTTGAATTCAAGGGCCTTTACATCTTGTCTGATATTAACCTGCTGAATGTGTGTGTTCCATCAGCATGAGCCCTTCCACTCCGCCATCCATTATGCACTGCCTCGTATTATATATTTATTTATGATTTTTCTCTCAGAATCAAAATTAATGCCAAGCTCAGACCATAAACATTGCAACATGGACAGCCGCGATACAAACATATGCAAAGAGTACAGCTAAAGAATAATAAATATAGATGATTTGACTAGCAGATACCAGTACTAGCAGATACAAACTATCTATCTATCTATCTATCTATCTATCTATCTATCTATCTATCTATCTATCTATCTATCTATCTATCTATCTATCTGTCTATCTATCTATATGTCTATCTATCTATCTATCTATAATTCTACAGTTCTATCTATTGTTCTCTCTAACAATCTATCATTCTGTCCATGCATCCATCCATTTGTTCATCCATAAATCTCTTGTCATTCTATCTATTTATCACTCATTCAATAGGAAGAAAACAGTATATTCAGAAGCGTCACATTTGTTTGCTAAGTAAAGTTTCATTTACATTGCTCCGGCGTTGCGGCATGACTTTGGCTCTCCTTGGAGCCGTGTTTGTTGAGCTGTAAATATTTGGAGGTTTTAATGAGAGCTTTGGAGACCACAGGACTGACAACAAGTCACACTGGTCAGTTCACAGTGCATTTTTAAAGAAGTATAGCTTAAGACATCTCCTTCCTTTCGACTGAATACCTCCTGACTGGAAGACGTGCCAGTGCATCTTTCTAACATTGGCAGACATGTCATTCAGTGCCATACATTTTTGAAAGACAGAGATTAAAAGAAGGTGGTGAGAGGAATGGCCACAACTAACAATCAAGCTCTGACATCTCTCTTTAAAACATTTCACGGAAGCATTTTTCACAGCAGAATCAATGAAAGAATCAATGGAAGGGTTTACAGCTTGATTAAAGTTGAGCAGCTGTCTGAAAGAAGCTTTCCAATAGTTACATGAAGAATAAAAAGAGGTATTTATCATAATGATGAACATGTGGTCCTATACAGTAAGTCAGGATTCTCAATGGCTTTACTCTGCATTCAAGAAACACATTCAGTCCAACTCAAAAATTGCACTTCTTTGTGAAAAATACCAGACAACAGAAGTCATAAAACATGTACATCTACGCAAAAACCCAAAAGTGTATGTATCAAATATCAAACTCGGAAAAATTAAAGGTGGGGTAAGCGATTTCTGTAAGCCAATGTTGATATTTGAAATCACCAAAATAAACACGCCCCTACCCCAAAAGGGTCTTGCCCTAGCATACGCAATCTAGGAGCGATTGGTTCTGGGAAACAATGCAAAACCAATGCTACACCGTGTCTACACCAGACGTGGGCGGCATGATAACACATTATAGAACTCATGATGCTGCGCCGCGCGACAAATCTCCGACAGAAAACTGCTGCTGCGTCTCCTATTGGGAAGAAACAAAACAATCTCAGCGTCCGATCCTTGAGTTTTCTCCAGCGCCATATTTACACGGTTCCTACTTTTTGTCTTATTGTTCCGCAGACGTTTTCCTCTTGTTTTTTTATCTGTCATCTCTATCTTTCTGTCGCTCGGCTCGACTGTTCACTGAGCGCTCTCTCCTCCACATTATGAGTAGACACGCCCCTTACTGCTGATTGGCTACAAGTTTGTTTTGGTACTCGACCCCAACTTAGTTTTCTAAAGCATCACTTTTAAAAGCATCCTTCTGCAATTACTGGATTGCAGCGCATGCGTCTCGCTGATGTTTCATAATCAATCTGTGTGCATTATTTACGTGGACAGAACCATCCGTGACCACAGAATAAAGCAGAGTTTATTCTAATCTGACAAACATATCTCCGTAACAACAAATCTAGCCGTATTTATGTTCAATTTCTGGGTGACTGATTGACAGTTTCATATATTTCTACCCTGAAGTAAATGGAAAACGCGAATAGCTTAGTGTGCAAGATGATATACAGCTTTCGTCATCTGCTTTGAGTGTGTGTTCTTGTTGATTTAGACTCATTTAGTCTTTGAAAGAGTCACCTTTGTATCGCCTGAATGTCCTGCTGTGACGCACAGACTTCATTTGTCAATGCTTTGTGTCCACTGTGCACTTATATATGCTTTCCTGCTATTATTTTGGTATGACGAACTGAATACAAACATAATGAAGTGAAACAGTAACATATAGAAGATGCTAAAGAAAAAAAGCCAATCTTCATCCTTAAAGAAACAGGACATCATTATTCACTCATCCTCATGCCATGCCAAACCAGTATGACTTTATTTCTTCCATTAAACCTAAACAGAGAAGTTTAGTAGAACGTGCTTGCCCTTTCATTTTTGGTTTTTAAATATTGCATGGGTTTAATTTGTAGTTTGCACAGGCTTCATGAACATCAAATAATTAAAAACAGTGAAGCGAGTCAAACAAAACAGGAGGACGAGAGCAACTGAGAGAGAGAGAGAGAAATAGAGAGAAAAAGGGAGCAGGACATTCAGAGATGAAGCTCAAGGGAAAGAAGATTAAAAACTTTGCCAGAGAGCGTTCAGCTCCACAAGAAGAGTATGCAAATAATGGCATAGAGTCAAACTAAGTGACTACAAAACATGTGTGCTTATACAAACATGAATGAACTAACAGTGCGTTTGGCCATTTACAAATTGTTCAGTTTTTACAAATCTTGAATACAGTATAAGAAAAAAACTTTTACTATCGTAAAAATAGTAATACTATTAATATAATAATAATAATAATAATGTCAATAACAACAACAACAATAATAATAATAATATTATTGTTATATTATTATTATCAAAACAATAACATTATCATTATTATCGGTATTATTATTATTAAATGTGAAAATCTGTAGTAGTAGTAGTAGTAGTAGTAGTAGTAGTAGTAGTGGTAGTAGTAGTAGTAGTAGTATTGTTAATAATAATAATAATTATTAATATTATTATTTTGATTGGATCTGAAGGTTTAAATGTAAATGTAATTTAAATGTAATATATACAGCAAAATTATATATAAGGAATCACTACTAACTAACAATACATATATTTTTTATTTAAAATTTAGTATAAATCACATGATATTATTATTAAGATGTATTAAATATTAAAAAGCAAAAAAAGGGATATACAGTATGTGTTGTTGTTATTATTTATAATTGATATATACAAATTTGCCATTGCAACTTAAATAAATAGTAATAATAATACTTATAGTTTCAGTTTGTATTAAAATCCATGCATAAGTTTAGAAAAAAATACTCTGAAATTTATAGAAAATTCCACAATTAATTACAAATAAACTGCAATGAACTCATTACAATAAATATTTAAATTTGAAGTAGGATGACTGAAATAGATTTTGGTTTGTTTGTTAGTTAATAAATCATACTCCAATAATCATTGTTTATAAAGTGAAAATGCAATGAGTGTTGTAAATAAAATTTCCCAGGATTGAACTAATGTAACAGTTTATTTAACAGTGTTGTGTTTATTTATTTTCAACTTCTGGCAGTCAAACCAAATCCTATGCAGCAGATTTGTTTACACATTGAATCAAGATATATCGTTGTGATGTAACTGTAGGTAACGGGCACAGCGTTTCAGAGAAAGCTCTCGACTCAGAAATCTGATGACAGCAGCACGGCGAGAGCTTACATCCATTTCCCTGCTGATTGAGCGATATTGTGTAGTTGCAGAGGAAAGTAAAACCTCAGCTTCATACGAGATCTGTTGGGAAGCTCTCTGGATGAAAACTGCACTGTTGTTCAGTCAGAGACCTGCACAGACCAGAAGAAGAGCAGATACTACACACAACAGCACCACTGCTCTGAGCAACATGTGTGCAAACATTACTGCCAGAAAGCAAACGAATCGACTGCAACAGGTCACATTTAAGAAAGAAATCCGTACAACTTTTAGAAACTTTATTGAGTTGTGATATTACATCATCACATTTCTCTCCCATATTACCATGTGTGATGTGACTGAATGTTTTTGTTTGTTAGTTTTTTTGTAGCTACAATTATTCTCAATGATGTTTTCCTATAATACAAAAAATACAAAGTCTCAATGCAAAAATAAATAAATAAGTTCTTGAGCAAGCTATATTACTTTCTCTAGAAAGCCTTTTGGGGGTGAAATATGACCTTGTTCCTGATGTTATAAGAACCTAAACTACCAATATTTATGTCAAATATTATTCAAATTGTAATGGAATAGAAAAATAAAAGAACTATTTTATAAAGTGCATAATTATATACATTTTGAGGACAGTTTGACACTGTATGGAAATCATAATTGTGTATAATGAAATAAAATACTAGTTTATCCTATGGGTAACACTTTATTTCCGTGTCTCTTTACTAATTTCTTATTAGCATGCATATAACTGGAATATTAGTCCAAATTAAGCACATATTAATGATTTATTCTACATGACCTTATTCTACATCCCTAATCCTACCCAATACCTAAACTTAACAACTACCTTACTAACTATTAATAAGCAGCAATTTAGGGATTTACTGAGGGGAAATTCATAGTTAATAGTGAATGTGTTACCATAGTTATCCTGAAAAAAATCATTTGTCACAAAATCTACTGTATATTAGTCATAAAGTAATAGAAAACAGCTCAAACGTGTCTAAGGTCAGATCCTCAGAAAACACGATCACGCACTGAGTAAAGCAAGTCAAATGAGACCCTGCATGATATAAGAACCCTTTGGACATTGATTATGACGAGGTTTCGACCCCATCTTCCCCTGTTATTTTGTTAAACACTGAAGCCGTGATCTATTGCGGCGGTGAATGTCAGCTAATCATTATGACTCTCACATTTAAACCCTTCACACTCAGACAGAAACTTCAGTCCGGAGCCCTGCAGAGTTGATTTAGCATCCGTGTTTACCAGCATGTCAGTCTGTTTACGGCTTGTGACTCGCTCACTCCATGATGAACTGCAGCCTTTGTGAAGCCTGTGAAACAAACGCTGCTGCTGTCCATGCAAATACACGTAGGTGCGAGCCTCAAAAGTCAGATTATAATGGCACCGGCACTCGTCAAACTAACAGCACACAATTATCCAAGGCTGTTTGGATTTATAATATCATTTGCACACACAAATCAACAATACACTCTTGTTTTTCAATGAGAAACAAGTACTTTTGTACTACTGTGAGTACCTGCCAGTGTGAATGTTTGACACAATGTTTGGAAAGCAAACAAATAACTGCAAATAACACAAGAGCCACTGCATGAAATAAGGGCCATAAATATCAGCTGGGCCTATTCTCCGGTTTTCATCTATAAAATCTAACAGAGAAATTGTCGAAACATTGTCATGTTACATGTGTAAAATGCATGAGTTTACAAATTCAAACTCAGTCAGTCACTTTATGTATTTATTTACACAATAAATAAAAAAAACGTATTAACTTATAATTGAGCAAAACATATCAGATGTAGTAGTGAAATATAAGCTTGCTCTTGGTGGTCTTGTTAGGGATTTTAACAACTAAACTGCCAATATTTAGGTCTAATAATATGTGACCCTCTGTGAAAACCCACCTAAAATCTTTTTTTTTTTTTGTGGTTTTCTACCAAAACAAAATCATCCTTCATAAGGTAAAGAACATTCTGCAAAAATTTGACCTTTATGTCTTTAATATTGACTGAGTAAGTTCATGTTAAAGTTTGAATTTATAGTGAAATTAATGGTAAAAATAAAACTTTGATGCTTGTTATTGTCAGGGTGGGTGGAAGGGATGAGAGCGAGGACTCAATTGCTGGAGAAAAAAAGGGTTTAATTAACAAAAATGAAATAAACAAAAACTACTCCATAGGGGAAAACAGACTGGCGAGGCAGGACAGCAGGCACAGACAACATTCAACAACAAACTCGCCCAGGACAGCAAACACAAGGAGATTATAAAGGGAGCAAATGAGGAGTGTAACGAGCTGACACAGATGGGGCAAATTAACCAATAATCAGGAAACAAGATGAGTGGAGTCAAGACAATTGACATGAGAGCACATGGCACATAGAAACTATGACAAAAGCCAAGTGCTCACACAAAACAAAAACAAGCACATGGCCAGCAAAACAGAATCACTAGCCATGTGCAAAACGGGACATGAACAATAAGGCAGCTCATAAGCCGCATATTCACACAAAACATGACAAACATGAAAGCACACAGCCAGTAAAAAACACAAGCTGCGTGCCTGTTACATCCCGTATTGTTCTGAGAGGGATGTTTTTCTCCTTTTTTCTCTCTCTCGTCTTACTCTCACCTCACAAGACCCATGATTGGACCATGCTTCCATCAATCAAGTATCCAAAGCACATCAACTGGCCACTGGGGTTCACCAGGGATTGGTTCTTGGACCCCTCCTCTTCTCCACATACACTACATCACTGGGTCCCATCATAAAAGCACATGGCTTCTCCTACCATTGCTATGCTGATGACACACAGCTGTATCTTCCCTACCACTCCAACTCTACAGCATGATTTCACCATCAAGGTTCTTCTACAATTACCCCATCAGCTTCGGTCAGAAATCTTGGTGTAATTTTCGATGTCCAGCTTACCTTCAAAGACCACATTGCAAAGACTGCTCGATCTTGCAGGTTTGCATTACACAACATCAGAAAGATCAGGCCCTTTCTGACAGAGCATGCTGCACAACTTCTTGTCCAGGCCCTTGTCATTTCTAGGCTGGACTACTGCAATGCTCTTCTGGCTGGACTTCCATCAAGCACAATAAAACCACTACAAATGATTCAGAATGCAGCAGCACAACTGTTCTTCAACGAGCCAAAAAGAGCACATGTTACAACTCTCTTTATCTCCTTTTACTGGCTTCCGGTTGCAGCTCGCATCAAGTTCAAAACATTGATGCTTGCATATAGAACAACTACAGGCTCAGCACCCGCCTACTTCCACTCACTATTACGAATCTACATCCCCTCCAGAAGCCCCGCCTACTTCCATTCACTATTACGAATCTACATCCCCTCCAGAAGCCCCGCCTATTTCCACTCACTATTACGAATCTACATAACAGCATGCTCTGTCAGAATGGGCCTGATCTTTCTGATGTTGTGTAATGCAAACGTGCAAGATCGAGCAGTCTTTGCAATGTGGTCTTTGAAGGTCAGCTGGTCATCAACAATTACACCAATATTTCTGACTGAGCCTGGAGTAATTGTAGAATAACCTAGCTGGATGGTGAAATCATGCTGTAGAGTCGGAGTGGCAGGGAAAACAAGAAGCTCCATTTTTGCCTGGTTGAGCTGTAGGGGATGTTATTTTATCCATGCAGAGATGTCCGATAGGCAGCCTGAGATCCGTGCAGCTACCGTTGGATCATCAGGTTGAAATGAGAGATACAGCTGTGTGTCATCAGCATAGCAATAGTGGGAGAATCTATGTGCTTGTATGATGGGACCCAGTGATGTAGTGTATGTGGAGAAGAGGAGGGGTCCAAGAACCGATCAAGGCTGAATTGATTGATCACCTAAGAGAATTCAGATTTTTAAGCTTACCGGACGTAGATAGAAGGGTGGTGCCCATGGACGAGGAGCAGGATGTCTTGGAAACAGGTAGAAGGGAAGGCGAGTTAACGACAACCAAAGAGGAGGCTAAAGTTGGGGCAACTCTTTCACCTATTGAACCTTTTTCACTAGGTACTCCCAAATCAACAGGGGAGGCACATTTAAAAGTGTGAATCGCACGGCTCCGTGTGGAGGCACAAGAGAGAGCACAGGTCCGCTAGGCAGAGCTTGATCTGCATCTACAGGTCTGCAAGCTCTAAATTGAAGCCGAAAAGGAACTTAAGCTTCGACAGTTGGACATTAAGGCGGCAAAAGTTGTGGCAGATTCCGACAGAACAAGACAAAACAAGAGAAAGCCAAACGAAGACAACGAATGCACACTGACAGAGGAGCATACAGCCGTGCAAACTCGAGACCGCAAGCTCCCACAGTAAGAACAAACCTGTCCAAACTCCAACACAAAACCAGAACAGAACCTGAAACAAGACAAGAGTGGCGGGATCCGAACACCACACTCCAACATGAAACAGAGCACGTAGACAAGAGAGTGTGCGGCTCGAGCACACTTGAGGCTGCGTGCTCACCAGAAAACAAAACAAGAAGGGAGTGTCAGGGCTCTGTAATGTAACTTTAAATCATATGATGTGGAATAGGCATCATTTGAGTCAACAGTGAACAGAGTCATCAAAAGTTTGTAAGTACTACTCTAATCAGTAGTTATACTATAATTAATATATATCTACAGTTGTCAAGTATAATATCCTGCTTTCACGTAAAATATGTGAACAAACAAAAAAGTGTACAGACTAAACAAAGAAAAAGACATTTGGTATAAAATGGTCCATGCTGTCACAAGATAAAGCAGTTCCCCTTCGGGAAACTCGAGCTGCGTCGAAACGCTTTAGGGGAACGCCATCAGTGATATCCAGCTCTGAATCATATGTGTAATCAGTCAAAATTGACGGCAAGATGTCAGGTGCGGGTGACGTCATGACCAGGATGCTTAAAAGCACGTGATGTGCAGCCAGCGCCAGCTTCTGTCATTCAGCAAAGCTCTCTGTGTGTGTCAGTCACGTATATGTTCTGTGAGTCTATTTACTGTCGTTTGTCAAAGAAAGATAGGAAAAAATAAAGAACGAGAAAAGGAAAAGACTAGGAAGCAGACATATCAAAGGCATATAAGGGCGAAAGTAGATCACGTGACAGACTGTGTGTTCCTCCCTGCCTACGCTATATCACGAGCGGGATACACACAGTTTGTGCGATGGTGTGACTGGGAGTGAAGCATGAGTGGCATTAAGAGTGGCATCCACTGCGTATGCTTCGCTACCGGGGGGGGGGGGGGGGAACTCTCTTTGAGGAGGGAGTTTTCACCAGCATCCACGTAGCACCTGCCACGCTGCCGCTGAGGCGGAGTAGTGGCTGTGCTCGCAGATGGAGGGAGTTAAGACGGGTGATCCCCTGTCTTCTTCATTTCCCATCAGATCCAGCGCCCGCTTTATGAGATCGGAAGCCCGCCCCGTGGTTCTTCCCCCCCAGAGAAAGGGCTCGACGCTCCGCCTGTCCTTTTCCGAGGAGAGAGACAGTGAGGATGTCGATGAATTTTCACAAAACGTACATTTGCACAAGCATGTTGTGAATAAATAAAAACAAATAAAGCTATAGAGAGAAACCTATCTGGGGAGCGGAGCTAAAAATAAGAGAAGCGCACACGTATAGCTCTCTTAAGAAAAAAAGGAGGTGTCGATAAACGTGTGTTCCCCTCTGCAATGCATTGTCCTCTCGCCGGGCACGGTCCGAGGAGTGTGTCCGTGCCTATGATCTCGCGGTCCCACTACTGCTGAGGCACTGCGGCGATTGAGATCACGGGGATCGCACATAGATCTGGCGGACAGGTTGGAGACGGGTTCGCCCTATTTCCACCTGCATTCCCCAGGTCTAGCGCTCTCTCGGGGCAGAAGCCTGCGATGCAGTTCTTCCCCCTTGAGTGAAAGTGCGCTAATCTGCAGCAGTTTCTCTCCAAGAAGATTTATTTGTTTTGTTCCGAATGGCTCGCGTGTTGCCGAAATTCATTTTATGAATTTTTCACTTCAGACCGTGTTTACTTGTCTGGGCGTTTGACTGCATTTAATTTTGAATATTTAATTATGCATTTTATCTGACTATGAAAAGTTATATATATATTTATATGTATATATATATATATATATATATTTTTTTTTTTTTGTAGAGGAAGATATACAATTATATATTATAGATGGTATACAGGAGCCTCTTGGGATACTTCTCAAGTGAGAGCAAAATTTTTACCTCCCTTCCTCCGAGGAGGTTGAGGTGGTTAGCTGGGGCTGCTGGGCGGAGCAGCCCCAATCGTGTTCCAGCTCCTCATTTAGGAATGTCACTTCTCGTACTCCCCAAAGGAGTCGGAGTCAGAGTGGCATTCCCGGGCCAAAGACAGATCTGCGGATCATCATTTTCAAAAAGAAAAAAATAGTCTTCGGTTAGAATGTCCTGATGCCAATGGCCCAGGGCTCTTGAGGGCCGGCCCCTCTGGGGAAGAGCGGTCTACACCGCATCACACGGTGCCCGTCTCTCCTCAGTGCTCTCAGGAGATCAGTCTGCTAACCCTGCCAGGGTTCCAGGGCGCAGCGGTCTCCAGCGAGCGCTTCTCTCAGTCTCTTCCGCCCAGAAATGTAGCGGAGCTGGGAGGCTCGCCACCCCTTCGGGGGTCTTTAGAGCAGCTAGATCGGCCGTCTCCTGCCGGTCCCCCACTTCAGGGCACCGAGCTAGCCACTCTAAGTACACCAGAGGCCAGTCTCGAGAGACTGGTTCCCTTAGTAGACTATTCAGCAGCATGGAAACTACTGCCAAATGTGTCTCAATGGGTCATGCACACTGTAGAACAAGGCTATCGTGGCGCTCTGCCACCGCCTTTCAACGGGGTCACTCCCATGCTGGTGGGTCCCAAGCAGGCTCTGGTAATGGAACAAAAAGTGAGCACTCTCCTGAGGAAGGAGGCGATCGAGGTGGTCCCTCCTCTAGACAAAGAGTCCGGGTTCTACAGCCGTACTTCATTGTTCCTGGGAAAGGGGTTGCGTCCTTTTTAGATCTAAGCTAACTGAACCGCTCAGTCACACGACTGAAGTTCAGAAAGCTCTCCTCAAGCACGTGTCTCACACCAGATCCGAGGACTGGTGGTCACGAGCGATCTAGAAGATGCATACTCCTTCCCCATCACAGGAAGTTCCTGAAATATGCTTCCCTTCGGCGGGCGGTTTGGCAGATGTCGTTCTCGCTCACTTTAAAGAGTTGGGGTTAAGACTTAACGTCAAGAAAGTGTGTATCTCCAGTACAAAGAACCTCTTCTCTGGGCGTGGTGTGGGATCCGACCACGATGCAGGCACGTATGTCCCCTGCTCGGATCGAGTCAATCCTCACGTCAGTCAAGATAGTAAGACAAGGCTGGTCACTCACTATTAAGCATTTAAAAAAACTGCTGGGTCTGATGTCAGCTGCGTCCAACGTGATACCATTTGGCCGGCTGTACATGAGACCCCTACAGTGGTGGCTCAAGACCAAGGGGTTCTCCCCGAGGGGAAAACCCACTTTGCATGATAAAGGTCATGCGGCGATGCCTACGTGCCTTAGACATGTGGAGGAAACCCTTGGTCTTTGTCCCAAGGCCTGGTGCGGGGAGCTCCTGTCGCCGCGTAATGCTAGCGACGGCTGCATCTCTCACCGGTTGGGGAGCGGTCATGAGTGACCACCCGGCCCGTGGTCTACGATGCGATCCTATAACCTCGAGTCCTCTGATCTGCCCTCGCCTTTGGGAGTCAGGGCTCACTCATCTCAAGGTATGGCGGCCTCCAAGGCCTTTCCGGTACTGCAATGCTGCAGGGTGGTCTACGTCCCTCACATTAGTCAGGTTCTTGACAAAGATTTGCTAGCCACTCCTGGCTCTTCTTTTCTCTTGCCATAGCTGTGCTCTTCCACACTAAGCAGGGAATTGCAAGTCTGGACTTCTCGTTCCCCTAAAGCGTTCAGACGCAGCTTGAGGTTCCCGAAGGGGAACGTCCCAGGTTAGGAATGTAACCATGGTTCCCAGAGGGAACGAGATGCTGCGTCGCAGGGCCATACTTCCGGCATCCCTACTAGAACTATGCTTCATTCCTAGAAGCTGGCGCCGGCTGCACATCACGTGCTTTTAAGTATCCTGGTCATGACGTCACCCGCACCTGATGTCTTGCCGTCAATTTTGACTGATTACACATATGATTCAGAGCTGGATATCGCTGATGGGGTTCCCCCCAAAGCGTTCCGACGCAGCGTCTCGTTCCCTCGGGGAACCATGGTTACATACGTAACCTGGGACGTTTTTTTCCAATTAAATTTCCCTTAAAAGTAAGAAATGGTCATGCAGAAATTGACTGGGAAGGATCTGGAATGTTTCTCAAGGACGTTACTTGAAGAATAACATGAGCTTTGGAATTAGTCCTTAACATTCTGAAGAGCAGTGATTCATTTTGGTTGCAATTCATTTTCACTGAATGGAAAATATATTTAATGGCAGACAGACAAACGCAGATTGAATTGAACATGTTACATGGAATGTGAAATTCGTTTTGTGGTTTATGTTTTATCAGGCGAGGCCATCGGCAGCATAATAACCAACAGGCCGTCTCAACCTTCACTTCTCTCAGCATAGCAAGGACACAACACTTGTGTGCTCACACTTCCCAGTGGATACTTTTTCATCAGAATTTTAATTTTCTGAGCATTTATTCTGGAAGACACTACTGTACAGTATATGTAGAGCTGACCGGAGCTTGTTCACACTTTACATACAAACAAAATTGGACCAAGAATCGAACCTTGGGGAACACCACAACTGAAAGAAGCAGATTTGGAATAAGGTTGACCAATATTAACAGAAAAGTTCCTATTAGAAAAAATTATCTGAGCCACTCAAGAGCCATGCCTCAAATACACAGTCTTTTCTAGACGAGTAATAAGGATATTGTGTATCAGTTGGAGAGGGTTTGTTATTTTACAACACAATAGAGCATTAATATTTTAGCGACACTCCCTGGACATTTGAATTCTGAACTGTTGCAATATATGTCTGAAGTAATGTGAAAAACACATGGCCACGGCCAGTATTGGGGAAATTTACTTTTTCATGTAATGCATTACAGTATTCTGCTACTTTAATCTGCCTTTTTATCTGAAATCTGTTTTGAAATAATAGGCTTTTCTGAGTCTCTGTATTCTGGAAGACACTACTGTACAGTATATGTGGGGCAGACTTGAGCTTTTTCACTCTTTCTACTCCAGCGTACTTTCTCTGGGTAGCTTTATATTTGAAAGTTTTCACTATAGGCACTGATTCAAAGCGAATATTTTTTTTACGTTTCAAAGCTTTCCTGAAGCAGTGTTTCAAAGCACCCATCATGGTTTGTTTTATGGTTTTTGATGTTCAATGTAAATACACAGCATTTGGTTTTGTTGCACCATCCTCACCTGCTGTGTGTCAGCATTGTTACAAATATTCATGTAATGGCGACAACTTCAGATCCAGTCACCCTTATTTGTTCCCTGCAGAGTAAATCTGTTCCCTCTCTCTCGCCATATATTTGGTCTTTGAGCCCAGGGTCTCCAATACTGTCTGATGGACATTTTCAATTTGGTGTGCGCTCAATGCCTTGATCTCTTCTCAGCCTCATTGGAATTATGTGTCTCTAGATGCATTTCTGCAAAATACAATGAACTTTACGGTACATATGAATCGCAGCAGTTTCCAGTTGAAATGAACACTAGAGGCAGCAAAATTTGTATCCCTTTTCACATAAACTATGGTTTACATAGTTTATATTAAGAAAGCCTATTTTGCACAATTCCTTGCACAGTACTATGGTATGACTTCAAATCAATTATAACATGCTGCAAGAAATCGATACTTTTCAATGTTAGTGTTACATATCCAGCTTCAGTATAGGTTTTTAATTCAGTAGATTTGCTTGGCTTAGATGATTTGGCATTACACTTGTGCTGTGAAGAGCTCCAGCTATAAATCCTGTGAAATACAGTTCGACAAAACAGCTCAAACCCACATAGAACAAAGTTAAGATAGCCCGGTTGCATCATAGACGACATTTGTATATCACTTTTGCTTTCATTAACACTATCGGGTAGGTTTGGGTTTGGTGGAGGGGGTTTGTTATTTTCCAAGATGATAGAGGATTAATCTTTTAGTGACACTCACCGATATTTAAATTCTGAACCACTGCGATACGTGCTTGAAGCAAAGTATTAAACGTGTCCATGTTCAGTAATTTTAGAAAGTTGCTTTTAAAAGGAATGCATTACAATTAGTGGTGGGCCGTTATCGGCGTTAACGTGCTGCGTTAACGTGAGACTCTTATCGGCGATAAAAAAAATATCGCCGTTAATCTATTCTCAAAGTTGGGTTGGGAGCTGGGTCTATACTACGCAAGCTATGATGACTTTCACCCTGATATTTTAGCGCGGATGTATACCTAGCCGAATTGCACTGTAGGGGGCGAGAACGAGTCTTCGAACTAGAGGCTCGCAGTCCGTGATGGACAGATTGTTAACGGCTGGTCTATGTGGTAATACAATCGGGCAGGACATCCAAACGCTCACCTATCATTCATCAACCTCAAATATGGCTTTTCATCTGAAAGATGTATGTAGTAGCAACTTTACATGGCCGCTCAATATGATGTTAACCTAGAGAAATGTGCGCTATTGAAGTGTTTGTGTGGAAGCGCGTTTGCTGCAGGACAGGCTCCAGTGCGCTCACTTGCTCTTAAAATCTCCGTCATTCTTGGTCATACAGATAAAAGTAGCCTAATACATCTTTCGAATCTGTAAAGACTACGTTTATTTGTGTGCACTCAGAATAACAACGAAACGTTGCGCTTTTAAGCAAACAGGGTGCGCTTTAGGTCTCATGTGAACTTGAGTGAGAAACTCCGTCTTTGAAAAATATATCTATAGAGAGTGAAATGTCTAAAAAATAAAAATAGAAGACGTGTGTGTTAGCATGGATGATTTACATGAAATTTAATCTGTGCAACACTGTGCATAAGATGGCTTTCAGTTCAATATAATAACAAAAAACGACATTTTGGGTTTTTATTCAACTAATAAGGTGGGCACGCTGTGATCTGTACTATATTTTCACTGTAATTGACAGTTATCTGCAAAAAAAAAAAAAAACAACAACACGGGAGTGGGAGTCATTCTTCCGGGAGTGGAACGGGATTTTCCCCCAGTTTTTTCATGGGATTGGGACGGGAAGAGATTAAAGTTTGTGATGCATTTTGGAAACAGGAGATGAGCCCCTGGTCTAATGCGCCACCTGGCTTGAGAAACCCGTTCTCAAAGACTTACTTTTAGTCATTATTTGGGTAGCACACAAATTCTGAATGCCTTCGGCAGAATTCAAATGAGCCATTTTAATCTAGATTAATCTAGATTAATTCCAAAATTAATCTAGATTAATCTAGATTAAAAAAAATAATCTATGCCCACCTCTAATTACAATATTCCGTTACTCCCTAAAAACTAGGGAGTAACTAATTGCATTACCAACATTAGCTACATTTTATGGAAAAATTATGTATTTACTCCCGATTTCTCTCAACAATAAATGGGGAAACAAAGTAACTGGCATTACTTATTTGAATAAGTCACTCTTATTTTATTGTAAATTAAAAAGTAATGCGTTACTTCCGTTGCTAGTTAATTGGAAAAAGTAATCTGATTATGTAACTTGCCCTACTTATAATGCATTACCGCAATACTGGCCTTGGTTGTGTATTAAATGCACATTTCAGCGCCACTCTGGTTTTCATCTGAAAGCTGAATAAATAATATTTCCATTGATGTATGATATGTTAGGTGCAAAATAAATTAAAGGTTTTTTAAGGTGCAAAATAAATTAAATATTGAGAAAATCCCCTTTAAAGTTGTCCAAATGAAGTTCTGAGCAATGATATTACTAATAAAAAAATAAAATGAAATAAAGTTTTGGTATAAAATATCTTCATGGAACATTATATCTACTTAATATCCTAATGATTTTTGGCATAAAAAAAAAAATGTATAATTTTGACCCACACAATGTATTTTTGGCTATTGCTACAAATATACCTGTGCTGCTTATGACTGATTTTGTGGTCCAGGTTCACATATCAGTGTTGCAGATAACCAAGTATTTCCAATGAGCCTGGTGTGCTGGATCAAATATGCTGCACAGCAACACTGAACCAACGAGAACAGAAGAGAGCCCAATGCTCTGTAAGTTCAGCTGGTTTTGATGAAGCCAGAGGTCAATGTATTTCTGCTGAAGAATGCAGAACTCGAGCACTTTAGCGCATGGATCATTGCTTCCGCAACCAGAGCTAAACCAACACAGCCAAAGTTTTCTGCCGTAATGTGGCACACGCTCACTGAGATTCCACATGGCAGCTCCGCCTGAAGGCCTACATTACTGTGTGTGTGTGTGTGTGTGTGTGTGTGTGTGTGTGTCTGTGGGTGTGTGTGTGTGTTCTACCTGTTCAAGAAGTCAGATGCCAGGGGCCTGTGATTTGTGTGTCCCAATTCTGTCTTTTTGCTCCTTTCCCCCCAGCTGCTCTGCTTGCTAGAATATGTATGTATTACGGAAGTAATTATGTAGTACGGAAACACGCGGTGATTCTGATTCACACTACGCTCCTCTCACACTGTGCTCTCCTGTACCACTGTTTGTCTTTCTGTTTGAAAGGCCATTTGCCCAATTGACACTGTAGAACCTGTGGTCCAATTCGCTTTACGCCTTACCAGATAAGGAAAATGATCTACAAAAGGAAGAGGTTACAGTTTGTACGCCAATTCTTATGTTGAAGAAAGTGCAGTTTGGAGAAAAAAGATAAGGGGAAGCATGTGGAGTCAAATGAATAGACATTTAAATGCACAATGTACTGCTCATCTTTTTGTCTAGGGAAGTACATTGTCCAAGTACATTGTTATGACTTGGAAGGCTTTTCTTATTTTGCACTCTGACTTGTTTCGCCTTGTGTATGCAGACTGCAAACTTTAAAGGGAAATTGTGACCTTTAGAAAAAAAACATTGTCTTGTTTGGTTGCAAGCAGCACAGAGTATCTGACATACGAACTGGTGGGAGGGTTTTAGGCTGAGATGCAAATGCTAAATGCCACAGGAGCACAGAGATTTGACAAGAAAGATAAAGAAGTCGACTTAAAGTTTCTACTAATTTTGATGTTCTCAAAACTGAAAGTCATTTACAGTAGATGGTTGTGGTCAAAATACAAAGTACAGTATACTTTCTTAATAGACGTTCTTGAAATAATGGCAAACATTAAATTCAAGTTTATTTGTATAGTTCTTTTCACGATCCAAATCATTGCAATGTAGCTTTAAAGGAAATGAAGATTCTACAATATATTTATATTTATGTATTTAGCAGACGCTTTTATACAAAGCGACTTACAGTGCTTTCTGGTTATACATTTTGTCAGTATGTGTGTTCCCTGGTAATTAAACCCACAGCCTTTGCACTGCTAATGCAATGCTCTACCACTGAGCCACAGGAATACTATTTAGTATTAGCTTATCAGTGGTGACTGTCAAGTTGATGTACATATGGCAAAAATGTTTGTTAAAAAGTCAGGTAATTACTTAATCAAACAGACGATGCACACTATTAACAACAATGATTAAATGTTGCAAAATGTAGAAATTATATGTGTTGTTTCAGGGTTAACATCATCTGAGGTCCTCTGAGGGGTTAGGATCTCTTCTCATGTGTTCGGTCATCTCAGATCTTACAAGGGTTGGATCCAGACTGAAGCTTTGGATGTTAGTCCCTTGACAGAAACAAATGTAGACATAAGTAGCATAGCTGCTGTTCCAACAAAGAAAAAATGATTTATCCACCCCAAGCTAAAGAATAATAATGTGCGTTTGATCAGATATACCTGCAGTACAGGATTGTGAGATGCATCATATGAATGCTTGGCTAAAGAGGTGTGTCTTTAATCTAGATTTAAACAGAGAGAGTGTGTCTGAACCCCGAACGTTATCAGGAAGGCTAGTCCAGAGTTTGGGAGACAGATATGAACAAGCTCTACCTCCTTTAGTCAAGAGTCCAGAGTTTTGCGACCTTAGGGAGCGGGTTGGAATTGTAGCGAGCTAAAAGACTAGTTAGGTACACAGGAGCTAAACCAGTAAGGGCCTTATAGGTAAGTATTAATATTTTGTAAATGATACGGAATGTAATAGGTAGCCAGTGCAGAGACTGTAAAATTGGAGTAATATTGTAAGCCTGGCGCCAGTATGTCTGCCCCCCCCCCCTCGAGAGGACAAAAGGCCCTCCTGAGAATCCACAAAAACTATCTCTTGCATATGTAACAGCAGCATCACACCCTGTACTTACGCTCTCATCATCTTCCCTTGCCCCCCCTTTCTAGATCTCACTGAAAACCCATGCAATGTAATGTAACTATACATGTTTGATATCATTTGAAATGTCTCAGTGCGCCTGGTAAAATGGTCTCATTCTCCCAATCATAATGAAAAGCTAAAAGAAGTTCTAAAGTATGAGAAGTGTAGTGTACAACTCAAAAGTGTGCCCTCCCCCTGATCTTCTATTCAAAACACCTCCTGTATGTAAATAAGCATTCTCTGCCACAGGATATCAAGAAGCCATTTGGTTGCAAATTCTAAAGTCTAATCATAATAACAAAGATACCACCATTTGGTGGGCTTATTGAATTATCTGGGTTTATAAGGAAACGGGACACAGAGTTCTAGGAGTCTGTAGGATGACTGCCCACACAACCGCTGTGTGTAATTTTCATTGCAAGGTAGTAATTTAACTGATGATTCTATTCTTGTAACATTTGAGTTTTGAATTATTGCTTCGATTACCTGGTCAATAAATTGTAACGTTTGATTCTATTCTGACTGCCTCTAGAGATTGCTTTCTCCCTATTAGACTAGTGGATTCGTATATTTCCGCAAGCCTGCGTCAGTTTTAGCGACGGCTAATATCCGGCATCATTTCCAGTCTACTTGGATGCAGAGGCGGGTAAATTTCCATTTAGGGACGGCGAATGCCGTCTGGTCAGACTATACTCGGGTACGCCTATACCTCTGACTTTTGATTTAATGTTACTTTAAGCAAGTATTTGACCAATCTAAAGCTATTACAAGTGTGGTACATTGATCTGCTAACATATCTAATAGTGGCCAAGAAACCTTTACTGAAGTAAACGATTGAACTAAAGTTCTGAGGGGGCTCCAAGGGGGTTATTCGATGTCTCTGATTGTGTACGTGTGAATTAACGGCAAATCTTAGATACATAACCATAATTTACCTCTGATTGATGACCGGGCCTGACAAGATTGTGTCCGTGAGACCTGTGAAAAACAGGGCCTCTAAGCGATATTAGTTTCCCTACATCTGAGCGGATAAAGTATTTAAAAGAGCTGATAAGAATAATCAATCATTCGTTCATATTTTAATGATGCACAGATATCATTAAAACCTTTTCATTTATGGAGTCAAATGAAATAACGAGATAAAATATATAAGAAAAAGTGTTCCATTTTAATCTTGTTGTGTCGTGAAAAGGAAAGACTGTAATACGCAAAGGCCTTCACCCGCTGAACGACTGCCGTCATTGGGTCGATCGAGCCGGGCCTTACAGTGGTGACCCCGACGTGATCTCGCACAAACGAGGACATGATCTCGCACAGACGAGAACGTCATTCCAGCCGCGACATTCAACTTGAATTCTCCTTGGGACATGAGGTTTGATCTCCTTCTCATCAATATCCAGCTGCTGTGGTAAGTGTATTTTTTGCCTTTTAGAAGTTGAGGGAAATATTGTTTACACTATATAGACACATTTGTAGTACGGGTCGGAATACCCACTTTTGAGACCGGAACCGAAAAACCCGGTGGTGATAAGAATTAGACGAGAAACAACATGTCTTTTCAGGGAAAGCACAGCAGCAGAGTAGATGAGGAGATAATGGAGGTTTTAGGACTACAATTACAAAAACTCCTTGTTCGGTTAAGCGACAAGGGATTCAATTTGAAGTGGAACAACAACGAAATAATATCCTGGTATTCTGCCGAGGGTGCGAAACTAAAATCAAAATCAAAATACAAGAAAATTCCCACTGCAATTGTTTATTTGCGTCGCCGCAACGACCTCGCGACCATAACCGAGAACGAAAAAACAATAATAAATATCAAAGAAATCGAAAGAGTGCGATCTGACGAATTACAAAAGTTAAGAAAACAAGTCGAAATGTTTGCATACGAGCAACAGGGGTGGGCCAGACAACGCGAAGAAATGGCCACAAAAGTTGATCACGTTCAAGGGAAACTAATTACATATAGTAATTACATATCTGCGCTCGAAGATTGTTGTGATAAAACAGGTTTTCCAGTTGCCGCAGTTAAACAAGCAGCACTGGATGAAACCGAGTTAGAGACTCAAACTGAAAGCGAAGATGATGATACTGCGTTAGCGTGTAACATTAGGCCACACAGAGAAACTCATAACCAAGCTCTTGTGAGCCTGTGGCCAGAAAAGCCGAGCCTGCGAAGCCCGATAAAGACCCGAACAAAATCAAACGACTCGCCAAAGAAAGCAGTTAAAATCGCAGTGTTAAAAACCATGACAAATGCGGATGATGAAATCACAACAATCAGCCGCCCGTTAACATGCGAAGAATGCTCTAGACACAAACAAGTCGTAGGAATTATGCCGAGAAAAGGGCCATTTCAACCCTACTGGGAAGCTTTGATGCTACAGGCTAATGTTTACAAACTAGAGATTAGAGACGTATGGCAAATAGCTCTTCTCACTATCCCTAAGGAGCTAAGACCCAAACTAAACACAGAAATGAAATCCGGCAACATAATGAACAGAGTAAATGACGAAACCGACGAAGGGATTTACGAACGTCTAAAACAGGCATTATTAGACATGAGGGGACTGTCACATGCAGATTGGAGCAAAATATTAGAAATCAAACAAGCAGGTAACGAGTCATTTGAAACGTACGCTGAACGGTTATGGGTAACATACAGAGAACACTCAGGCCTTGAAAATGCAGACCGCAACCATGACGCGTTACTGCAGCTTGTTAAAAACAATGCCGTCATCCCCGTTCAAAAGGCGTTATCAAATGGCGTCGACCCGGCCGAAAACACGTTCAGAGCAATAGTAGACTGGGGTTCAAGAATAGAAAACAGATGGCGATTAAAACCTCGCAGCGTTGCGTCCGCACAATGGTTAACAGAAGGGAACAGCACAGATAAATTTAGCCAAAGATCTCCAAATAAAATGATATGCCATTATTGCAGAAAGACTAACCATGTAATGTGAGATTGTCAAAAAAGAGAAAAAGATTTAAAAGAACAAGCGAAGCATTACCAAAAAACGCCCTCTAGCGACGACTCTGAGCTGTTGAAACAATTCGTAAACTTCATGAATGAGTTTAAAAAACAAAACGGCCAAAATGGCGCGGCCCACAACGCGAGCGGAACGACTGAAAATTACCATCACCAATAGGGATACGTGGCCTCCATTGCCATAGGGAGCATAATTAAGAGTGGAAACCGAATAAAAATAAGGGCTAATTTAGGAGGCCAGTTAGCCAACGTACTTATTGATTCTGGCGCAGCGTGCTCCTGTACAGACATTCCATTACCTTTAACCAACAAAACGATTCCGATCCAAGGCATCGGCGATACGATAATGATTGCGACAAAAACACAGCCAGTTCAACTTGATTTAGGCGTGACAGTATTGGAAGAATCCCTCTGGTATTTACCTAACAACAGTGAAGGGACTGTGCTGGGAATGGACATAATTCACGATAGCATTTGGGCTACACATGAACATGACTGCGGCCTCATTGACTTTGTTGTGTGTATTGAAGGGGAGCCCCCTCCCCCACAAAAACAATACCGCATCAAACCAGAGGCAGAGTCAGCCGTTCATGAAATTGTACACCAACTTGAAACCAGAGGTATAGTCCTGACGATGTAGTTCGACCACAAATTCTCCATGCTTACCAGTACCAAAATCGAATGGTAAATGGCGTCTTTGTATTGATTATCAGCGTCTGAACAAATTGTTGCCCAAGGCTACACCTATAGTGGCAAATCCATCGACGTTATTATCACAAATTTCAACACAAGCGACTTGGTTTACGGTGCTCGACGTAAAGAACGGTTTCTGGTCCATCCCAATCAAACGCACCGATCAGTGGAAATTGGCCTTCACTGTGAATCAAATCCAGTACACTTGGGAACGAATGCCACAAGGCCTCCATAACAGTCCTGCGATTTTTCACAGAGCATTAGAAGACACGCTAAATCCACTGACAGGGACCGGAAACGTGATTCATTACATTGACGATATACTTATCGCGACCGAGGGATCACTTGATGATCATTTGCTGCTCGTTGACGAAGTGCTGTTAACACTCGGTAAAGCTGGCTTCAAATTGAACAAAGAAAAAGCCCAAATTGCTCAAACCGAGGTTCAGTACTTGGGTTACACGATTACGCAAAGCTATCGAGCATTAACAGATGATAGGCGGAAATGCATCGCTGAATTGCCCCGACCGCACACGCTAAACTCATTACAGAAAGTGCTGGGAACAGCAAACTATTTAAGAGATTTCATACCAGACTTTGCAAACGCCGTCACGCCATTATATTCCCTCTTAAAAGGAAAATCAAAACCATCTGACGTCCTCGAATGGACAGAGGAACACGATAAAGCTTTTACGAGTCTAAAAGAAAACTTGTGCTGTGCTCCCGCGCTCGGTCTGCCCAACCCCAAAAAATCCTTCCACTTACAAGTGGACGCGAACGAAAACACACTAAGTGGCGTTTTAGCTCAAGATCATGGGGGAAAATTGCGTCCAATCGCATATTACAGCCGAAAAAAATCCACAAATCGAACAAGGATTCGACCCATGCACTCAGCACGTACTGGCGGTTCACTGGATGTTGACAGCAACTGAACCAATTGTAGGTTTTCAACCTATCGTTGTGCATACAGTGCACACGCCAGTACAAATGCTGTTGCAGGGCCGAATAAAAGGTGTGTCGTCTCAAAGGTTAGCAAGATGGCTAGCAGACATACAAGCGCGTGACATCACAACTGTTAACGATCGAATATTGCCTCATTTATTGGGAGATGTTGAGGGCCACCCACACACATGCCAAACGAAACAGGAAGCACAGAGCCCAGTTCATGACCAAGAACTTCCAAATCAGACACAGGTGTACATTGATGGCTCCCGGTACTGGCATGATGGCAAATTCCATACAGGATGTGCGGTGTGGGCTCCTCACTCTCCCAATTCAGACAATAACCAATTGCTAATCAAACTATCCGGAAACACATCTGCGCAAGAAGCTGAACTTATTGCATTACTTGAAGCAATCAGATCACATCACGAGCCGCTGTGTGTATACACAGATAGTCGATACGCATTTGGTACAGTCCATGATTTCATGGCACAGTGGCAGTTGAGAAAATTCCTCACGTCTGCCGGAACGCCGATCAAACATTTTAACATCATAACTTCGATTTGGCAGGAGATTAGAGCACGCGATTCCTCACTCTCCGTCGTTAAAGTGCGTGCGCACATCATCAAAAATCCAGATGAAAACGAGAAAAACAACAACATCGCAGATCAATTAGCCAAATTAGCAGCACAAAAGGGAGATGAATGGAAGCCTGACAGACTGGTTGTTCCTGCCGTGAGTGCGATTCAAACTATTCCTATTGACTTGAAACAGTACCAACAAGAACTATGGAGTTCTGATGGAGAGCTGACACCGCACCTGCAGCAGGACCAACTAGTCAAGGTCACTGAAGGCATGATTTTAAGAGACGATAAATACATTGTTCCAGAAGCCCTACAGAAACCAGTGATAAAGTTGTACCACGATTATGCACACGTATCAGCTCCCAAAACACAACAGCTGATCCAAAAGAACTTCTGGTGGCCACAAATGGCATCAGATATTCAAAGATGGTGTGACACATGCATCGTATGTGCCACCATTAACCAAGGCAAGCCTGGCCGTACAAAACTGTGTAGACCAGAGCCACCCAAGGGACCTTGGGAGTTACTCCAATTGGATTTCATAGGCCCACTACCTAGTGCCAAAGGGGGGTATCGTTATTGCCTTGTGATAATTGACAAATTTTCCAAATGGGTCGAAGCGATTCCCACCCGCAATAACAGTGCAAACACAGTGGCACGAGTAGTAGCGAACCAAATCCTCCCACTCTGGGGAGCACCAATCCAAATTGAATCTGACCAGGGCACACACTTCACAGGTTAGGTGATGAAACAAATATGCCAGATGCTGAACATCAAACAAAGGTTTCACATACCGTATCGACCGCAAAGCTCAGGCATGGTGGAACGTGCCAACCGCACAATAAAAGAAAGCATATCGAAACAGGTAGCACAACACAAAAACCAATGGATTGATGCCCTACCCACAGTCCTAACAATACTGCGGGCAACTCCTTCAAAAGCCACAGGTATCAGTCCATTTGAACTCATGACTGGAAGAGTCATGAAGCTGCCCATAGACCCAGAAATTGCCCCAGCAGACCTGGGGCCCCTCGTGGTTGCAACTCAACAGTCTGTGCTCAAGCAATTACGAGAGAGGTTGGAAGTGCTACATGCACGCGCTGCTCTGAAACAACAGCAATCAGACTTAACGAATGATACACAATTCAACCCAACCTCTGAGGTGAAATTCTCAGAAGGAGACATGCTAATGGTACGCGTTTTTGTGAAGCAAGGTTCATTCACACCCCGATGGCATGGCCCATATGAAGTTAAAGCTATATGCAACAGCTGTGTGGCCACAACTGTGAAAGGGAAACTGCGATGGTACCACATGTCTCAGTGCATATCATTCAAAAGTACTCAGAATAAATAAATGTCACTGTCTTCTCCTCTTGCCTTCCAGGTCGACTGCAGCGATCCCATGGAGACCAGATGAAAGGAAAGTGTCTGGGCCCACGTGCATCCGACTGGGCCAAAGGATTTCACTCACACACAACCTGAAATGTGGGAGGTGGGTGTGGAAATACTCCAAGGGGCCATCCACACAAAAAATCACAGTCGCACCAAAAGAGACAGTTACATGGCCTCCCGGATTAGTACCGGATCCAAATTGCACACCACAAATTTGTTGTAGTTCAGGTAACACCCACCCACCTACAAGAAACATTTCAGGACACACTCGAGCACCAAAATTCATGCACAACCTCACTGCCTGGTATCAACTTAAAATAGGTCCAGGTGACACAATAGGTAACATGCACACACTACACGAAAACAAAAACAATGGCATAGACCCAAAATTGTGCTACTATGTTAAAAATTTGGAACCTGCAACATATAGGTGCACACATACAGAAACACATAATGACACACATATGAGATTCACCGAGCTAATGTACGTAAACAAAAAACTTTTGTCTGGACCAACCGAAAGGAAGGAATGTATTGTGTCGGGGAATGTTCGCATAGCATAGACAATTTCACCAATCCACACAACTGTTCATGGACTGTTAAGTACTGTTTTAATTTGACCACCTGTGGATACACTAAACCCAAAAAGTGTCCAGAATTGCACTCAATTCCTCCTGGTGGACTGATTAGAAGAAACATCAACAAGACTTTATTACATGATGTAAATTTGGTAATGACACATGTAACTTATAACATTTCCAATATACTCTCTGCCAGAGGTGGAAAGAGTAAAAAAATATTGTACTCAAGTAAAAGTACCATTACATTACTGAAATTTTACTTAAGTACAAGTAAAAGTACCAGTCTAAAAATATACTCAAGTAAAAGTAAAAAGTAGCTCATGTAAAATTTACTCAGAGTAAAAAGTTACATTTTAACAATGGGAGGGGAAAATGGGATAGACCAAAGATGTCAAACTCAGTACCTGGAGGGCCACAGCCCTACACAGTGTAGATATTACCCTAATTAAACACATCTGATACAGATAAACTAATCATTTAGGCTTATTTGAAAACTACATGGTTTGTGTGTTGGAGCAGGGTTGGAACTAAACTCTTTAGGGCTGTGGCCCTCCAGTAACACCCTCCAGAGTTTGACACACCTGGGATATGGGCCTATAAATCTCAAACTAGGTGTTTTTAATTAAAGGAATCAGTTATTTAGAATAATAACACATTTAGGCTGTTACCAGGGAAATTAAATCAGTATCAACAAAATTAATCTTTGCAATGCAGAGGAAACGCAGAAGGTTCATCTGAAGTGGCATAGATGTATTACACACTGACATGAATGCATTAAGCCTGCAGTTATAAATGCAGAAATAATGCTTTGATATAAATAAGACATAAAATGTGACCCTGAACCACAAAACCATAAGGCTCCATTTTCTTAAATTGCGATTTATACATCATCTGAAAGCTGAATAAATCATATTTCCATTGATGTATGGTTTTTTATGATCGGACAATATTTTAAAATCTGGAATCTGAGGTCGCAAAAAATCCAAATATTGAGAAAATCTCATTTAAAGTTGTTCAAAGCTCTTAGTTTTGATGTATTTACAGTAGGAAATTTACAAAATATATTAATGGAACATGATCTTTACTTAATATGCTAATGAGTTTTGGCATAAAAGAAAAATTTATAATTTTGACCCATACAATGTATTGTTGGCTATTGCTACAAATATACCCCAGCGACTTAAGACTAGTTTTGTGCTCCACGCCAGGGTCACAAATGTTAAATAGTCATTTGAAATAAAAAAATAAAAAGATACTTTAAATGTTAAATTAAAACCACCAGTAGGTGTCAGCAAGTCACTCATAAGAGAGTCATTGCGATTGAACAGAATCATTTAAACGGTTAATTCAAGGAACAAAACACGTCATTGCTCAGAGTCAGAGACGCAAAACTGTGTATGGTGGCTGTGTTTGGTATTATTTTTGTTGTCGAAATAGAGCAGAAACAGGCAATATGGTGTCTAAAACGCAAGTCTCTTAATTAACTTCTTGTTTTTTGAACTGTTGTAAAAAGCAAAAATACAGGCATATGTAATCATGGTGATTTTTTGAGAAAAACGGCATTTATGTTATGTTGACTTACTATATTAAATTATATAAATATATACATTTTCTGCTTCTATATCTTCAATTTAGTGATCATTCTAAACGCATTTAACAGACTGAATCACGCAGTGAAAGAAAGCACTCCATATGCACGCGGATTAGTCTAACGTTACTAGATTTCACGGCACACTGTTTAGAGTGATTTGTTTGGTTTTTGGCAAAATACTGATAATGTCAAATCGCACATCGTTAAAACAACAATTACTATATTATCTCAGATGATATTGCACACCCTGCACCATTGTGTTTTTGGCTCATTTGTGCAAAACCTTTTGTTAAACCGTCAAAGCTTCATTTTAACCACCAATGCAATGATGTAAGTATTTACCTTACCTCTACATGCTTGCGAAGGGTTGATGTCGAGATTTTATAAGCTGCTAGTTCGGTCTCCCGAGGCAAACACAGCGTACACTGCATAATAGAGCATGAATATGGCCAGGGGTTCACTTCATTCCTTTGAGTTCAACTTCAGCAGAGTACGACGGGGTCTGGTTTTCAGCAGGGTCTGCACCATTAACGCCTGTCTTGTCCGTCTGCATCTTTCTTGTGATTTTAGCGCCAGTTTCTTCTTCTGCCCATTATTTACTGCAGTTGTTTCCACAGAGCGATTTTTTTTTACTCAGTAACGAATGTGTTTTAAAATGTAGCGAAGTACAATACTTCACACAAAATCTACTTAAGTAAAAGTAAAATTACAGATTAAAAAAATTACTTAAAGTACAAGTACACAAAAAAGCTACTCAATTACAGTAACGCGAGTAAATGTAATTCGTTACTTTCCACCTCTGCTCTCTGCCTATACAAAACATTGTAATACTAATGATGAGTCGTATGCAGGGCTACAGTCACGAATCGATGATTTAATTTCTGATTACAAAGACAGACTTGCCGTCCAAATTCCACCTGCTCGCTCAAAACGAGACCTGCTCAGCAGTATAGCCGGACTGTTCGGATCAATTAATTCAGCAGCCAACACTTATAAAATAACCAAATATCTCAATTCTCCACATGGTTGACAGATCAGATGGCCACTGGTTTTCCAACACATCACCAATTGCAATGATAATATTATCAAAGCGGTTCGTTCCGAGGCGCAGGCGCTTCTAACGATCAGCCACACATTGTTCAATCAGACCCGTACCATCGAACGTGACTTAGCCTGCAGATCATATGCACAAGATTTATTCACTGCAACAAGACAGGAAATTTTAGATCTTCGTCTTCACAAGACCCCGAGACATGTTTTGAACGATTTAATTGAGGTTTTAGATTTACATAGATGGTTCTCTTCGGAAAAAATGAAAAATGTAAAGTATTCAGAATTATTATCCACAATTATGATGTATACTGGAAACGAATGTATTGGTTGCATTGGATTTTTTGCCAATTTTCCTTTAATCCACCCAGATCAAGTTTATCCAAATTCCACTAATATTCGATCCATTGGCATGGTAGTTAAAGATCAGGTAATTAAATGGGATCACCTCACTGAATATATGACGTTGAAGGGTACTGAGACCTTATTTACCAGTCGCACTTGTTGTCATGAAACTCACAATTATGTTGTCTGTACATGTAACACATTACAACCTTTCTCTCCCAATGATAACAAACTCATAAATGTTGAATCTTTGCATGGCCATTCAAATGCTATTCAGGTGTCTCATACACAGTGGTGTGTCATCAGTGAGATGAATTCGTTCACATATGGAGGACTGACCTGTCCTGCTGATCACTCATTTTGCTTGGAAGTGACAGAGGACTTTTCTATGGGCCAGATCGACATCCTCGAAAGGATGCCAAAGGACGCAGAGGTCTCCCCATGGTGGGACGACACCTTTTATGAACACGGAACACAAGCCTTGATCGACACGATGGACCTGGTACAGAACGTCATCCTCCAAACAGAGTACCACCTTTCTCAAGCACAAGTGGAGACAAACTTGGCGCGAAAGACTGCACAGATTCTGTCTAGCTCATCTACCCGATCGGCACAAACTGCATATACCTGGTGGGACTGGGTACTTCAAGGTTGCGCAGTTGGAAGCGCACTCATCTTCTCCTTCACGCTATTCCAATGTTGCTATTTCCGACACCTCATCAGATCAGTAAAAGCATCCACCAACACTATCCTAACCCTCAGCCCCTTAAAACTGCCCACCTTACAACGACTGAAGTGACACTGCAGGAAACCCTGTGAGTGGCCCAAAACAGTGCCAGAGGGAGGAACTGTAAGCCTGGTGCCAGTATGTCTGCCCCCCCCCCCCCCCTCGAGAGGACAAAAGGCCCTCCTGAGAATCCACAAAAACTATCTCTTGCATATGTAACAGCAGCATCACACCCTGTACTTACGCTCTCATCATCTTCCCTTGCCCCCCCTTTCTAGATCTCACTGAAAACCCATGCAATGTAATGTAACTATACATGTTTGATATCATTTGAAATGTCTCAGTGCGCCTGGTAAAATGGTCTCATTCTCCCAATCATAATGAAAAGCTAAAAGAAGTTCTAAAGTATGAGAAGTGTAGTGTACAACTCAAAAGTGTGCCCTCTCCCTGATCTTCTATTCAAAACACCTCCTGTATGTAAATAAGCATTCTCTGCCACAGGATATCAAGAAGCCATTTGGTTGCAAATTCTAAAGTCTAATCATAATAACAAAGATACCACCATTTGGTGGGCTTATTGAATTATCTGGGTTTATAAGGAAACGGGACACAGAGTTCTAGGAGTCTGTAGGATGACTGCCCACACAACCGCTGTGTGTAATTTTCATTGCCAGGTAGTAATTCAACTGATGATTCTATTCTTGTAACATTGGAGTTTTGAATTATTGCTTCGATTACCTGGTCAATAAATTGTAACGTTTGATTCTATTCTGACTTCCTCTAGAGATTGCTTTCTTCCTATTAGACTAGTGGATTCGTATATTTCCGCAAGCCTGCGTCAGTTTTAGCGACGGCTAATATCCGGCATCATTTCAAGTCTACTTGGATGCAGAGGAGGGTAAATTTCCGTTTAGGGACGGCGAATGCCGTCTGGTCAGACTAAACTCGGGTACGCCTATACCTCTGACTTTTGATTTAATGTTACTTTAAGCAAGTATTTGACCAATCTAAAGCTATTACAAGTGGGGTACATTGATCTGCTAACATATCTAATAGTGGCCAAGAAACCTTTACTGAAGTAAACGATTGAACTAAAGTTCTGAGGGGGCTCCAAAGGCGGTTATTCGATGTCTCTGATTGTGTACGTGTGAATTAACGGCAAATCTTAGATACATAACCATAATTTACCTCTGATTGATGACCGGGCCTGACGAGATTGTGTCCGTGAGACCTGTGAAAAACAGGGCCTCTAAGCGATATAGTTTCCCTACATCTGAGCGGATAAAGTATTTAAAAGAGCTGATAAGAATAATCAATCATTCGTTCATATCGTCACAGATATCATTAAAACCTTTTCATTTATGGAGTCAGATGAAATAACGAGATAAAATATATAAGAAAAAGTGTTCCATTTTAATCTTGTTGTGTCGTGAAAAGGAAAGACTGTAATACGCAAAGGCCTTCACCCGCTGAACGACTGCCGTCATTGGGTCGATTGAGCCGGGCCTTACAATATGATCATATTTTCTTGACCTGGTAAGGACTCTAGCTGCAGCATTCTGGACTACCTGTAGCTTGTTTATTGAAAATGCAGGACAACCACCTAGCAGTGCATTACAATAGTCCAGTCTAGAGGTCATGAATGCATGAACTAACTTCATCAGAAACAGGTAACATGTTTCGAAGCTTGGCAATGTTTCTAAGATGGAAGAATGTTGTTTTTGTAGCATCGGAAATATGATTTTCAAAAGACAAGTTTCTGTCTAATATAATACCCAGAATTTCAGCTGTAGAGGAAGTAGCAGGACATCCGTCTAGTTGCAAATTGTAATCTAAGATATTCTGTGTAATGTTTTTTCATCCAATAAGTAATATCTCTGTCTTATCCGAATTTAATAGGAGATTTTACATTTTTAACATGCTTTAACATACTAGGTAATTTAGACGTTATATCTGGTTTTGTTGAGATATATAGTTGATACATCAGCATAAAAATTGTAATTAATCCTGTATTTTATAATAATATTACCAAGGGGCAACATGTATATTGAAAATAGCAGAGGACCTAGGACAGATCCTTGTGGTACGCCATACTTTACTGGTGATAATTGAGATGCCTCCCTGTTTAAATAAACAAAGTGATAGCGATCGGACAGGTAGGATCTAAACCATCTTAAAGCCTGCCCTTGAATACCTGTATAGGTTTGTAATTTATCTATGAGTATGTCATGATCTATAGTGTCGAACGCAGCACTAAGATCAAGTAAACTAGCAATGAGATGCAGCCTTGGTCTGACGCACGAAGTAAGTCATTTGTAATCTTAACAAGTGCAGTTTCTGTGCCTCGGTAGGGCCTGAAACCTGACTGAGATTCTTCACAGAGATAATTTTTTTTTGCAAGAAGGAGCACAATTGAGCAGACACAACTTTTCAAAAAAATTAGACAAAGAATACATTTGAAAGGGGTCTGTAATTTGACAGTTCAGGATCTAGTTGTGGTTACTTAATAAGAGGCTTAATACAGCCAACAAACAAACATATTTTAATTTCATGAGCATGCAGCTCGCTCTCATTTGTATTTATAAGTGTGCCACATTTTTACATAAATCATTTTATTCAGCAGTGATGCATTACATGTATTAAAAGTGACAGTAAAGACATTTATAATGTTCAAAAATATGTCTGTTTCAAATAAATGCTCTTATTTTGAACATTCTATTAATCTGAAATCCTGAAAATAATTAATGTATCAAAGTTTCCACAAATATATTGTGCAGCACAACTGTTTGTACAGGCACAAACCTGTTTAGTTAGTGTTTTATGGATTGGATCCAGTCAAGCGAAATCAATTGTTTGCTGTTATTTACTGAGCATTGAAAAGGTGAAAAGAGGCTGCCACACAAGTCACATATCTACACTTACCAAGAAAACCAATATCTGTGAGATTCTATGAATCTATGCATTAGAGAAGTTTGTTTGATAGGCTTACTCTGATGGGCAATGCAATGTTCTCTTCTGTCTATTTCTGACTTCTCTAGTGGAACAAAGTTAAAACAAAGAGCACTCGGAGAGAAAACCATTCCAGCATGGGACACAAATCTAATAAGAGAAAGGTCAAACATGAACAAAGCTTTTGCAAATACGGCTGGACATTGACAGGTATGGTATTTAGTTTCCAGGAACCCCTTCTGTGCAAAGCTGGAGAAACAAAGGGGCTTGGATTTATGAACATGCACAGTATTTGCATGCTGTTCTGAGACAACGAACTGCGGGAGACTGGAAATGAAGAGCACCGCTCTGATAATGACTTATATTACCCATAAGCATAGCAATGGAATGGGATTTGGCATTGATTTGACCCTTCAAGAGAATATAATGGAAAAAAAAATAATTTGATTTGCAGATGTTGTGATGTTTCATGTTCAGATCACAGAAACACGAATAAAATACTGAAAGATCAAACTTCCATCTACATTAATGCATTTTCAAGATGTTTTTATCCAAAGTGGCATACAGCATATTCAAAGTATGCATTTTATGAAACTTGTTCTCATTAATCATAGGTAAAAAAAAGACATACAATTGTTTTAATATAAAGTTATAGTGAGACTATACTCTAAATGTTGGGGTCGGTAAATATTTATGTTTTTCTTGTTCTCTTCTGCTCACCAACGCTGAATTTATTTGATCAAGAATGCGATAAAAAAGTTAAATATTATTGCAATTTAAAATAACTGATTTCTATATGAATATATTGTCAAATGTAATTTATTTATTTGATGTGCAGCTGTATTTTCAGCATCATTACTCCAGTCTTCAGTGTCACATGATCTTTAGAAATCATAATAATATGTTGATTTGATGCTCAATAATTTTTTTATTTATTATCAATGTTGAACACGTGTGCTGCCCAATATTTTTGTGGAAACCGTGATAAATAATTTGTTTCAGGGTTCTCAGATAATAAAATTTAATAAAACATTTATCTGAAATAAAAATATTTTGTAACATCATAAATCTATTCACTGTCCCTTTTTATCAGTTTTATACATACTTGAAGAATAAAAGTATTAATTTCAACCAAGAATAAATTACATTACATTCTTATTTTAAAATATTCTTTGTTTAAAAAAATTATTTCAGTTCGAAATTTTGCAATGACATTCATACATTTTAGTGCCTAAATGCTTTATATATATTTTCAATAAATATATTATTTTACAGTTTAAATGCTGTCAATATATCCATATGTTTTAGCATAAATACAAATCTTCTTTATTACATTGCACATGAATACTGATGAGATCAATCCTATAACGGTGGCACTGGAACATATAACTGGAGCACAGCAAGATTAACCAGGAGAAAACCAGATTTCAATCAAAATGCATGCTTTAGTGCCAACATAAACATGCTTATTAAATACTAATTATTCCAGTCAACTAATGAGAAATAGCATATTTATTTCTCGCTGCACAGCGCAAGTGGCCCAATGCGGCATAAAGCTGCTCTGGTGTCACAGACAGCAGCTCTCCGGTGACGATAATAATCAGATTCTCCACAGACAGCCTGGGATTAGTTTACTCAACAGCCGTGACTTCAAAGCACATGTAATTCTTCTATAAATACAAGCTCTAAACCCAATATGAAGTGGTAAGTCTGTCGTCTTTGTTCTGTTTACTGAGGTTTTGCTGTTTTACCCATCCGGGGTAAATGTGTACATGATGGTGGCGACTGCGGAGAGGACATGAATAACAGCAAAACAAAACCTGGATAACGTATGGCAGCCAGTATTGCCATCAGGTGCTCTGTATTAGCATATGATAATATGAAATAACTTTTAACTTGATTTTCTGTGAACCCTCATATCTTATTCATGTGGGTGGAAAGACACATGAAACAATCTCAGCATATTACTATTTATGCAGTCACATCTCATATGCAGTGTTGGTAACACTGCCCACTAAATATTCTCCAGCTCCACTGTTTATTTACAGAAGCACTGACAAAATATTTCATTTGTGGCATTTCTGTCTCTCACGATGGGGTCGTATACTTCATTAATCTAATTCTACCGTGATATCGGCTTACTGAGAGGCTGGGGAAATGAGTGACTGTGGTGTAGGAACCTGTTAGGATGGAGAGAGACAGACAGGCGGAAGAAAAAATAAGGAAGTAGATGCAAAAGCTAGCTGAACACAGACGAAATGCAGCTTAGAATAGAGAATGGTGTCAGATCTTAGACTGAATATGAATCTATATTCACTTCACATTTGATGTTTTGTGGTCTTACACATTTATGAAGGGCTGTTCAGCATGTTCAAAACCCAAATGCAGCTAAAGAACACTATATGGTGGATATAATTGAGAATATTAACCACTATTGCAAATCAAAGTGTTACCATATGGACATCCTCCATTTGAACAGGAATAGATATACATTTTCTTTTGAACATAAATAAAAGGACAATTTAAATATAAAATAGTATTATTATATTATATTATATCAATTAGTGATTAATCACGATTAATCACATCCAATTTTTTTTGTTTAAATAATATATATATATATATATATATATATATATATAGTGCCCTCCACTAATATTGGCACCCTTGGTAAATATGACCAAAGGCGGCTGTGAAAATAAATCTGCATTGTTTATCCTTTTTATCTTTCATTCAAAAAATTCAAAAAATTCCAACCTATCATTGAAGTAAAACAATTGAAAGTGGGGAGGAAATCTCATGATGAAATAAATGCTTTCACTATTTCATGTTGGCCACAATTATTGGCACCCAATTATTGCAACGTCGTTTTCCCAGGGTAACAGCTCTGAGTTTTCTCCTATAATGCCTGAAGAGTTTGGAGAACACCTGACAAGAGATCAGAGACCATTTTCTTCATACAGAATCTCTCCAGATCCTTCAGATTCACAGCTCCATGACGGTGCTTCTTCTCTTCAGTTCACCTCACTCATTTTCTGTAGGGTTCAGGTCAGAGGACAGAGACAGCAATGGTAAAAGATTCATTTTGTGCTCAGTGACCCATTTTTGTGTTTATTTTGGATTGTTGTCCTGCTGGAAGATCAAAACATGGCCCATTATAAGATGATTAAGATTGTTCCCAGCCCACTTGACATACATTTTTTAAGAGCTACTAATTTAAAACAATTGAGTTAGTTTATGCAAATATTTTGAGGTAATACGTTTCCTCAAATGTTTTGAGAATTCTTAACTTATCAGTTTTTACAGTGTGGCATTACTTATTTGAAAAAAATAACCTAGATATTTTCTTGTAAATTAACCCTCAGTCAGGATGTGTTCAAATCTCTATTACACTTTTGGTGTTCAAAAATGACCAGGGCACAAAAAACAAGCTGACAAAAATATTAATAATATTACATAACCATGAGATTTATAGGCTTTTTTTGTAGGACTGTCATTTTTGACCGGGAACACAAATGCGATTTTCTTTTCTTTTTTGTTTTTTGCCTTTTTTATTTTTTTCAAAGTTAAGGCTTTTCAAAAACAAATTCCTTGGTTATAAATTAGAGCGTGCTAGTGTAAAAAACTGTGATTTTTTTCATATTTTATTTAATATCGATAACATTATCAACAATTACTTTTTTTCTCTCAAAAACTGAGATATGTAAACTCAGATTAATGATGCCTATGACAAATAAGTTCCAAAAATAAATACAAAGCCAGTCTTAATTGAAAGAAAACAAGCTGACAAAAAGATTGATAAAAATATTAGGTAATAACATTTCATAACAAGAGATTTATAGGCTTTTTTTTAGGCCGGTCATTTTGACTGGCAGCACCACAAGTATAAAAAGGTTGAATAAAAAAATTATGTTTAATGAATATTTTATTTTTTTTGCAGTGGAAGTAGTTTTGCCCTGTGTGAACAAAGTCAGTAAGTCTTAGTCCAATGCGATTACATTAAGTAACATTTTCGGAAGGAAGAAAATTCTCTCCGGGTCAAATACAACCAGAGGGTTAAAAGTAACGCATAACACAATTAGTTATTTCAAAAAAGTAATGTGTTACCCTTAAAACTGATTTTGTCAATGATAAAAACCAGTGACATTTTTGCATCGTGATTTCAAACCTGCCATAATTAAAAGGAGCCACAGCCTTCACCGAAGCCAAGCTCTTCTGACTTCTTCTAACCAGTTGATACATAAAACATGGTCCTCTAACAAGTACATGAACATACACCAATCCTTCATCCCATTGACAGCATGAAGTATACACGGGTCCGCAGGGAACATCTCGCCGCACACCATTCAGCGGCTGACAGGTGACTCTACACCTGCCTCAGTTTCACGGGCCGCCGTGACCTACCGCAGACGGCTGATGGATCTGTGGCATTGTCCCGCTGGGAGAGCCTGTCAGCCTGGATCAAACCCTGCTTATTCCTCACCAAGAACCTTAACTCCAGTCGAGGAGTCCACTATTCACAGTCAGTCACAGCCAAACGTCCCTTGAGGGCCCAGGTTGCATCTGTAAAACTGGACAAGATTAGTCAGCAAGAATGTAGTGTGTGTATATATAGGTATTCCAAAAACTCATCACCCAACACCAATGACTTGTACATTCATTATATGGACAAAAGTACTGGCACCCTTTCACTTCTTTAGAAGAGAAAAAGGCACTTCCAAACTGTGGCAATAAATAAATGAATGTACTTCAAAATTGTATTTCCAGCTCTGTTGCAACAGGTTTGAAGTGTATGAAATGACTGTACCCATATGGACAAGTCATTGGCTTTTATTTGTATCAATTTTTTTCACAGAATAAGGCAGAAAATATATGTGAACCTGGACCACAAAAGCAGTCTTTAGTCGCTGGAGTATGTATGTAGCAATAGCCAACAATACATTTTATGGGTCAAAATGATCAATTTATCTTTTATGCCAAAAATCATTAGGATATTTAGAAAAGATCATGTTCCATGAATATATTTTGTACCGTAAATATATCAAATTAAATTTTTGATTAGTAATATGCATTGCCAAGAACTTTATTTGGGCAACTTTAAAAGCGATTTAGATTTTTTTTTGCACCCTCAGATTCCAAATTTTCAAATAGTTGTATCTCAGCCAAATATTGTAAGATCCTAACAAACTCACACCAATGGAAAGCTTATTTATTCAGCTTTCAGATGAAGTATAAATCTCAATTCCGAAAAATTGACACTTAAGTATCATTCATATTTATTACCTGGAGAAGACTTGAAAAACACAAAAACCATATCGTCTTCACGTTACATCAGTTAAGTTTTATGCTTGTTGTTCAGCTTAGCTACAGCGATAGCGGGATGCCTGTCAAACGTTACTATTACTTCTCATATGAGTCCGTTTTGGACTTTCTGTGTGAGAGCGCCCTCTGGCTTTGAGAATGAATGAAACATGCGAGAGTGAGAGTGTTCAGGGCTCCGTGATGTTCACTCTAATAAAACGTATCCAAAACACTGTGACTATCTTTTCTCTTTTCATTTCAATTTAGATTTACTCACATCGGCCCATGAAAACTTCTACTTTAACACACTTGACCTAGAAAAAGTGCAGGGTAAGAGTTTAGGTTGTATTAAAAGTCAGGGGGACATTGTACACCCATGCTACAGGGAGCATCCGCAGAGGGATGAAAGAGCCGCATGTGGCTCGCGAGCCGCGGGTTGCCGACCCCTGCCCTAGGATGTCATTATATGCTTAAACATTAAGATTTGTACTCATGGAAATTACTAAAGTAGTCAAGCCATTAATTAGAAGGGGTGCCAATACTTTTGGCAATACTTTTGACTTCACAGTCCTAAACCACTTCCTGTCGACATTTAATTTGTTAACATTTGATTTATATGATGTTTAATGTCTGCTGATCGCGTTATTTTACACATGCATCTGCCCACACACACAATTGCTTGTTTCTACTTCCTCTTCACCATGTTTAACAGTGAAAACCTATAAAGCCGGAAAATTCTGGCGATGAAGAGTTGTCTTCTAAATTCTAAAATTCTGCCAATGGAGGGAAAACAATAAATAAATGTAATGAAAATCTTTTGGAATTTTTTTCTCAAACTTTAAAGTTGCGCATTTAACTTACGCGCAAAATTGAAATATTGCATACAACATTTGTGAATAAGCACAGTTTCCATCCAACGAGTCAATGAGAATCACTTTCTGGTAAACTGGCTCTAAATATCTCTAAGACAAGTAGGAGAAGCCACTGAATATAAAATGTTTCATATATATTATAATAAATTACTTGAACCTCAGCAAATGCAATTCTATCTCCCATTATTGACATTAAACCTTTTTTGCACAAGTCAAAAACCACCTCAAGCCAGAGTAAAAATATTTTTTGCGAATTAAGGGATTTTTATTTGAAATTTGGTGTTTCCATCACTCGTTTCTGATTCAAAATTTCAAAATGCGCTTAAAAACAGTGTGACGGAAACATGGCTAATGTCAGTTTATTATATAGTGCACAATTAAAATACCTGTTGACCAATGGGCTATACCTAACATAATATACAAAAGAACCCCTGCATCATTGATCAAAACCTATAGAAAACAAATACGTAAGTTAAATTTTGACATGTAATGGTCTACAGCCAGACCGTTCCACAGTTTTGTTGCTGCCACTGGAAATGTCTGGTCACCTCTAAGTTTTAATTGTGTCTATGGATTCACTAACAGTCCTAGGCTTGAAGATCTCAGAGACCTCCTCGAACAATGTACGGCATAGCGAGAGATCTGTCAGATAGGATGGTGCGAAGCCTTTAGGGTGTTTATAGACCATTAAAGGAACTTTAAAATCAATTCTGTAGCAGACAGGCAACCAGTGTAATGATATTAGGTGAGGTGTGCATCCTTCAGCCAGGAGGCTAGCAGCTGCATTTTGTACCACGTATAGCTTAATAATAAGTAGCATTACTAACCCTCTTTAAATTATTACAAGACAAAGAAAAAAAAAACTTTGATAGTGGTCTTAGATGGAAGATACTGGATTAAATCACAAAACTAACTTGGATAGTGCTCTAAAGTTTGATGTACCAGTATACTCCCAAGTTCTTACATGTACATTCATCAATCATGCAGAAACACTAGCTTTGAATCTGTCGATGAGATGAAAATATACATTTCTAGCCATCACCATTTATATTGAGATTAATTTATTGAAAAAGAGTGATCTCTTCTCTTGTTCATTCAATTCTGAAATGATATTCAACCAAGGCTGTTTTTCACGAAGACAACAGATATGCATTGATAGGCTTCATAATGTCATCTTTAAATAAAAAAAATAAAAAAGTTATTAGAAGTGTTTTAATAAAGGGGTAAAATTAAATTTTGTGTGCAATAAATGCAATTTGTATTGTATTTCTGACCCTAATGCAGTCAGAGTCAATTATTTTGACTCCTATGGTGAGAGTCGACTGGATAACGTAGAACTAAACACCTGTAATACCTGGAGAAAACTGTTCATTAATATTCCCATTTGTCTCAATGACACTTTCTTACCTTCTTTTCTCATGGCAGATTTACAGAAATATTAATCACATGAATCAGTGAATCATCTTTTGAATCAGTTCATTGAAATGAACAGTCTGATTTAATAACTCAATAAAGAATCGGACTTAAATTTGACTCAAACGCAGACTCTTAAATTTGAATTGAACATAATGCTTCACTTATCATTTTTAAAGAATATTGCAAATAATTCCTTTCCGAACATAACCTGACATAACCTGAGTCAGTTTTTTTCTCCGCCCTTTCAGTTATAAGGCTGTTTGCAATAAAATGTGACATAAAAACAATTTTTAAACAGTGTTAATTATGTTTTACATAACATGCATAAACAAAAACTACTCCCCTGAATATCAGTGGTTGTCTCATTTAAAACGTAAAGCCTTTGCATGATGCTTATTTATGAATGCTGACCCAGAGCCATGCATATAGAGGTGAATCTGTGATACGGTTAATTGAGGCTGCTGTGCTTCACAAGGCATTAACTATCCAACTCACCACAGTCCATCTTCAAACTCAGAAAAGCATTACAGGCATTATCCACAAAGGCCTCCTGTTAATAAGGAGTTAATCTGATTGCGTTCACTTTAGCGGGTCGACCACAGCGACTCGTGTTTGGGAGAATATTCAGTTCATGTCAGGACAACTGACATGTAATACTTGCAGTATCCGCAGGTCTTAAGACCTCTTGTAATCCATGAGAGAGTTGAGCCAGCACATTAAACATGAACGAAGGCAAGTCAACGACGTCGTTAATTAGAATGGCAAAAAACTGGAGATTTGGCACACTTTGCAAAGCCCTGCGTATTGTCTCGCATGTCAGGGTGCATCACATTCACTTTAATAATCATCCATTTACTTCTGTTATAAAACTGTTTCTGCTTGTGCATGCTGACTGTCAGTCTTCTGCAGTTGTCAAGAATTCAGTTTTGGTGCAATGGGTCTTCAAAGCAGAAACAGCCATGTCAGCATTTCATTTCCCAAAGCTGCTCTTGACAGTTGTAGTCGTACCTCAGCATGGCAGGGCATCACGACGCTTTATGCCAGCCCACTCTAATCTCTGTTCAGAGCAGAATGATACAGAACAACAGAAGCAGTGCAGCCCATTACCTAGCCATCACAGAGATGGAGAGTCTATTATTTACACGGACAGGAGAATACACATGAGGAAAGATCTGTAGCATGCTCAAGAGAATATGCGTCAGACTCGGGGGGGAAAAAACGCCCTCGTTGATACTCGATAACTGTCATTGTGCAACAACACCGGACCACTAAAGCATAGTGTGCATTTATAGACCTTGTCAGGTTAGATGCCATATTGCGGGATAGACTTACAGTCTTTAAAATGGCATGCACTGAATAAAGGTCCTATATCACGTAATTTTCACTGTTTACACTATCCTATACCATAACTTAGTAAATTTAGACAAATATGTGTCAGCTAACACCCATTAGAGTATTAGTAGACTGTTACGTTTGCAAAGTTACTTATAGTCATTAGAATGTCCATCAAAGTGTTAACAGATATTAAGAAGACAGTCTACTAATACAATGACTGCCAGATGACATGGAGTTACTAAGTTACTTCTAGTTAGTAGCATGTCTAAAGTGGACTATCAATATAAAATATGACCTTTTCACCTATTTGCAACTTTCAAAACTATTTGTTTTCTTTTGTTCCAGAATTAACTTTTTGATAATATTCAACGGCCTTCAGAATATTTATGATCTTATACAAAAAGTAATTTCTAAGCAATTTGTACTCGATGAAAATGTTTTAAAGCACAACTTGCATAACTATATATATATATATATATATATATATATATATATATATACAATGAAAAGTATTGAGGAAACAATCTAAAATATGAAATTCAATACCAAATTACATCTTGGCACTGCCATTAGAAATCTGATGAAGCTCCCTTATGAGAGCCTTGGACCTGGTTGAGAACAGTGTTAGTAGAGTTAACTAAGACCATAAAATAAATAAAAAATTACTTAACATTTAATAAACCTTAACTGAAGTAATATATAGATACAAATAAATCTTATTTTCATAGGCCAAGGCAACATTTCTTAGTTTTATTTAGTTTAGTAGTAGTAGTAGTAGCCCTTTATTGTCACTAGTACAAGTACCAGCGAAATTAGCCATCAACCTGTCCATACATACACAACATACATATGACAACGGGGTAGACAGAACAGGAGACAGGGTATTTAGAAAGATACAGCTTTTTACATGAGGAGAGAGAGGAGGAAAAAAAAAAATTTAACCCCCAGACTATGCTCCATTTGGAGTACAGTCTGAGAACAGAAAAAAACCACCTCAGCACAAAAGCACATATACCATAAACACATGACTTGCAACATGGGGAACATATCCAGCTCTGGCAAGCAGCCATCCGGTCCAGTGCCATTTATTTCGGCGCCGGTCTCAGACCTGCTCGACAGGTGGCGGTACAAAGCGTTTTTACAGAGGCAGTTGAATGGGGGAGGGGAGTAATGTCCGTAGTCGGGGGAGGGGGGGAAAAGATTCACACTCCATCGCTCTCACAGGGTGGTTATCCAGACGGCCTTGGCCAAGGCGCCGGTACGGGGAGCCAGAAAAGATAAGATTAAGTTGTTGTGACTTTGGGGCGAACAGCTGCAAAGCGCAGCTCATTCTCTTTGTCCATTCTGATCTCTGAAATCACCAAGTTTCACTTCCAAAGCTGTGAGTTTCATCATGATGGTATCCATATTTCGGTTTATAGTCTCAGTCTCATTGCTGACCGCTCTTCCCACAGCTTCAATCAAAACGGGCAGCCTTGTGAGGCTTTGGACAGCTGTTCCCGTCTTCTGAATTTTTCGATAACCCAGGGTAACGCCTAATCCAAACAGCAGAATACCTGTTATCATGGTGCCGAAAAGGTAGATATCTTCAGCGTCCTCCACGGAAAGAGCCGCCAGACACACGATTTGCCACCTCTCCCACGCATCCCTCGTATATCCGGCCGCGAACGTCCCGTCAGGACAAACAGGTTCCCCAGAACCCAGACTTCTCGTTGAGAAGATGGTATCAATCGCGCTGAGAGACCAGTTGATCAAATCCATAATTTTGTAGTTTGGAGAGCCGTGCAGAAGGAGTCTTTTCAATAGATGAGACGAGACAGCAGAAGCAAGCAGAGAGGAAAAAAAGGGTAGGGCGGGGAGTGAAATCTAAAGCGACTACCTCTGTTGAGTGCCAAACGAGAACCTGATATACTAAAATAACTAACAATACAACATACATGAAAATTCATTGAAACTGGATAGACATAATCATAATAATAATAATAATAATGCATAACTAAATTACTAAAATTGTAAATAAAATAATTCAAATATCAATCAAACTCTAATACTATCATGATACTAAAATGACACTGGTTGAGAACCACTGTGCTACAGTATTACATTAATAAGTAGCAAGACTTTCACCAGGCAAACATAAAATAATTAAAATCAATCAATCAATCAATCAATCAATAAATTAACTCATAGACTAACATTGAAGGAGGATTCTGGCTCAGAAACTTGAGGATGGGCTACTTTTATTTGGACCACTCTAGCAAGCACAGCAATGTTTGTCAACCACCAACAGTATTGTTTTTATAAAACATTATTATTATTATTGGTAAAACGTGTTCTTGTCAAAAGGTGGGAATGGATCAAGGTGATGTCAGAGCTTTACTGTATTTCACAACAAAGCCGAAATGTACAAACTTTGGTCATAAACCTGCCCTGACGGTTCAATTATTCAACTTTGATGAGCACCATCAAAGGGTACAAATGCACTGGAGGTGAAATGAACTTTCCGGACTCACCGTCTCCAACTTCCCCATCCATCATGCGAGACAAATCATGCTAATGCACTGTCCTGAAGCACAGGCTTTGCTTTGGCTTCCGTCCTACACAGTAAGTGTATGCGAATGCAGAAATATACTGTATAAAGTATGCAGCTAAGGTTGCCATTAACTCTGTGACTGCAGATATCGCATGAATTATCGATGTGCAGTTTGAGTTATGAGGGAAAACTCAAGCTGTTTTGGGTGGCGAGGCCAGGATTATTAAAAGCAAGGGAGCCTTAAATGAAATATGACTGTATGTATGTCTGACAGAAGCTTTACTGAGGAATGTTGTGTTAAAATATTCATGGAAGACTGACAGTGTTGTTGAGTAGTGAACATGGCAGGATCCATCAGCAGGGTTTCCCTTTCTGAATATGTGTCGTAATGTAATGCGTATGTCCTCAGATCTGATGCATTTTGGACCTTTCTTTTTGTGAGTCATTCAGTAAGAAGTTTGAACATAGTGCTAGCGATCCAAATCAGTGAAATGAACTCATAAATGTAGTAATAGTTTACACTTTACTAAGTATTCAGTTGGCAAGAAGGTCCACTGATAATATATATTTTTGTAGTAATTATATTCCTTATCTAATGATTACACTTAAAGGAATAGTTCACCCCAAAAAAAAAAAAATCTGTTAATATACTCTCAGGCCATCCAAAATGTTGCTGACTTTTTTATTTTCTTCAAGCTCCTTGGTGATTCATAAAATGCAAGTCAATGGTTACCATCACTTCCGTTACCATCACTTCTACCAAGCAAATCCGGCAACACAAAATAAACCCCTTGGCTCCTGATGATATATGGAGGCATTATGAAGCAAAACATCCAGTCTGTGCAAGAAACTGAATATTATTTAATACATTATTACATAAAACCTAGAGCCTCATCCTTTAATTGTTTGGGTGAACTATCACTTTAAGGTCCATTTCAGAACAACTGAACAATTATGATGCAATTAACACTGAAATGAAATCAAAACATCTTTTATTACTGACTGGAGCATCACATTTGGTTACTAGTTTAATGAATTAGAGATTAACGAATGCCAGTCTGTTCGTCAGGCGCATGTACTATACTAATCCACACAATTGTATTAATTTCTATTAAAAACAAAAAAAAATACATGCATAGGAGTTTGGAAAGATATGCGAGTGAACTATTCCTTTAACCGAACTCAAGGGAACTAAAGTTACCTAAAATCAGCTTTCCCAAAACTGCACACATAAGCTTTGCTTGAACTGCTGCAAATGACAGAATATATGACAAACATTTGCATAAATAGCTTATCTTTTAATTACAGACTTGAGGGTCTTGAATCATGCCCTGAAATTATACTGTTGTGCGAGAAGTCTCTTTTTTGATTAGAAATGGCATACCGATAATATAATAATAGAAATGCTTATATGCAAATCATTTATGCATCAAGATATTATTGCGGTTTTCATCTTAAAGGGCCCTTCTGTTTGATTAGCAGACCTCATTTCCAGTCCAGTCATGACTCACATTCACAAATGGATCGTTTCTTTGGATCCTAAAGAAATTGCGATGTCATTGTAGAGAGTGTGGCCTGTTTAATGCAACCGAGTTAATGAGATTAGATGAAGCACTGCACAGAAACTAACTTTAATAACCGATACTTGCTTTTTGATGTCATAAATTGTTCTTGTTCTGGCAGCTTTCATTCACCTTCATAACATTCGCTACTTTTGTTCCTTACTGAGAAGTCACAATGGCTTTATTACTCTTATCTGTGCGCCTAAAAATGACTGCATGGCTTGTTATAACATTCAAAAACATTATTTTATTTTGTGGTGTCCTTATGCAGGTTTCGTTGTGTTTTTGTCATTCTCTTCTGTCTCTTACAGGCCCCTAGGGGCCAATGTCCTCTTTAACAGAGCAGTTATTGCTCCAACAACAATAACTTCCACCTGCAATCATAAAACATCTTAATCACAAATAATTATTTAAACCCCTTGCCAACAGCAGTCCAGCCATTTTCAGTACACAAGGAAATGTCAGTGCTGAGATGTGAGCAGTGGTTGCTTAGCATTGATGAGTGCCATTTAAAGATACTCTGGCAATCGAAAGTGCATTCACAATGAATAATAACTCTAGAATTGTGCCAGGAGAATGCATTTTGCTGTCCTTCCAACATACATTATAATTGCATCCTTTGTCATCCTGAATCCATCACTATATGGAATGACTTCAATGCAAATATTGAGAAGCAGGAACGGATTCTCCGAATCTCACCCACTCGCTCACAATTTACAATTCTCTTCTGTGCCGGCGTGGAAGATGTTGTCTGAACTGCTCTGTGTCTTTTATTCTAATCATCAGAATTAGAGATGGCAGAGACGCATCCCATTTAATGCAAATCTTCAGTCTCTGTGTGCACCATGCACTATTCTCTATCACGTGCCCTTTTAGTTTTAGAGAGGGAGATGTAGTATCTGGGATATAGTGCAGGATTGACCTAGTGTATAATAAAAGACGGCTGGCATTAATGGATGCTAGATCATTTCACCGGTGTCAGGTAATGCCAGTAATGGCACACAATTGTTAGAATAGCTAGGCTTTTTAAATGCACATTTATTTAGTTACCATAAGTAATGCATTTGAGTGAGTCTACCAGGGCTTATGTCCTGTATATTTAATGAAGAATTGTCATCTTCATAGAAATTATTAGCTTTGAGCCTGAAATGAATACAATGCTTTACTTGAAAACTAGAACAGGCTGCTAACTTTTTTCAAACCCATTTTTTTTTATAAGGGGGTCATTGGAAAAGCATTCTCGTGGCAACATTTGTGCACAATTATATTATGTTGCGCTTTGCATAGCACTTTTAAAGAGAAACGTCCAGTGAGTGGCGCTAAACGTGTGTCCAGCTTTATCTAAAACAAACTAACATTAATCTTGCAATGTTTAATTGAACTCTGGTTGTTGAGCATATTGCACAAAGCTTATTGCACATAAGTTCAAAAATTAAATGTCCGCACTAAAAGGTTAATGCCCTATCGTGGTTTAAATTAATGCACCGTCTACATTAAACCTCACCAGCAGTGATAGCAAACATGAGATAATGCACTGGTTAAAACAATCATATAATTTAGTTTGTTTCTACAAGTCTTTGGGCTCGTTTACCATTACTCATATTTCATGAGACTCATGAGTGCAATGCTATACCAGGTGTGCTACAGAGCAAGTTTACTGTCAGAAAAGCCATGCATATCGAGCTGATTTTATGATGCAAATGTCAAAATGTATTAAAACACTAATTAGTGTATTAGTGTTTTGAGCTCATAACATAGTATTGTGCAAGGATCTGTTCAAAAATAAGTCTATGACTTGATATCATGTAATCATAATTGGTGTGAAAAAAAATACACAGCAAAAAATGGCTTATCTTACTTAGTATTTTTGTCTTGTTTCTAGTCAAAATATCAAAACAATTCTTAAATCCAGATACTTTTACTAGATAAATAAGCTAAATGGTGTAAGATATTAAGTTTTGTTTCCAGGAAAAAAAACACTAATTTAAGTGCATTTTGCTTAATATGAGTAAAAATTATCTGCCAGTGGGGTAAAATATGCCTAAACCAAGAGTATTTTACTTACCCCACTAGCAGATAATGTTTTGCAGTGTAGAAGTTGTTGGTGTTTTACTGCTATTAGTGTTTATTCCAGCTTGAAATAACAACGAATTGTTTTTATAAGTACTTATTTTTGACTATGCGTGTATAACCATGTTTTCAACATGCTTGTGTTGCACATTTTCCAATGCTGATAACATGTTCTCTTTCATAGGTAACTCTACACTGCGTAGCTTTACGCTTTGGGAACACCCACTGCGTGACCGAGTCTGACCCCTATAGAATCACGCCAATTCATTGGCTGATGGCGCGACGCCATCTCTGACGCAATGACGTCGTCAGGTCATACTGGCGAACGCGCCATCCACTCCTCAGATTTCTCTGCCTTCACGAAGCGGTCACATTACCCTTCGTTGTTGCGATTTCTGACCCAACTTACCTTTTTGCGAACATCCATCTGCACTTCGGCGACTGCCTCAGTGGAACTTTGTTCTCCTCGCGGTGAAGTGCCATGGAGTTTCGCCGCTGTCAACCGCTGTGCGCACGATTCATCGCTCGCTATGACCCACACAGATAAGTAAAATTATATGTTTCGGGTTCACGCATGCGGTTTATGGGATTTGAATGTAATTTGTGAGAATCTCCGTCTCATAACCCTCCGCTCTCGGCTTGAGGTGTGTGAAAAGGAGTCATCCATTTTCTTCCCCGTCGCGCTCCGGAGGCCTCCGCGGCTTCTCGTGAATCCGCGGCCTCTCGTGAATCCGTGACCTGGGGTTCGGATGTTTAGCTCGAGGAGACGGCGAGTGAGCAGACAGGCCTCGCCTTTTCTCTCCCTCCCTCACCAGAGCATGTGCGCGCGAATTCACCGGTTGAATTCACGCAGGATTATCTGTTTCCTAGCCCGAGGGCACGTTATACTGTTTCCTTCGGGATAGATGAGATGTTCTGCTAACTGCAGCCTCCGACTCCGAGGATTTCGGGCCTAGTTTAGCAGATGCGCTACCGCTTAGCGGTCAGGAGGCGCGGCCTTCACCGGCCTATTCTGAGCTCGTGGACGTGTTATCGCGTGCCGCTGAGAAACTCTCGCATGGATTAGATGACGAGCCCCGCGACTCTCGCTCTTCGAAACTCGACGAGCGGTTTCTTAGCGGTGTAAATTCCAAAATGAGCGGAGGAAGCTGCCGTTTTTCGGTGATCTGCATCAGAAGATTTCCAGATCCTGGAAACGGCCTTTTTCTTCCCGCCTTACTAACGGAACAGCGGCCGCTGACTTCACCAACCTCGTGGTTTCGGTGGAGCAGGGCTATACCGCCATGCCATGCGCACGATTTATCGCTCACTATGACCCGCACAGATAAGTAAATTATATGTTTGGGGTTTACGCATGCGGTTTTTGTGATTTGAATGTAATTTTGTGAGAATCTCCGTCTCATAACCCTCCGCTTTCGGCTTGAGGTGTGTGAAAAGGAGTCATCCATTTTCTTTCCCCGCCGCGCTCCGAAGGCCTCTGCGGCTTCGCATGAATGCGCGGCCTCTTGTGATTCCGCGACCTGGGGTGCGGATGTTTAGCTCGAGGAGAAGGAGAGTGAGCAGACAGGCCTCGCCTTTCTCTCCCTCCCTCCCTCCCTCACCAGAGCATGTGCGCGCGAATTCGCCGGTTGAATTCACGCAGGATTATCTGTTTCCTAGCCCTCCATACGATGGCCATCCTTCAGGCCTACCAGACGGACGTCCTCAAGGAAATCCGAGGGCACTGGTCTGACTCCGGAGGCTGTAAAGGAGCTGCGCAGAGCCACTGACTTAGCTCTCAGAGCCACTAAGCGCACCGCGCACCCCGTGTGTGGGGACACAGTCGATTCTCCCCTGCAACGTTCGGACCCCGTGCTGGCCACCTGTCAGTCCAGCACTTCACACTCCATCAACCCGGACAAGGACGCCAAGGGCTCTCCTTCGTGGCGGAGGGTGCCGCTGCTCACGATTCGGTCCGGCTACACATTTCAGTTTGGGGAATATCCCCCCCGCCTCGACGGGGTTCAACTGACGGTAGTTAACAGCGCCTCCAAGGCTTCTGTTCTACAGCTGTAGCTTTCCTCCCTCCTACAGAAAGGAGCGATAGAGGAAATACCGCAGTCGGACATCGAACGAGGGTTCTTCAGCCGAAGGGGGATGGCAGCCTGAGACCCATTCTGGATCTACGGCGTTTTAATTTTCCCTCTACAAAGGGAAGTTCAAGATGCTGATAATAAAAACCATCATGTCTCAGGTCCAGGAAGGGAACTGGTTTGTCACCATCGACCTGAAGGATGCGTATTTCACATCCAGGTCGTTCAAAGACACAGCAGGTTCCTTCGGTTTGCCTTTGGAGGGAAGGCTTACCAGTACAAGGTCCCGCCCTTCGGCCTGGCTTGGCGCCGAGAACGTTTACGAAATGCATGGATGCTGCACTGGCGCCTTTGAGGCTCCAGGGCACTCGTGTACTGAACTATCTGGACGACTGGCTCATTCTGGCTCACTCCAGGGAGCTAGTGAGTCGTCACAGGGATATCGTTCTCGGCCACATCCATTCTCTTGGCCTCAGGATGAACGCCAAGAAGAGTGTGCTCCTCCCATCTCAGCGAACCGTGTTTCTAGGGGTTCGTTTGGATTCCGTTCAGATGCAGGCCCGTTTGGCTCCTGCCCGGATACCCGATCTTACAGCATGTCTGGCCCGCTTCAAGCTAGGCCATCATGTCTCTGTAGGTACCTGCTGCAGGCTGTTGGGCCTCATGGCAGCGGCCTCCCCTGTGTTGCCCCTAGGGCTGCTTCACATGAGGCCATTCCTTTGGTGGATGAAGGAGCTGAGGTTACACCCCACTGTACCAGCTACTCGCCTTATCAGGGTGTCGCGCAGTTGCTTTCGACACCTTTTTAATGTGGCGAGACCCCGTCTTTCTCCAGACCGGGGTGAAAATGGGTGTGATTCACCGTCGCCATATAATCACGACGGACGCATCTATGACAGGCTGGGGCGCGGTCTTCGAAGGAAGGCCGGCGAGTGGAGAGTGGAAGGAAGAGTTCCTCTTTTAGCATATAAACTGCCTGGAACTCACTGCTGTCTTCCTGGCTTTGAAGTATTTCTCCCCGTTCTCGTGGGTATCATATCATAGTCAGGACGGACAATATGGTGGTTGTGTCCCACATAAACCGCCAAGGAGGTTCAAGGTCGCGCACCCTGGACAGGCTTGCGCGTTATCTTCTCCTTTGGTCCCAAGACAAGTTCCTCTCTTTGAGGGCGGTTCACGTTCCGGGAATACTGAACCTGGCGGCCAATTTTCTGTTGAGACAGAAGCTCAGGCCGGGGGAATGGATGTTGAACCGTCAGACGGTATCCCAGATCTGGGATCTGTTTGGCAAAAGCGGAGGTGGACCTCTTTGCTTCTCAAGAGTCATCCCAGTACCCGCTCTGGTTCTCTCTGAGTTTCCCGACGACTCTGGGCATAGATGCGTTCGCCCACCCATGGCCGAATGTCAGTCTGTACGCGTTTCCGCCAATAAAGCTGATTCCGGCAGTACTATGCAGAGTGAAGGTGAGCGGTGCCAGTCTCCTTGTCATAGCCCCATTCTGGCCCTCCCAGACCTGGTTCTCGAAGTTAACTCTCCTCTTGTATCGGCCTCCTTGGAAGATTCCGATCAGGCGAGACTTACTGTCCCAGCTTCAGGGCAAGATCTGGCATCCTCAGCCGGAGCTCTGGAAGTTGTGGGTATGGCCCATACAGGGCCAAGGGCTGTGATTGATGGTTTGCCTGCCGAAGTTCAGGAAACCATAGCCAGTGCCAGAGCCCCCACTACTAGGAAGCTGTACTCTTCCAAGTGGGGCGTCTTTGAATCCTGGTGTTTGACTCGTGCAATCGACCCAGTTAACTGCCCTGTTGGTCCAGTGCTGGAGTTTTCTGCAAGAAAGGCTGACAGCGGGGGCGGCTGCTACCACCCTTAGGGTTTATGTAGCGGCCATTGCAGCTCGGAGAGAGCTGGATGAGATCCCCTTGGGGAGACATCGGATGGTCTCCGCTTTCATGCGTGGGGCCAGACGCCTTAGGCCTGTTCGCCCCACGGCAGTTCCTTCTTGGGACTTGTCAGTCGTCCTCGAAGGACTAGTGACGGCCCCTTTTGAGCCCTTAGAGTCAGCTTCGGATCGGATACTGACTCTTAAGGTTGTTCTTTTGCTGGCGCTTACGTCACTGAAAAGAGTTGAAGATCTGCAGGCTTTCTCTGTCAGTGAGACGTGTATGGACTTTGCCCCGGGTCTAGTCAAAGTTACCCTGCGGCCTAGGCCGGGTTACATTCCCAAGGTCTTGTCCACGTCGTTCCGATCTCAGGTGGTCATGCTTCACTCTTTCCATTCCCCTCCCTTTGCTTCAAGTGAGGATGAGAGACTCCACTTGCTCTGCCCGGTCAGGGCATTGAAGCTGTATGTGGATCGCTCCAAGGTTTGGAGAAAATCTCCCCAGTTATTGATCTGTTTTGGTGCTGGTCGCCGCGGGCTTGCCGCGTCAAAGGAGAGGATTTCTCACTGGGTGAGAGACGCGATTTCGCTGGCTTACGAGGCGCGGAAACTCCCTTCACCTCTTAGTTTTCGGGCGCATTCTACTAGGGGCGTAGCCTCCTCTCAAGCTCTTTTTAGAGGGGTACCCCTGGAGGATATTTGTGTTGCGGCAGGATGGTCCTCTCCGCACACCTTTGTCAGGTTTTACAAACTTGACGTTGATACGGCTCCAGGTTCCCAGATTTTGTCTGTTTGAACTGACCGTATGTTGTTGGTTCATTATTGGGCCAGATAGGCAGCGTTTTTCAGCTTGGCGTGTTTGGTATATCGTTCCCAAAGCGTAAAGCTACGCAGTGTAGAGTTACCTATGAAAGAGAACGTCTCGGGTTACTCGCGTAACCCTTGTTCTCTGAATAGGGAACGAGACACTGCGTTCGCTGCCAAGCTCCTCACGCTGCCGACAGGGTTCTTTTCGGCAGAGAAATCTGAGGAGTGGATGGCGCGTTCGCCAGTATGATCTGACGACGTCATTGCGTCAGAGATGGCGTCGCGCCATCAGCCAATGAATTGGCGTGATTCTATAGGGTTCAGACTCGGTAACGCAGTGGGCGTTCCCAAAGCGTAAAGCTACGCAGTGTCTCGTTCCCTATTCAGAGAACAAGGGTTACGCGAGTAACCCGAGACGTTTTCTACTGTGCATTTAAAGGGTCAAGAACATGTCAGAAATTAACAGACTTTAATTTAGCTGTCTTCATCGTGTGCTTGTCAGTTTAGTAGACCTACAGTACAATTTCCAGTCAAATCATAATGATTAATTCACATTTTTGTTGTTTGAAAGTAGTCTAGATAACTTTTATAATGTGGACAAAATCAGCAGCAATATTCTTCAAAATATATTTTGTGTTCTGCGGAAGAAAGTAAGTAATACAGGTTTGGAAGAACATGAGGGCGAGTGAATTATGACTGAATTACATTTTTTGGATGAACAATCCCTTTAATAACTGGCTAACATTAACTTATAAGGCTATGTGTGGGTCACACAATTATTGGCCCAATCAAAACACTTTTGCAGCATATTTTAACACAGACTGTGCAAACGCTACAGGCTTTGCTTAGAGGTTGAGCAGCACGCAAACTACATCATACCCCAAAAACCCTGGACCGTAGGCAAAAATAACATGTGTGATGCGATGCCTTCAAGGCTGCTGTTGAAAGCCTGGAGTTTTTATTTGCTGAATCACTGGGATGCTGCTCTTGAAGGTCAGTGAATCCTGGGTCAGCGCAAGAATAACTGGAAACCGTCGGCTGTATTTCAGGAAGGGCTAACTTTCAGTTCAGTGGTTTCCAAGGTGAGATGTCCCTCTGAACCGAGCTCCGGGCCTCTGGGCTGTAGGTGAGAAAAGGCTTAAATGGAGAACAATATGAGACCTATTTGTTAATTGCAGACTGGTAATTAATTTCAAGCGATTGGAAATTACTATAAATCAATCCTTGGATGAAAAGGAAGAGGCCTCGGTGCATTTGGTTTCAATAAACAAACCACTGAGCTCAACAGGGATCTAATTGAATCCAGGCACTTTTCCAGAAATTCCCTCACCACGGATGACTTCTTTTGGCTCAGAGTTGGCCTAAAAAGCACTGCGTATGGGCCATGCTAATGAGCCACTCTTTATATTGAAACTTTATTTTACTTTTGAGTACTAAATAACCAGTAAACAAGCCGAAAAAGAGAATGCAAACTAAAACACCTATAGTCATATACTGTGACTCTAGTTAAAATAGCTATGACTACAATTATTATTTAAGAACTACTAGTATTTATTTATTTTTTATATAAGGACAGCACAAATTAATCAATATTTTTGTAAATGTGCCAGTGTTGGCTAGTCGGCTAATTCTCAACTGCAGTCCTTTGCAATATGTTTCAAAACCCTTTAAAATATCAAGAACAATAAACAAAATTATCATGACAACAGTACTAACACTATAACAACGATCAACGTTTTCACACAATCAGCCATACAAGCACACAAAGCAACAACTCACAACCGTTAATAGGTATATTAGTCATACACGACGCACAAATTACTCCATTATGGGTTAATAATATAACACAAACCTAGATCGTAGGCAAAAAAACTAATAAAAAAAATGTCCCTTTCCAAAATAATTTCTAAGAAATGGCAAATAGCATCGAATTAAACATTAAATATTGAAGTATGAAATTATAACCCTCTCTGTGAAATCCAGGCTAAAGTCTCAAAATCGAATTATGAGATAACATTAATTTCACTATAATTTTAATATTTGACATGAACTTACTCAGTCAATATTAAAGATATAAAGGTAAAATTTTCACAGAATGTTCTTTTCCATATGTATTAGAAAACCCTAACCCTAACCCTAATCCTTATCTAACCCTAATCTTTACCTAACCTAACCCTAATACAAACGATTTTTGTAGAAAACAGCAAATCACACAAAAATGACTTTAGCCGGGTTTTCACAGAGCGTATCACAATAGTATCCAATACTTACAGAAAGACTGAAATAGTACCACCGTTTTCTTTATGAGTCTGCTGTGTCGTAGATTTTTAGAGGTTCTCAAAAAGACTGAAACAGATCATCTCAAATCTTAAATTTGCTCCACAAATAGTCCTCATTCGTCAATTGGAGCTATACATACTGTAGTTTTAATATACAACATATTCCATGAATAATTCACTCAATGCAGTAAGAATATCTAGTTTTCTCCTGAAACCCTCACGTCCCTTTCCAGGTTTGTTTTCACACAGATGCTTTAAAATGTAATTATCTTTCACTTCTGATCCCTTTAAGCAGTCAGAATGTTTCTAAAGCAGGGAAACATGATGACCGTTATCTGTCAAAATAACATGAAGCAGTGAAATATCACTCATTTGAGGTAACCTATACAGTCATTTATTACAGTGATATGTAACACATTACATTTTTGACGTTGTCCTGTTGTGGTAATTTTTTTATGTTTTTACACTGTTATATTTCCTTTTATTAATCAATGGTTGAAGTGTGAGTAGAATAATGAAGCCTCACGGTACTCAGTTTAAAAAAAATATATATATATAATGATCCTAAAGCACATCTTTTTCTGATTGTTTAACAGAAGCTACTCCCATAATTTTGCTAAACATCATGGAGCGTAAGAAAAAAAGTGGATTTTCTTGTAAAATGTACTCAAAGAAATCGAAGAAGACGTCTCAGTCACATGCCGTCCTCTTTTTTTTTAATTTAAACGATTTTAGGTTGTCGGCCTCTAAAATGACTGGAAGGTCACACCCGAGGGCCGCTTGAAATGCTCGGCTGTGTTTGATATTCTCAGCTTTCCCTCAGAAATACTCTTGTATTTGCTACTTCAGCAATGGGAAGCCAGAGTCCTCGTTAAAGTTTAATGAATGAACGAGGCATCACGCGTATCACCTTGAGCTGTGCCGCTCTCGTTCAGGCGTCAAACGGCTGTGGAGCCAGAGAGGAAAAGCATATCAAAGAGCACAGAGATGTTCGAGCCCTCAGCTGATCTCAGAACAGACATATGAGATCTACAACAGCAGGCATTAGGAACTCCCGTCCTCAAAATTAAAATGCAATCATTGAACTTGGGAAGTGGTGAACTCAGAACTGAGTCTAAAGAGAAGACACTTTTTAGAACAATTTTGATGTATTGTATTGTATTGTATAAAAATTCCAAAAAAAACAGTCGAAACTTGATCAAAAATACAATAAAAACAGTAAAATATGTTAAAATATGTAAAAATATTATTATAATCTAAAATGTATGTTTTCTATGTGAATATGTGTTAAAGTGTTTATTTCTGTATTTTCAGGATCATTACTGCAGTCTTCAATGTCACATGATCTTCAGAAATCATAATAATATGCTGATTTGCTGCTCAATTGTTAATGATCAATAACATGGATTATTTTACTACACCCCTCCCCCTCTTTCATCAACCCTAATGATGACCCACGTCACATTTGGTTTTATATGATTAACATTGTATATCATAAAAACACATTTTTTAGTATGCACAGATGAATAGAAAGTTCAAATATAAATATTTTTGTAACTTTAAAAATGCATTTACTGACACCTTTGAGCAATTTGATGCATCCTTGCTGAATAAAATATAAATGTCTTAAAATAAAACATTGTATATTGTAGTAAAAATACCAGTTTAATATGGAGCTATTGTTTCAGCTCCGGGAATTAGTTATTAAATATTTAATATGCTCGATTAAGCCCTATTAATATTTCTTTACAGTTTACACCTTATTAAGTGCTTGTCCAGCAATCACTAAAAAGTACATTCTGTTAATCTAATTAAAATCTCGCTTACATTCCCCGTGGCCCCAGGTAATGATGAACGAGATTAATAATTACTCGTTTTGAGCTAGGTTGCGTTATCTTTAGGGCAAATAAGGATAAAAATACTTAAAATCACATTCCAGAGACACTTGTTTATAAAATGGAAAAGGTTTATTCGTGATATTGCTATTCTAACATAGATGGATTACCTAATAAAGCATAGACATGCACACACATACGAGAGTTTTGATTAAGGTTTAAAGAATGACATTCTTTCCTATTTCATAACTTAACCAACCAGCCAAAAGATCACGAACGAATGTCTTTGCTTCGTTACTGCATTCAGATCATATTTTAACCAGTTCAGTCAGGATTAGGAATTCAGTTTGTACTTGCTTGGATGGGTTTAAAAGCAGGCTCGAAGTTGGTTCGTTTTCCCGCGGGAGTTCTTTGTTTCGGGCGTCACGTGTTCAGCTCGGGCTCCTTCGGTTGCTCTCGTGTGGAGACTTGAGACGGCGGCGTGACGTCACCGGGAAAGCTCTCCTCCGCAATCGTTGAATTCGTGGCTCCGTTACGGCTTTGGCACGGTCTTAGACCCCCTCCGATGGTTGGTTTCGTGTGAGAGTCCAGCGGGCCGGCTTCCAGGTCAGCCTTGCGCGCGTTTGAGCGCGCAGGAGTTCAGGAGCACCAGAGAGTTGCAAGAGGGAAGAGAGAGCGACGCGCCGCTCGCGCGTCGTTTTAAACAGTCCGTTTTTTGGACATCCCCAAAGGCGGCTGGTCCAATCAGAGCGTCGGTACGGGGCGGAGCCCCGCCTGCACGGCTGGTTTTTGCAAGGCATTTTCATGGAGAAAAGAATAACTTTTGATCCCTGTATTAAAACTTTTATCAAGTTTACACATTTATAATATCACCACATTCGTTATCGTACTGATTCATGAAATTTTGCAACCATTCATAAAAGTCTAAACACTACCTAAACATTCCAGCTTAAAGTATGATTAGAAATCAGCCCACGTTTTCCTAAATTAATATTCATATTCCACAAGCATATGAGAGAAAGAGTACACATTAATATCCATATATTTCTTTGTGGATGCTTTGAAAGTCATGAAATGAACGAATGTCTTTGAGAAGCATTCTCGCTACGTTCCTTTGTTCCACAACAGGAAGAAAACGCGCGCTTTTGCGCTGAGGCGGAGGAGGGGCTTTTAGAGGGCTGCTGATTCTTTAGCTGCCCCCCCCCCCTTCTGGTGACTTGTAGAGTTGAATTCCTGCCGATATATCTTACATATCCCCCTCGGGACTTGGTGATGTTCCCCTGATGGAACATTGTCAGGCCCTGGAACAAGAGGCAGGAAGAACAGGCACATACAAGACACAAACATCATTCCTATCACTGACTAAAACCTGGTGCAGGGTAATTTGGGAAGGAACAGGTTAGAAACTTGAGAAGACATAGGGATGCATTGTTTATCATTATTGACAATTGGGTCATTTTTGACTGTTTTAATTGTCAGGGGCTCGACGAGGCGGTATAGGTATGATCTCAGTCAGGTTGTTCAAATTCTCGGGTTCGGGGTCTCGGTCGGGATTACCACGTCGAAAAAGGCGAGGGACGCCTGACGTGCATTTGTTGAGAGACTCTTGGACGACGTTCACTCGCTTGTGTAGGAGGAAGGCCAGTGTCAAAGTCACAACATATCCTACGATAGTAGAGATACAAAGCGCCGTGTCAGCGGCAGACCAGGACCGAATAATTGGCGCGCCGGCGGGCGGACGGCGAGCGATAGTTTCTAGCGCTGTCAGCCGGTGTCAATTCAATAAGAGATTTCGATTTCAACCTGATATTCATCGTCGGTGAGGTGATACAATGCTAACTCGTCAATATGGAGGATCACGCAAATTAATGCGCGTGGCGTCGTGTTAATCGCATGTGAGGGTGGCTGTTCGTGCTGGGGTACTGACCAGCCAACGGTTTCTGATGATTTCGGCTTGCGTTACTTCAACTTGAGAACGTGGTGTTGTTTCGGCGGGGCAGCTAGTGTCGGGTTTAATGGATTCTAAACCGCAGATGCCCTTGGTATTATCGCGTACGCAGAGTTTACTCGGGTAGGGGGGGAGTGAATGTCCTAAGTGAGCGTGCCCATCTTTAAGTTTGGGGCCAGATACAACTGCTCGTTGTTCTCGTAATACGCAGCGACTTTAGGAGCGTGGATTTTGACATAGGTTTTCCCTTGCCGTAATCCCACATTCACAACGTCTTTGAGCCGGTAAACATTATTAACGTCGATAATGGGCAAACTAAAAACAACTAAATCACCTGTTTCCGGGTTTGCGTATATGGGAATAGCGCTACCGGGAAAGGGGCGAGATGGGTTTGGATGAGACTAGCGGGGCCCGCAGTGGCCGAAGTTACGACGTTTGAACAAGGCTAAGAGGTATCGTGTAGCACGGAATCCTATTCATGGCTACGTTGTCAATCGAGGAACTTACATCGTGTATCATGTCGTTCATGATTTTGGCGGGTGGCCTCGATCGGTCGACAGCGGTTCTCACAGCGAGTTACAGCGACTTTACTGACGGAAGTCGATCTCAATTTCAGGACCTGGATTCAAGGTTTGGTTAAGGGGTTCAAAGTGAAAGAGAGGAAAGGAAACACAAAGTGAGACACGAGATAAAGAAACCAAACGATAAAATAATTTTTTTTTTTTTTAAATAAATAAAAAAATTAAATTTAAAAACAATTAAAATAATAAAAAAAATTATATGATAATAAAAAAATTTTTTTTGAGAGTAACTCCTCTCTACTAGATTGGTCCTAGCAGTGCTGCGGAGGAGAGAATATGGGTTGTGTCTAAGCATGGTTGCTATATGTTTTCCTAAAATGACAATAATTATGCTTGTGTGGTGCATATGGTTGTCGGTCTGTGTCAGTGGGTCGGATCCTCCCCCTTTTCCTGTCGGTGGTTTGGATTTGCCGGTTGGCACTGGCAACCCATCATGGTGCATCGTGTGCGTGTGTCCGCGTACTCCCCCTCTGGCCGTGAGGTACTACGAGCTGTGGCGCAGTGAGTGGCTCAGGGACATACGTGTGGACACCGTTTAGCAGATGCAGCATGTAGTCGACAGAGTGGAGCTTGCGGAGCTCGGAGGATGTGTTCAGGTCCGTATAGGAAATGGAATGTTCAAATGGGTTTGACAGGTGAGCTGTCAAGGTTCGTAGTGACGAATCCGCCTGTGAGGGTGAGGAGATCGTCAGCAGCGAACTGAGGTGTTATGGTAATGCAGAAGGGCAGGGGTGTGCTCGCCAGTGGCGTGCTGGCGGCGGGTTACTGCTGCCACTGTAGGGTTGGGTGGGAGGGCATGAAAGGTCCAGGACTCTTCATGTGATGCACCTGCTGTGGTGAGGGCATCGTTTTGGTCATTTGAGGGGCTGGAGTTTGGGAGGAAACATTTAGGATGTCAGACCTGATCTGGTGTTCTCCGGAGGAATGGCAGGTGACTGAGACAGCACTTTCAGGAACTTGAGGAGTTTCATCAGCAGGTGTTTGTTGGATGCTGCTGTGATTTGGAGTATTGGGTGTTGAGTTAGTGTTTAACTCTGTTGCTGGGTTTTCAGGTGGGGTTTCATGTCCATCTGAAGTTAGGGTGTTTACTGTTCTCTGAGAGCAAGGTGAAGCGGTGCTGTTTTCTGGGGCTGATTTGTTCAGCTTGTCACTGCCGTTCCGTCTGACAGCTAGTCAGGCTGACTCTGGTTCCTCTTTCTTTTCCCACTTCCGGTCCTCCTCTTTTCGTTGGAAGAACTCTTTCACCATCATTTCCATCAGCTTCTGTGAGTCAAAATGCGGTGGTGTTTCTTGTTCTTGTGTGGATTCAGTTTGAACTCGGTCAGTTTGGAATCTTGGTGACTTCTTTCGTCGATTCCTTGGGCTGACTGCTCCATGGTGAGTTTGTCGCTTTCCCTTGGAGTTTCCATACGAGCTTGGCTGGTTCCACGATCTATCCCATGGGCTCCCATGAGGCCTCGCTTGGTCCCATGGCTTATCCCAGTGTCGTCCAGGTGAGCGTTGATGTCCACGCGGTCCATCCCATCGGTCATACCTCTGTTTAGGTCGGGTGTCAGCGTGTGAGTATCGTTCTCTGTTGGACGGGGGTGCATTCCACTTTCTGTGTGGTGGCTTAGCGCTGTCTTGGCGTTGGGTGCCCTCTAGAGCCAGTTCATGGTGTTGCGTGTTGAGATCAAGAACTGCTGGGGTTTTTGCGCTCTTTTCTGAGGCCATCTTTTGTTTGTAGTAGGCCTTTTGCACCAAGTCTCGCAACTGCTGAGTGTTCATCGTTCGTGGACATGCGAGAACGCCAAGATGGTGGCTTATGCCAGGATGAAGATTCCTGAGGAAGAGAGTTTTAAAGTTCAGTTCATCTTCCATGTCAGAATCATTGCGAGTTCCAAAATATGCTTGTCTGAGTCGACTATAGTAAGCTTGAGGAGTGTCGTGACGTCCTTGTCTCGTCTCCAGGGCAGCCACTAAGCCTTGATCGGACTCAGGGTCGGCGAACTCTTTAATAAGGGCTTTTCGCAGCCGTTGATAATCGGTCTTTGTGTTAACAGGCTGCCGGTCCAGGAAGCTGCGTACTTCAGGGCTGGATGTCGTTCGGAGTAAATAGAGTTTATCTTTGTCCGTAACGTTAGGTCGCATTTCCAGATGGAAATCAATATCTTGCAGATACGCTTGGACCGTTTGGCTGTTTGGCACGCTGGGGTTGAATTTGCCAACGTTTCGGGCGAGCTTGTCAAGGTCTTTTAGGTCCAAGCTGTGCGACGATCTGCGGCTGGCTACAGCAGATTCTTCTGGTTCTGTCGTGATATAAAGTTCTTCAGACGGCGCTGGTGACTGTTTTAACACCACCCCCTCTGTCTTATGTTCACGTGTCAGTCCAGGCACAGGCGACTTGGTCCTGCTTGGCAGGGGTGCGGTTGGTGCACGTCCTGTCCTTGACGGCTCATGGCGTAGTTCGTAAGCGTGCTTGAGTTCCTCTTGGAAACTTTCAGACTCCTCTGTGACGTAGTCGAGCTGTTGTGTTAGGCGGCTGATCTCGTTTCTTGATTCAGCCAAATGAGCTTCGAGGGCCTTGATTCTGCTGTTTTTGTCCCTGAAGTCAGTCTTTGCCTTCTCTAGTAGCTTCTCTGCATACTGTAGCTTGTCTGCACGATCAGCGACGTCCTCTTTGAGTTGCTGCATTTCGTGGCTGGTAGCTGCTAGAGTTTCTTTTAGCCTGTTGATCTCCGCATCGGCGCCTTGCTCCACCTTGCTCCCTTCCTGTCGTTCACGTTCCAGCTGCTCTATGCGTCGTTGTGCGCTTGTCAGCTCCTGCTGGCGTTGTGCGGCGTGCTTGTCGCTCAGTTTGAGGGTGGCGATGAGTGTGTGACTTAAGCTTGAGGTGATCTTGGCTAATTCTTTGTGACTGTAGTTTTGACTTGGGTCTTGTCTCATGATGCTTGTGATGTTGTCATCTAGTTGGTCCTGTGTCTGATGTTGGAGTGCTTCAGCAGCTTTAGGGAGGATGCTGTTTGTTGTAGCACTTAGCCACATTTCCAGTCCTTCCCAGTGACCGACATGTTCTGGCTGGTGATACATGTTCTGGCGGTGATGGGATCTTGGACCGAACTGACACAGACCTTGGATGGGAAACAAAGCAAAACAAAAACACAAACAAAACAACAGGGGTGTGAATGTGCACAGTGTAGTGTATGCTAGTGTTGAGTGTGATTCTGTTTCTGTGGTCCTCTGTGGTGGGGTGCGTGTAATTTGCAGCTTCTGCGTAGAAATTGCGCCCACGTAGAGGCAGCACTGTTGGGAAACAGAAAGAAAAGCACACTAACAGAATGAGTACACAGGGACAATAACACTAGACCGATCTCTCTTTTAATAGCAGATTCTCTCTTCGCTTTGTTAAGTCTGATTTAGAAGGACGCTTCTAATCAGAGGATTGTAGGCGAGTTTTCTCTTTTGTAACAAGACTGGTATTGCTATTCCAATTTTCTCCTTGATGGAGGAAAACAACAGCAATGACAGTACTTGTCCCTGAATGGCAGGATTTTACACCGCAACGCTGGTCAGCGTGTGTCACGCGTGTTAAAACTTTTGCCGATGTCTATCTTCTCATTGCGCCTGCTTTAACCTGGGGGAATAGGATTTCACAATAGAGGGTAAATGGTAAACAGTTTTGAATGTGGTTCTCAAGTTTCATACATATCTGTTCAATTGTGACATTTCGCTCTATTCGTGATCTTCCCTTGGTTAGCTTTAAGCAAACAAGTCAAATTAGAAGTTAGTAACAGGGAGAAAAGAAAAGAGAAATTAAGATTTATTCCCAAGATTTAAAACTAATACGTTGGCACAAGGTGGTGCTGTTGAGTCGCTATGCTAAGGTTACGTTTCATGCTCCAGATTGGTGAGAAATGACTTTGACTGTATGGTGTCACTGTCACTTCTCTAACACAGCACTAGGGGGAGCACTATCTACTCTCAGGCCTAAGTAAAGAGGACTAATTTTAATTTAATAAAATTATTTTAATTAAATTATTATTAATTTTTACTTGAGTTAATCAGATCACCTAAGGAAATGAAGTATGGCCTACAGGGGGCGCCAGACTTGTGTTAAGTCTGAAATTATAATTAAAATTAGACTTTGTGGTTTCTAATTAAAATGTATGATGTTATAATTAAAATTAATAGGCTCACCTAGGATTAGAAATTACACGTGCAATCTACAATTGAGTTGATAAACCAATATTGTTGCAAAATGTAAACAGGAAGTGTAATTAATTATTAAATGTAATTAGAATTTTCGAATTCATAATTAATTATTAAATTAATTTACAGCTTCTAAATCACTAGTTTTGGATTCCCATAATAGTAATTACAATAATTTCCAAACTTAAGCATTCCTCTCATTGTCATTACATCAAAATAAAGAATTTAATAATAATAATCTGTATCCTACTTGTAAGTGAAATTAAAAATTTCTGGCCCTCTTGATAACTTAAGGTTTTATTGTAGTGGTCAAATTATAAGAGCGTTTATGGTTCATAAATGGATGCTGTTGTTGCTGGAAGCAGGAATTGAAAATTTTATTAAATTAAATTAATTCAAAATTAATTTGTAATCAATTGTGACATTCAATTAACAATTAAAAATTCCTAACAATAGCGCTCATCCATTGATGTGTTATGAAATCATAAAAAGCCATTATAATTGAACTAAATCAACCTCACCACATTATCAAGGTAATACTTAATTATCTTCTAATAAACCTACCAACTATTCAACTACAAAACGTAAGATTTTAATCAACAGTATATTAAACCAACCTGTGAAATTGTTAACACTGATGAACATTAACACAGCCAACTTAAAACATAGTTAGTCTTTTAAATGAGAGAGGGAGGGAGAGAGAGAAAGGGAAAACGTGAGTGGCTTTCTCACACACACCCACTGCATTCAAGCTTTAAATGCTATGTGCTAATCGCTAGCCGTAATGCTACCAGCATGGCTTTTGCTACAATGCTACAGTTTCTTTGTTAGCTTAGCGCTAATGCTATTTACACGTGGCTAAGCTGGTCGCTATGGCGCCTCAGTGCCTGTAGGCAGAAGGAAAATGTGCTTCACGCTTCAGAGTCAACGAGCCTGGTTCAGACTTGAATTTTCTATAGCACATATAATCTCACTCATTTAGGACGAGATACATTTATCTACGGGTTACTTATAAACCAACAAAGCCTCAGCGGGCTATTATGTGAATATTTGTCTGTTTAGACCGCACACATAAAAAAACAACCAATTAAATCGATTTGCAAAATGTCTCCCTTTCTCAAAAACGACTGGCCACTCCTTTGAGCGCCGTGCGTTTGAATTTCACTCGTGAAATCAAAAATTGGCTGAGGATTACTTAAATAGCGACTTTAATATCCTTCCGCCGGGAGTCACGTGGCTGGGTTTGCAGTGGAACACGCACTAACAAAAGCATTACCACGAAGGCCTTAAGAGAGGGGCAACAAGGGACACGCTCGTTCGTCTCTCATGCGCTTTAGAGCGACTTTTATTAATTATTTACTGCAGTTTAATTTCTTCTCGAACTCGAGTTAACAGTTACACTCTCTTTCACTCAAATTCACTGTGTTTCACAAACAATGCAATATCACAAATAACCGTTTGTTTCTCTATATTTACTCAATTCTTTTCCGGATAAAGATTGAGAAATAACTTATTGTCTCTGGTTTGACTTATCAGATTTGAATCTTTAATTGCCTGCATTCTCCACCATTATGTAGTAAAAATACCAGTTTAATATGGAGCTATTGTTTCAGCTCCGGGAATTAGTTATTAAATATTTAATATGCTCGATTAAGCCCTATTAATATTTCTTTACAGTTTACACCTTATTAAGTGCTTGTCCAGCAATCACTAAAAAGTACATTCTGTTAATCTAATTAAAATCTCGCTTACATTCCCCGTGGCCCCAGGTAATGATGAACGAGATTAATAATTACTCGTTTTGAGCTAGGTTGCGTTATCTTTAGGGCAAATAAGGATAAAAATACTTAAAATCACATTCCAGAGACACTTGTTTATAAAATGGAAAAGGTTTATTCGTGATATTGCTATTCTAACATAGATGGATTACCTAATAAAGCATAGACATGCACACACATACGAGAGTTTTGATTAAGGTTTAAAGAATGACATTCTTTCCTATTTCATAACTTAACCAACCAGCCAAAAGATCACGAACGAATGTCTTTGCTTCGTTACTGCATTCAGATCATATTTTAACCAGTTCAGTCAGGATTAGGAATTCAGTTTGTACTTGCTTGGATGGGTTTAAAAGCAGGCTCGAAGTTGGTTCGTTTTCCCGCGGGAGTTCTTTGTTTCGGGCGTCACGTGTTCAGCTCGGGCTCCTTCGGTTGCTCTCGTGTGGAGACTTGAGACGGCGGCGTGACGTCACCGGGAAAGCTCTCCTCCGCAATCGTTGAATTCGTGGCTCCGTTACGGCTTTGGCACGGTCTTAGACCCCCTCCGATGGTTGGTTTCGTGTGAGAGTCCAGCGGGCCGGCTTCCAGGTCAGCCTTGCGCGCGTTTGAGCGCGCAGGAGTTCAGGAGCACCAGAGAGTTGCAAGAGGGAAGAGAGAGCGACGCGCCGCTCGCGCGTCGTTTTAAACAGTCCGTTTTTTGGACATCCCCAAAGGCGGCTGGTCCAATCAGAGCGTCGGTACGGGGCGGAGCCCCGCCTGCACGGCTGGTTTTTGCAAGGCATTTTCATGGAGAAAAGAATAACTTTTGATCCCTTTATTAAAACTTTTATCAAGTTTACACATTTATAATATCACCACATTCGTTATCGTACTGATTCATGAAATTTTGCAACCATTCATAAAAGTCTAAACACTACCTAAACATTCCAGCTTAAAGTATGATTAGAAATCAGCCCACGTTTTCCTAAATTAATATTCATATTCCACAAGCATATGAGAGAAAGAGTACACATTAATATCCATATATTTCTTTGTGGATGCTTTGAAAGTCATGAAATGAACGAATGTCTTTGAGAAGCATTCTCGCTACGTTCCTTTGTTCCACAACAGGAAGAAAACGCGCGCTTTTGCGCTGAGGCGGAGGAGGGGCTTTTAGAGGGCTGCTGATTCTTTAGCTGCCCCCCCCCCTTCTGGTGACTTGTAGAGTTGAATTCCTGCCGATATATCTTACAATATACTATACTGTGTGTATACAGTTGTTGCCTTTTTGCTCTCAAGTCAGCAGCCTATCCTTGCCTCACCGGTTTATATTTCTCTAAACCAATCTGGATTTAATTTACAAGTGTCTCTTCCCATCCTGAACTGCATCGGAAGTGATTGTAAAGGCATAGTGTGTGTGTGTGTGTGTGTGTGTGTGTGTGTGTGTGTGTGTGTGTGTGTGTGTGTGTGTGTGTTTGATTTAAGAACGTCTGATTAAACCTCATCAGTCACATCAACGATATGAACAACACAACAGCATTATATAATCAAGTGTGTAAGCCCGATGCCAGCCTGTCTGCCCCCCCCCCCCCTCGAGAGGACAAATGGCCCTCCTGAAAAGACAGGAACTATCTCTTGCGTGTGTGGCGGCAACGTCCAGGACGCGGCACACTGGGGGGTCTACACCCTGTGCTGACGATCTCACCATCTTCCCCCCCTCTCCTCATGTCCTAGAATTCACTGAAAACTCATACAATGTAATGTGTACAAAAAAGTAACCATACATGTTTGATATCTTTTGAAATGTCTCAGTGCGCCTGGTAAAATGGTCTCATTCTCCCAATCATAAGGAAAAGCTAAAAGAAGTTCTAAAGTATGAGAAAATATAGTGCACAACTTAAAGGTGTGCCTTCCCCCTGATCTTCTATTCAAAACACCTCCTGTATGTAAATAAGCATTCTCTGCCACAGGATCTCAAGAAGCCATTTGGTCGCAAATTCTAAAGACTAATTATAATGACAAGATACCACCATTTGGTGAGTTTATTGAATTATCTGGGTATATAAGAAAAGGGGACACAAAGTTCTGGGAGTCAGTAAGCTGATTGCCCGCACATATCACTTGTGTGTAGTTTCATTTCCAGGTATGGTTAACTGATGATTCTATTCTTGTAACGTTGGAGTTTTGAATTATTGCTTCGATTACCTGGTCAATAAATTGTAACGTTTGATTCTATTCTAACTGCCTCTAAAGATTGCTTTTTCCCTATAAGATTAGCGGATCCGTATATTTCCGCAAGCCTGCGTCAGTTTTAGCGACGGCTAATATCCGGCATCTTTTAAGTGTACTTGGATGCAGGGGCGGGTTAATTCCATTTAGGGACGGCGAACGCCGTCTGATCAGACTAGATTCGGGTACGCCCATACCTCTGACTTTTTGATTTAATGTTACTTTAAACAAGGATTTGACCAACCCAAAGCTATTACGAGTGAAGTACATTTGATCTGCTAACATATCTGATAGTGGCCAAAACCCTTTACTGAAGTAAACGATTGAACTAAAGTTCTGAGGGGGCTCCAAGAGGGTTATTCGATGTCTCTGATTGTGTACGTGTGAATTTACGGCAAATCTTAGATACATAACCATAATTTACCTCTGACTGATGACCGGGCCTGACGAGATTGTGTCCGTGAGACCTGTGGAAAACAGGGCCTCTGAGCGATATAGCTTCCCTACATCTGAGCGGGTAAAGTAGTAAAAAAGAGCTGATAAGAATAATCAATCATTCGTTCATATTTTAATGATGCACAGATATCATTAAAACCTTTTCATTTATGGAGTCAGATGAAATAACGAGACAAAATATATAAGAAAAAGAGTTCCATTTTAATGTTCTTGTTGTGTCGTGAAAAGGAAAGACTGTAATACGCAAAGCCCTTCACCCGCTGAACGACTGCCGTCATTGGGTCGAATCGAGCCGGGCCTTACAAGTGCAATGTGGTCTGGCTTATCCACTAATCAAGATGTCAGATGGCATTCAGATTCTCTCCTCAGTCAAATGTGTAGCTTGTTTACTGCCATTTTTATGTGTTATTCCATAATAGGGGTCAATATAACTGTAATATGTTGTATATAAAGCATGCTCTAAATATAATGAAAAACATCTTTACTCGTTATGTACCGCCAAACAGCAGGGTCTAAAAAACGTGGGTCTTAGCACTTAGAAAAGCAGCTGTTCGTCTCCTTTAGGTCTCTGTTAAGTCAAAATCCAATTGTTTTGGCTTGGCAATTTAATGAAACCTGATCAGTCATATTGGAAATCCTTTCAGAAGTCCTTAGGCTAAATTGTATCAATGTTTCATCAGATTTACTGCAGTAATTGGGATTCCTTTGAGGACAGATTATATTTCATATAAAGTGTTATAAAGTATATAAACGTCTCGAGGGATAAATTACATTTAGTGGCCCGTTAGGTGGCCTTCATTCCTCTGGCCTAAAGAAAGATGCTGACCTACACTATTATTCAAAGCCAAATCTCCCATTACTTTACCCAAATATGTCTTGTGTTCTTAAAGTAGTTTTTGAGATCTGGGTTAAGTATAGGATATTGAATGTTAAAGTGAGTGTTTATAAATATTTATGTAAAGCACTGTCAACCACTTCTAGATTGATGTCATGAATCAGTAAGATCTCATCAAAGCTGAATGCTGGTTTTGACTCATTAGCTGATCAATGTGTTTTAGTAAAATTATTCTGCATTCATCAAATAATTAGAAGTTCCATTTTAGGTAATACTTAAATTTTTTACAGAGTTTTATAGGTAACTAAATCGAAAATTTAAATTAAAACCTTAAAAAAAACAAAAACATTTTTCCTTAGTTGGGGGAAAAAGATTACTGAAATAAAATAAAATATACTTGTTTAGCTAGTTTAGCAACATTTGTCATTTTCAAATCAACTGAGTAAATTACTCGTTCAAGTCTGCAATGAAAATGCATTTTGAAGCATTTTTAACTAATTGGTTGAGTGCAGAATTCAACAACTAATTTAAATAGTGTTTCATTGTAGAAAGCATATAAACATATATCCGATATTGTGTCAGCATTATAATAGACATGAAAAAAAAAAAAGTTGAACAAAGTGAAAAAATAAAGGCAACCAGCTTCAGCATATTTTTGAGTTCTCTCAACTTTTTGTTGTATACACTTAAAACAACAAGTTGAGAAAACTCAAAAATCTGCTGAAGCTGGTTGCCTTTTTTTTTAAGGTCCGGACTCTGTGGTCATTAAAAATCCCAGGATGTCCTTGAAAAAGAGTAGGGGTGTAACCCCGGCATCCTGGCCAAATTCACCCATTGGCCTCGGACCATCATGGCTTCCTAATCATCCCCATCCACTGATTCATCAGTGTCTCTGATCTCTGTCTCCTCTCCACCTGTAGCTGGTGTGTGGTGGGCGTTCTGGTGCACTATGGCTGCCGTCGCATCATCCAGGTGGATGCTGCACACTGGTGGTGGATGAGGAGATTCCCCCCAGCCCCTTACTATGTAAAGCGTTTGAGTACCTAGAAAAGCACTATATAAATTTAACTTCTTCTTCTTATTATTATTATTATTAATAATAAGTTTGCTAAACATTTTCTTTACAGTGTTCATTATCCATTTAACAAATAATCTCCAGATTTTCTATTAACCTATTAAAATGCACCACACTTCACAACAACTTCTACAACTGTTACTGGCTTCGGTTCAAACTCCTGTCCTGATGTCAAAGAGTCACACTGACTCCAGCCCGTGTTTATCTGTTGTGCTGGAATCAACAGCAATTACAGCTATCTCCCGATAACACTTACTTACGTTCAGCTCATTGTGTTATCTTTGTCTCGGTCATGGCTGGTTTCGCAGAGGAAGACGGCATCTGTGATTTAACTTGTAATTGATTTATCTGCAAATCACAGATAAATGAACACTGAACTGTTCAGTTCAGAAAGTGTTCGTAGCAGACAGAAGTCTGGAAAAAGCAACACCTCAATGCAATGTTATCAGTGTTTTTCAGGTTGTTTGCCTTTTTACAGCATCATTCAAGCAATCTTGATTAATGAGGCTGTGCAGTGGCTTTGTGTGCAGTCTTATTAAAACATTTGCCTCCCAGCTATGTTATCACCTCCTCTTGAATTACTGATTCAATTAAATACCTTGTTCAACATGAAACATTAGACAGTGTCAAGTGAACTGTAAGTTGAAGAGCGTGCTTGATAACCCGGGCTCAACCGGTGCTCACCCAAATCATCAGCATTTCACTTTTTCTTCATTCTGACCGTGAGTAATGTCACCTCAGTGCTTGAGAAAGACACAGCCAACTGTCTAAACCAAAACTAGATGGAATATGACTTGCTTGGGAAGCTTGTCCAATGCAGCTTCAACTGTCCTATTGGAGAAGTCTGTTGACGAAGAGGAGCCGCAGGCATCATGTACCCAGGTTAAAGAAATAAAATCCCATGTTATCCAAAACAAGACTTCACAGTAACACTATTTTTTTATCATTTTAAACTAGAAATGTTTTGCAGCTTCTCTAGCAACTGAAGCCATACGATTGCTTACAGCAAACCAGCTGATATTTAAATGCAACGGAACATGATTTGAAATCTACTTGTTTACCTTTATGCACCATGCACATGTTTTTCTGTTCTGTCCATGTAGTGTCCAAATAAATGAACCAGTCACGAGCATGGCGTTTTATTAACACACAAAATTAAATTCCCATTTATTTAGCATGCATGGAAATGAACACATGGAGTTTTCCTGTGAACCCCGAGACTCATTTCTTGTCTGAAAAATGCACTCATTTGAGAAAAGAAAATTCAATGGCTTGCTCTCACATCCATAAAAAATTGCAGGCAATAGCTTTTTTGATGAGCCTCAGAAGAAAACCACACTCAAGCACCTACAAGTTATTTGATTTTTCACAGTGTACTGATGAACCAGAATTAAAAGTAATGGACGGACCCTCTTTTTTATACCACAATGACAAACTTAAGAAGAACTTAAAAGGTGGAAAGAGGAAGCAAAGAGATGAGAAGAAAATAGAGGGGTTTTGAAATAAATAAAGTAGACTAGTCAAAGACAAAATACAATTATCCTGCCATTTAAGCATGCTTCCATGATAATTGCTGAAATATTTATTACTGAGCTTCACGGCACATTTACATGTTGTTGTGCTGACTGGATTTCAAGAGTTCTGCAATCATCTCTCTGATGGACACCTAATGATGTAATGAGATAAAGTGAGAAACCAAAACATTAATTAGTCATTTATAATGTATGTATTTATTTAAGATACATCTAATAGAGCATGTCCAGTGTTGTACACTTTTAATGGTAATATTGAAAATTAATTAAATTAAATGTATTAATATATCATCCGATGCATCTATATACTACATTTTACTTTATCATTATTTTATATTTTAAATCAAATTTCCAATATTTATTTATGTATTTATTTGTACGTTTTATGGTTGTGGTAAGAGTTACTAAGAAAAAGTTCCTGGCTTGATCCAATGTAAGTATGACCCCAGAAAATGAATTATTTTGGTCATTTTTGTGCCTCTAAGGAGGGCTCTTAAGCTCCGGATGCTTCAGGAGAACAGTTTCTCTATTAAAGGATCTGTTAAAGGGCAAGTAGCTCGATGCAGCTTGATGTTATAGTTACACATTTCCAACTAATGAGGCTCAAGGGGTGTGTTCAATTCTCAGAGGCCTTTACAGCTCACAAAACATAATTACTTTGTGACTAACAAGGTATGCATGAAAACGGCAGAAGACTGAGAAGACACGTAAACGAGACGCGAGTCTGACATGTTGAATTGTTTCGCATCAGCTTTAGTGCTGGCACCTGTTTCCTCAGAGACATCTGCTCTTGCTCTATACCAAGGGGGGGGGGGATTTTGGGGGAATTAAATCCAGACCCGCCTCCATTTTGTATTTCATGAGCACTAATTATATTTCCTACTTTGATAAATGCATGTTAAACTTGTAAATCATTTGTTTAGTTTTTAAATGTCTGTTTGGAGATGGTCCGAAATGAAAGCGTAGGCAATGAAACTTTTCCTTCATGACATTTGTTATCATATCATATCCAGTGAGTTTATGACATTTGATAATCGGGCGACATTTCACTGCAAATATGAGTATATTATTATGATTATTATTATCACTTAGATTATGGCCATTTGAATTGAACTGAATTTTTTATTTAAAACGAGTTTTGTAATAATCAATTGTTCTGGTCCAGACCTTTGACACTGATGAAATTTCAGATTTGGACCCTTGAATGCAGACTTTAAGAAACCCTGATCTAAACCATAATCCATGCTCATATATGACAGAACAAAATCTGTGAACTTTTATAGCTGTTTGTTTACATTCCCTGAGCTTCGAAAGAGTTACACAATTGTGCCCTTGATGTTTCAGTGCACTCTTAAGCCAGATTTCTGCATATTGTCCAGTTGTGTATTTTAGCCTGCCAGAATGAACAAATACATTTATAAAATTAGTTATCTTGAATTCTACTCATTATTTTGCATCTTATTTGTGGTCCTCTGATTTGCATCTTTTTTTTAAAGTGCAGATTCATATTTTCAATCTTACATCATGCATGAGCTATATCTGCCGAATGCTGTTCTCTCACATGGGAACATGGCCACATGTCCAAATGTATTCCTGAGCGAATTGCATCTCCAATTAGTGCATTTTGCAATGCTTTTGGATAAAATAAAATCAAGTGGCCGGCTCAAGGATGGACGCTAGTTCACTATCAGTTCTAACTACTCTATTAGAGGGTCAAAATACAACTTTCTCTGTGAACATCCAAACGGGTCTATAAATAATTCAAAACTTATGTTTATATGCATGTTTGTTTGTCAGAATTCACCAGAAAAAGGCTCTAAATGCAAGACTATAAACATGTCTGAAATGCCCAGGGACTCTTATTTTGAAATAGTTATGCTGTATTGCTAACAGCTCAGTCAAAACGATGAGAGAGATGAATAAGTACTTCTCTCAGTCTGTTGGCATGAATGTAAGATATTTATCGATGGTGAACTGCTCTGACTTGTGCTCTGAAATGTGCAGTACTTTTGTGTAATGAAATCAGAGCTTTTTGAAGTTTAATATTCATATTTGGCTGTATTGTGATTCCTGCTTTTCAGTCCCAAAAATGTAAATCCTCTTAAAATGATAATTAATACATTTGTTTAACCATGACATAGATTATTTACGACCTTAAATTAGATAAAATGATCTTTGTACATGTTATTCTAAATACATGGTTTGGTTACAAATGTATTTGCAATTAATTAATAAATACATAAAAAATAGCCTACCAAAGAAGGCCATCAGCCTACTGTACAATATGTAAATCATAACATTTTCTGAAATCCTCATAAGATTAGACATTAACTTTATTAAGTAAATTAATTGAACTAAACTCTCGGTGTACATAACATCCAGACATAAGAGGTTTGGACGGTCGGTCTCATGACATGTTAAAAGCAACTGTCTCACCAGCGTCATAAATAATGCATGTTATTTGAAAATATGCATGTACTGTCATCCTTGAATTATTTGACACAATACACGAATCCATTCAAATAAATGAATCACAGAGAATTGGACATTACAACATGAGCAAGGTATGCACAACCTTGGTTAAAAAATATGCTATTGAATATACATCTGGTTTAAATAATATATTCTTTCTTTATAAAAGCATGCAGGGGTGAGTATAAATTTTATATACTGATATGCAAATTATATATTGACATTTTAAATGCATTCCAATTAAAAAGTGTGTGTAAAAGAAATATGCAATAATGCCAAGAATACAGAAAACCGTGTTGCATGTTGGGCTAAAATGTGTCTATTCGACCTTCTGTGGCATCTTACATGATACAAAGTTAAAATATGATCAAAAATGCATGTGATAGTCCTTATGTGAAACCTTCAGAAGAAATTGGATTCGATAAATGTCAAATAGGTGATCACAGGTGACAGACCTGTAGCACTGCAATGAACAAGCCAGTCAAATACAAGACATTTCCATTGTTTTACAATGAATATAAAAATAAGTATCATTATGTACCATCATTAATAAGTTATGTTTCTATTATGTAAACTACATTTCAACAGTTTTGGGTCAGTAAGAATTTATATATATGTGTATATATAAACTAGAACTAGTACTCATCAAGTATGCGTTAAATTAATCTTACCAACATTAAAACATTTTACCAACTCCTTACTAAATATTTGAATGCTATTATCTATAGTTAGGACCTACATAAATCATCTCCCTGCATCTAAAACTGCATTTTTAAGAGATTTAAATGATAATATTGGTTTTCTTATAAAAAAAACTAAATAATTAATTTATTAATTAATAATTCAATAATTAATAGGATGGATGCTGAATAATTTAACTTCTTTGGTTTGAGCATATATTGCTATTTTTCTTCAAATATGTCCAATTATTTAAACATGTTCAAGCCGTTTCTTCATGGTTTCTTTGTAAAGAGTAGCTTGGGAATATTTTTTGTAATGGTAATTCATGTATAGCTTTTTCCTGTGTCTTTAATAAGACTTTCTTTTTTTCATAATTTTCTTCATCTTCCAGGAAGTGACAACATCTTAAAGCGGGAAAAAAAGCACAAAAGACAGATAAGTTTGAGTTCTGTATGGAAAACTGTTTCCACTATGTATTAAAACAATAAATACGGTAATTTTGATTTTCACAAGTTTTTCTAACAAATAATATCTGTTAATCTGTAATTTATTTCTGTGATCAAAGCTGTATGTTCAGCATCATTACTCCAGTCTTCAGTGTCACATGATCTTCAGAAATCATAATAATATGCTGCTCGAGAAACATTTCTGATTATTATCAATGTTGAAAACAGTCGTGCTGCACAATTTTTTTTGTGGAAACCTTCATACATTTATACATCTCACATTGCAGATTTTAAAAGGTGTATAGAGACTGAAAGATAATTTCTAAATATCATTGTTATAAATCTACAGTAGAAATGACTGATTGTCAAAACTTCTTCCAGAATGAAGCATGCAGTAAGTAGTTCTGGTGTAGCTCACTCTTCTGCGTTCAGTGAGTTGGAGTAGCTAATCACATTCAGCGTGTCAGGAGCATGAAGTATATGCCACAGCACTACGGGGATTATCTCTGCTCCGACACACACACACACACACACACTCACACACACACACACACACACACACACACACACACACACACACACTCTCTCTCTCTCACACACACACTCTCACTCAAAGGTATCAGTCAGCTGCTGCAGTGTGTGCTGTTGACACACACTCAAATCTGACACAAACTGATGCAGGTCCAAATCATCATTCATGTCTTCCCACAACTGCGTGCATCACTAGACTGCTATTTGACTTACAAAGTATAGTGTTCAAACTAATTACACTGCGCAATAAGAGGCAAAGACGTTCAGCGTGTGGCACACAAATTAGCATGCATTTGCCCGGTGGCGACACGAATGCATCATTAGCATAGCGGTCTGTGGGCAATGAGTTGCACTCTAACAGACACGCTATGATTTAAAAGGCAAATGTTCTGCAACACAAAAGCAACAATGTCAAACAAATGCGTGTACTCTCGTGTTTACAGTACTCAGAGAATGAGCTTGTGTAGTAAACTGTGTGATATGACAGTCGTCTCATTCCTCAGTGATGACTGGCTTGATGTCTAATTAGTGCACAGCATGTCTGATGCCTGTGTGGTATTTAGGGTTTATTCTTGTTGGTTGCACACATCCAGATCTGGTCAGAAAGTGAGAGCATCCACTTCAGGAGCGGGATTTCCAATCCGATCACAACCTTATCTGAGTGCACATCTGGCTGCTAAATGCGATCTTGTTGGAGATGCACAATATCTGGATACAAGATACACGGCATTACATACAGCATCCGGATCTTGCTCTCCAGAAAGTTTCTAAAGCTGAAATTGCAGAAATGCATCTTAGCAGCGGCACTGAAAGCGGACGGTGTTTGTATGTATGGATGCTCCTGATGAGCGTCTGCTCTAGAGGTCATCTAATTAAGATGCAGATTAATTTGTGATCCCCTATAAAAGCAGGGTGAGCAGTGAGCAAGGACATTCATGTGGTAATGAACAGAGGTTATGACTTCATGTAGTGATTTCTTGCAGCTCCCTGAGGAATACGGCAGAGGTGAAGTAATGCCACCGTTGCTGTTTAATTCACCAACAGCTTTGAGGGTTATTTGAGGTGCTCACTGTTTGCTAATGGCACTGTCTTCAATTTCAAAAGGTGTACGCACACATAACATAAAAATAGTAATGTATAATTTTAATTTTAATTAAATATTTGTGACCCGTGCTGGCAAAATTAGTCCGAATGCGCAGGGGCTAATTTTGAGCTACAAAAAAAGTGAAACATTTCTTTTGAAACTGAAACTGAAAAAAAACTGCAAAACGTTTTCACAAACTTAAGTTAATTTAGTCCTCGTCTAGCAATCCCAGTGCTCCAAATAGTAATTAAACATCTACAATGATCTTTATTTGTATGTTTTCTGAGAGGAGTAGGCTACCTTTTTCAGCTCTCTTCTCTCTTCTAATATACTACATATACTGTATACACATAATTACAGTATTTAAGTACGTATTAATGCAAACATAATCTGGTATGTCTTAAGTGAACATTTGGGGAAAACATCTGATGTGTAACATTATATTAGATCTGTGCAGTACAGTATACTACAAACTACAAAAGCAGTTCAATCAAGAGCAGCGATCTTTTCTTTTTTTGTTAGATTAACATTAATGAGACAGACAGACCAAGTCCTACTGTACTGCACGGAGTATCGCTTAGCTGAGCGCATCTCAGGGTCTGCTCTCCCCTCTCTGCAGGACATCTACCTCAAACGCTGCAAAAGCAGAGCTGCTAAAATAATCAAGGACTCAAATCACCCTAGTAACCGCCTCTTCATTTTACTGCCATCTGGCAAGCGCTTCAGGAGCATGATGGCAAAAACTGAGAGACTGAGGAGGAGCTTCTTCCTCCAGGTCATCAGGCTCCTAAACTCAAACTCAGTCTCATAACATTAACATGACTCAATTTAATAAACTGTAAGATATTCACTATTCTCCATCATCCGTATTGCTGCTATGTTTATACCTTGTACAAACTGTTTGAACATTCCTCTTGCACATCCATGTTTATATTATTATTATTTATTATGTCCACAGTATACTATCCTGCACATTTTATTCTTCTTTATTTTCTCTTCTTATTTTTTACCTATATTTATGTATATCCTCTTGTGTTCTGTTACATATTTTGCACTGTCCATTGAGCGGACCTGACTTACATTTCACTACTGATTATATTCTGTATAATTGAGTATGTGACGAATAAAACCTTGAATCCTTGAATCCCATGGTATGATTATTTGATGTTACAGTAATTCAGATATCCCCAGAAGCACTAGAATAAAACAACATAGTTCATACTGTATCTACACACTGATGTATGCGGCACTGACTAAAAATAGAGTAAATCATTTTTGTAAACTAATCTAAGGCTGCAATATTTTATTCACGTCCAACAAACATTGCATTAGGTAACTAGATAGGACACTTTTCCCATTTTATTGTCAGTCATCTTTGTGCAAAAGATGGTCTATAGACTCTCACACTGCATTATGATGTGAACAAACATGGTTTTTTGAGTGAAAAGGTTAATGAAGATGAAGATCTGAGGTGACTGTCTGTTGAGTTATTTCTTTACTTACTTAAATTTGTCTGTTTTTCAAATGGGATGCCAGTAATATCTGAAGCACCAACTGTTCTTTTAACCAGAAAGTTGGCAAAAAGGTTGAAATCCATAATGTAGGTTCAGCACTAGGCAGAAAAATTATGCATTTAGTTTCGCAGGTCAGAATAAATGAGGAAAATAATGACAAAATAACGTACGGCAATCACAGGCAATCCTATCCAGACAGGATTGGGTTTATTTGAGGATCTCTGCTTTAGCTGCTACAGATGTAGATTATTTGCTCCATACTTTTTACTACGGATTTCATTCTTCTTTTTTTTATTAAAAGCGCAAAGTATGGCTGGGAATGTCAAATACAGTCTAATTGGCTCATGCTCCACAGGAACATGCACAGACCCTTCGTTAACAGTCATTATCCTGATCTGTTAAAGTATAACGCTTTTAAGAGCCTTCGAAAACAAATACAAGGAGATTTACATTTAAACCTTATTTCATCTGATTTAAGGCTGTCATGTGATCATATATTTTTTTATCTAATTAACTACATGATTAATTAATCAAGTTACTCACAAAGTAATTTCAAAGCAACCTGGGCTGAGAAACTACTCCCCCCCCCCCCCCCCCCCCCCCTTTATGAATGAGTCACTGATTCACTTGATTAATGCAAAACCCCAGATTTTTCAGTAACGAATCACTGCTGTGTCTGGAATTATTTCTGTTTAGAGCAAAAACCTTGCACAAGGAGGGCAATACACAAAAGGTCATTGCAAAAGAGGCTGGCTGTTCACAGAGCTCTGTGTCCAAGCACATTAATAGAGAGTCGAAGGGAAGGAAAAGATGTGGTATAAAAAAAGTGTACAAGCAATAGGGATAACCGCACCCTGGAAAGGATTGTGAAACAAAACCCATTCAAAAATGTAGGGGAGATTCACAAAGAGTGGACTGCAGCTGGAGTCAGTGCTTCAAGAACCACTACGCACAGACGTATACAAGACATGGGTTTCAGCTGTCGCATTCCTTGTGTCAAGCCACTCTTGAACAACAGACAGCGTCAGAAGCGTCTCGCCTGGTCTAAAGACAAAAATGACTGGACTGCTGCTGAGTGGTCCAAAGTTGTTCTCTGATGAAAGTAAATTTTGCATTTCCTTTGGAAATCAGGGTCCGAGAGTCTGGAGGAAGAGAGGAGAGGCACAGAATCCACGTTGCTTGAGGTCCAGTGTAAAGTTTCCACAGTCAGTGATGGTTTGGGGTGCCATGTCATCTGCTGGTGTTGGTCCACTGTGCTTTCTGAGGTCCAAGGTCAACACAGCCGTATACCAGGAAGTTTTAGAGCACTTCATGCTTCCTGCTGCTGACCAACTTTATGTAGATGCAGATTTCATTTTTAAACAGGACTTGGCACCTGCACACAGTGCCAAAGCTACCAGTACCTGGTTTAAGGACCATGGTATCCCTGTTCTTAATTGGCCAGCAAACTCACCTGACGGGTTTTTGTGAAGATGAAGATGCGATATGCCAGACCCAACAATGCAGAAGAGCTGAAGGCCACTATCAGAGCAACCTGGGCTCTCATAACACCTGAGCAGTGCCACAGACTGATCGACTCCATGCCACGCCGCATTGCTGCAGTAATTCAGGCAAAAGGAGCCCCAACTAAGTATTGAGTGCTGTACATGCTCATACTTTCCATGTTCATACTTTTCAGTTGGCCAAGATTTCTAAAAATCCTTTCTTTGTATTGGTCTTAAGTAATATTCTAATTTTCTGAGATACTGAATTTGGGGTTTTCATTAGTTGTCAGTTATAATCATCAAAATTAAAATAAATAAACACTTGAAATATATCAGTCTGTGTGGAATGAATGTATACATTATACAAGTTTCACTTTTTGAATGGAATTAGTGAAATAAATCAACTTTTTGATGATATTCTAATTATATGACCAGCACCTGTATGTATGTATGTGTGTATATATATATATATATATATATATGCCTTTAATACAAAAAAATAGTATCAGGAGTTATGGGACAGCACAGTGGCTCCAGGCGCTGCTGTGAAACATCACAGTTGGAGCAGCTTTTAAAAGTGGTCGACTAACTTCTGTTCACTTCTTTAAGTGCAAGACATAGAAGCTTTTCTGTATCTATAGGGGTTTGGAATTAGCATTGAGAGTTACAAATGCACAAAAATAACATTTCACTACTAAGAAACACTCAGTTTTGTGTTGGGCAGAATGATTCGATGGCTCCAGTTCTGATGATTTGGTGCTGAAAGCCACTATGAATGGACATTTCAGCTGTTCAAGTACCAGCTTACTGCTCTTCAGTTAATTATCATCAACAATTACAACAATTTGCTAATAAAAAAAAAACGTGTTTTTGCCTTTAGCTTGCTATTTAAAAAAACATTTACTCTGTTTTTATTTAAAAATACAATAAAATATAAATAGATTTCAATCTGCTATGTTCTATATTTTGATAGTATATATATAAGCAATATAACGAGTAGGATTACCTATGGCTGAATCACAGCCATGCCAATAAACAGCCATATCTCACATCTATGAGTGCAATCTTTTATTTATACAACAGTTCAACGGTACAAGTGTGTAAATATATGAAATATCAAAGTGTCTTTAAAAGCCCTCTTTTGTCACTTTAGAACGAAGGAACGTTGAGTTGCTTAATTGAAAGCTTACTGTAGCTCAATCTCATATTCACAATAAACTTTAGTTTGAATATTTTCTGAGGAACGCGTAGTATTTTCTTGATGTTAATATCCTTTCATCTGTTAAGGGCGATTTTGCTGCTCGGTGCATTTATTTGTTCACTGTGTCAGGCTGTTGTTGAAACTAAAAATAACTTCAGTTTATAGCGTTTATTTTTCAATATAAAAGTCTTTACTGCTCTTGACTCACTAATTAAAAACAGCCTCTTGTCACCATCTAATGAAGGAACAATGTAACTAAAATCACCATCACGAATACACACCGTTTCTCTATTCGAAATACTATTATTAAATACTATTATTTATATAAAACATTATTTATTGAATAATAATATTTAATAAACAACAACAGCCATCAAAAAAGTCGCTAGGCAATTCATTCAAAAGTGCAAAGGTAGCGCTCTGATATACAGCATCGAATTTATATAAACATGCGATTTTTCCAAAACTCTTCTCTGGAACAAATAATAGATTAATGAGACCAAAGACTGCCCATTACATTTACCCATAATTAAATATATCTCATGTGTAACCACTACAGAGACATCAGAGCCAGTGGTAAATGCCAGACGATCTTGCCATGCATACACAGTTGAGGTCAAAAGTTCAGAATCTGCAAAATGTTAATTATTTGACCAAAATAAGAGGGATCCATGAGATAAAATAGTAGAATTTATAAAAATGACCCCGTTCAAAAGTTTACATCCCCTTGATTCTTAATACTGTGTTGTTATCTGAATTATCCACAGCTGTGTGTTTATTAGTTTAGTGATAGTTGTTCATGAGTCCCTTGTTTGTCCTGAACAGTTCACCTGTCTGCTGTTCTTCAGAAAAACCCTTCAGCTCACATTAATTCTTCAATCAATTAATTATTTGGCAACTATTACAGAAGATTCAAACACTCACTGATGCTCCAGAAAAAAAGAAGAAAAAAAACATGCAATAAGAGCCAGGGCGTGAAAACTTTTAAACAGAATGGAGATGTGTACATTTTTCTTATTTTGCATAAATATTATTATTATTTTTACTATTATTTAGTACTGCCCTTCAGAGGCTAGAGAAGATGGTTACATATTTCCCAGAAGACAAAATAAGTTAAATTTACCCTGATCTCCAAATTCAACCACGCCCCCCCCCCCCCCCCCGCCCGGCTCTTAATGCAATGTTTTTTTAACATGGTTATAAATAGACTGACCCGGTCAGCTGTCACAGTTCACATAAGAGCTGTTTCTCAAACTTCAGCATCAAATTTGTAGTGAGCCCACTATCAGTTGTGGGCTTTAGATAGAATGAATGCGGGGTCGGAGCGCTTCTGCACTCTGCCAGTGACAATCATACGGTGGTCAGCTGAAGCAATAAATGAGTTTCTCTGACCTTTGGAGTGATTACAGTGCTGGATATATGACATGGATCACACCATTGGGGGAAACGTCAGGATGCAGTCCGTTCAAGAGAAAAATAAAAGCACAGGCCACCAAAGCAATGTGTTTTCTAATTTGTCCATCAAATCTTGAGACCTGAGCTGCTTTTTTTTACATATACATTGTCATTTTGCAGACGCTTTTATCCAAAGCGACTTACAATTGGGGAAGTGTAAATTGGGGAAAAGTAAACAGCTTTTTTTGAGCTATTTACAGAAAGGAATTTAATCTCTAGAAGCACACAAAATGAGTATCCATATTTTTTATACACACTGTACAATCTTGTCACACTAGCCTACGCAGCAGAGCCATGAATGTGGAGAAAATGCAAAAAACAGTCTTTTAATTCCTATAAGACAGGGCAAACTGGAGCACACATGTAGCACCATTGACATATGAGTCCCGGCAATCACTAACTGAAGGACTGGGGCTTTTAAACACAGGATAATTGGGTAAGAAGAAGAGACACACCCGGAATCAAATGAACAATCAACATGAGGGAGAAACTGGGTCACAGGGAACACATGGGGAGCAAAACACAACAAAAACTCCACGATCCTGACAAATCTAATGTTGTGATGCTAAAATAACATTTTGCATTTAACATGATTGATTTTGATGGACATTAAAATACTTAATTATTTCAGAGGTTTGGTATGATTTTATGATTTTTTTAAACAATATTTCAACAAGGCTGAATTTATTTGATAAAAAGAGCAAATTATGAAATATTTATTACAATTTAACACAGCGGTTTTCTATGTCAATATGTGTAAAACTGTTATTTATTTCTGTATTTTCAGCATCATTACTACAGTCTTCAGAGTCACACGATCTTCAGAAATGCTCAAGAAACATTTCTGATTATTATCAATGTTGAAAACAGTCATGCTGCACAATATTTTTGTGGAAACCGTGATACATTAAATTTTTCAGGATTCACAGATGAATAGAACGTTCAAACGAACAGCATTTATTTGAAATATAAATATTTTGTAACATTATAAATATCATTATATATTTTTTTATATAAAAAAACAAGTCCACAAATGTTGCAATAGTACTGTATTTAGACAAAATATGATATAATTTTAATATTGAAAATGGATAGGTTATGGGCCATAATAAGACATTAACTGTTGGCTTATCAATATCAACAAGTAGTCAGGATTAAACTAAATTGAAACTCACATTTTCACTGTGTTAAAGTGGTGAGCATACATAAACTTTTTGCTTTCTATTAACAACACAGGACTTAATGAAAGTCTCAATGGCTTGATTCTACACGACAAGTGTACATAACAATTTAGCGCCCTGCACTGAAGAATGTCTTTCATCTCTCACATCAATATTTAATGCAATATGAACCTTCATTCACGTTCCTGCAGTACATTTACCAGCGAAAAAGTGATCTGCCTTTCAATATTCAAAGCAAATAATATCACTGAAAGTGAATATGTCTAGCTCGTTTATTCAGAAATCCTTCAGGTTGGCAAATAGAAATCAGTGTTACGTCCTGGTCATTGTATGTTCTTTATGTCCACCTAAAATAGACATCAAAGCCCACGTTTCATTTATAAGTTCAGCTACACTTGCACTTCTGCATGTGAATGAATGAAGCATCAGTGATGTTTTCGACTCGCATTGTCACAGGATAATTAAAGGTTTCATCTGATGTTCTGTATCTCTGACATCAACTGGCGTAATAAGTTGGACCGAGGACATGCAATTGAACCAAGGGCTCGGATGCAAAGCTGTTTTCTAGAGCCTCCAGATCGGTTCCACCTGCGCTCTGGTCCTCGTGGGGGATGCAGAGTGACTAATGAGACAGTTTGAAGCTCCATCCGCTGCTTTTCTGGGCCCCGTGACACTGGGATTGAGGAATGAAGTTGTCTCTCCAGTTTGCCTTCAAAGCGATGGATCTGTAGACCTGCCATCATGTCAGATGAGAGCGCTTGGTCTGCTGTCACTGGGACCGGCGGCTCTGATCTGCTCAGCGTCAGACCACAGCCAGGACTCGCTGCTCCAAACCCTCAAACTCCAGTGCCCTCAGGCGAGAAACATAACCTGAATTGCCTTCACGAAAAAGGGTAAATGTGAGCCGTGGACACTGCCCTATATAGGAGCATCTGCTTACGTGAGCCGCAGCGGATCTTCACCGGAAACCAAAATCTCATTGAGCGTGCTCAGTGAATATGGGATTTTGATACAGCTGGCCTGGTGTAACCTTAATGGGGTCAAATTATAGACGGCAAAAATGCCCTCTAATCAGGAGTGGCACTGTGCTGCTGAACGTACAACGTGATTGAATACAGAATCAAAAAAATATCAATTATATTACACACAAATATGTTTTAAGTCTTTTCTGCTCACCATGGCTAAAGTTTTTGATCAAAAGTACTGTAAAAAATGAGAAATATTCTTACTATTTAAATAGACGTTTTCTATGTGAATATGTGTTAAACTATAATTTATTTCTGTGATCACTCAACTCTTCACTGAACTGACGCAGATGACTCACTCACTCACTGAATCGACTCAGATAACTCAACTCTTCACTGAATCGGCTCAGATAACTCAACTCTTAACTGAATTGACGCAGATGACTCAACTCTTAACTGAATTGACTCAGATGACTCAACTCTTCACTGAATCGGCTCAGACAACTCAACTCTTCACTGAACCGACTCAGATGACTCACTCACTGAATCGGTTCAGATCACTTAACTCTTCACTGAATCGACTCAGATGACTCAACTCTTCACTGAATCGGCTCAGATAACTCAACTCTTCACTGAATCGACTCAGATGACTCAGCTTTTCACTGAATCGGCTCAGAAGACTCACTCACTCACTCACTCACTGAAGTCATTTATTTGTGACTTAATTTCTATGACACATAAAGAGCTTTGCTCTTATGCCTGCTGCTTATACATATCTGCAGTATAATACAAAACTGATCTCATATGCAGTGTTTCAGTTTTTTCTATCTTTGAAAAATCAAATATGGAGAAAATGGAAGGAAGGTGGGGAAAGAAAACAAAAAAGAATATGCACGATTTCCATCACAGGAACCGTATTTAATGGAGTGAGACAGTTTTTTGCGCTGTTAATGTTCAAAGTGTTCTGGTGTGTGTGTTCTCAGAGGTACGGATCAGCTTATATATTCATAAGTAACCAAACAAACAAACAAACAAACTCAAGGTACGTAGGAGACAGACAGACATCCGGGGAAATGGAGCCATGACAGCTGAAACAAAACATCCATTAGACACAGGAGGAGAACACACACTCATTCAGACTGCACTGAGGTCACACACCTGCTTAAACTCTCAGAACTCAAGGTTCCTGCTCTCTGAGATCAGCAGACGTGGTGGATGTTAAGATGGCTAGATGAAGATCACGAATGCTGAGCTGTGTGTGCTGTGGGATTTCTGACAGCCTTTGGTGACTGAAGGCCTTGCGCTGTCATTGAAAATTATGTATGTTGTCCTGCACTTGTTCTTATAGCTTTACATGTGCATACATACGTTTACTACATAATGAGGAAACTAGGGCTATGTGCAGTAAGAAAGATTAAAAAAAAATATTCTTAGAAATGTTTTACTCTATATCTCTTAATAACGTGAAAAAATAAATTTGTTTGTCACTATGCCAGTATCTCACAGTTTATTTACAATGTATATACATATATCCAAATGAGGATATACATTTTTTCAGTGTTTACCAGATAGTCCTATTTAAAATACATATTTAATAAAATAATACATTAATAATAATACTTACATTTTTGACATTATGACTCAATCTTTCAGTTTATTATTCATCATTATTACTATTACTTTTTAATAATTAGTCATTATAAATAAAGTTATATAAAAACTTTATGTATATTTAGTTTTTCTCTTTAACTTTTAATTTCTTAAAAGTGATACCAGAAAATGAACCAAATCAAGCAAAAATGTATTTAAATTGAAAAACACTGAAAACAAAAGTCATTTGTTTAAGTGTTATATAAGCTGTTTATGCAATTATGACAAACGTATAATTCATCTGTCATCTATACTAATAATGAATCTTAGTTTTTCGTTTATATCCATCACGTAACAAATAAAATGTGAAATAATCAATTGAGATGAAGCACCTTTCATTTGTTAAGTATTTAATTATTCAAAATACACATTCATTCCTATTTGTGACATTTTTTTCTTTGAATTTGCAGGAAACAAAATCGAGAAGAAAAAAATAAAAGTTTACTAAAATAAACCCCGTGTTGACACATTGGAATTCCATGGATTTTATTTATTTTATGTTATTATTTGTTAAAAAATTGCATTTATGTTAATGATGCTGTCAGATAGATGCAACGTAAACAAATATCACTTCCCTTCTGAAAGCTTCCTCAGCAGCATATGTGTGTTACAGTAAATATCTGTTCTCTGTGAATGCAGATTAATTAGGCTGTACACTAATCATCATCATGCTAAAGTTTACACTAAACAAACTTTCAAATTTGCATATCAAATGTTCACAATAAACTCTTAGCTGGTATATGCTCTGTTATCATATACAATATGGTGCAATTTCTCCACCATCGGCGTCCTGCGAGCACAAAGGCGGCTTTTAAGTGCTTTAGATCTTAATATTGCCTCCATCTCTATAGATGGGCCTGGCCACTTCAAGCACTTTATCAATTCTAAAGGCTGGCTTCTCTTCAGTGGATTCACAAACACCCTCACAAAAGCCTGCCTACCTTTCTTTTCTGCAGATTCTCAATTGAGCTTGAAGTGTTTCCCTATAAATTAGTCATTTGAATCACAGAAAAATAAAAACGGCGTCAGTATTCTCGGTGGGGTTGTTAAATAGACTACATGGGGCTTCAAATACTTTAGACTTCTACTTCGACAGGGACAGATTTAGAAACACAAAGTACAATAGAAGAATGCTAAGTCTTTGATGTGAACATGCAAGTCTTTAGGTTCGAACAAAATACCTCCATAATGGAGAAAAGTCTTACTGCTGCATTACTTTAAAATACTTATGCAACTTAAAGAACTACAAGTCTATGCATCACATCACCGTTTGAGTTACCTTATATTATAAAACTAATTTTTGGATAGTTTTGACGGGATGATGCACATTTAAATGTGACATGAATTGGAAATTCACCCTGTTTTATAAATGCATGCTCTTGATATTATTGTGAATGATTAATGTAAGCAAATATTACGTTTTAATTTTTTTTATTTTAATTAAACTCAAACAATAAACGACACACTTCTTTCTAGTGATGTTCTCCAATAATTTGAAGTATTTTCTTTTCTTTTCTTTTCTTTTAATATAAACAGTGATTCATGCAATAAATAAATAAATACCCCCATAATAATTTTTCATTAAAATATTATTTGTAATTGAAAATAAATACTAAATTCAGATACAGTAACAATGCCTTAAAACTGTGTTATTAATTCAACATTTTACGTTCTTGGATTTGGTCCAAAATATGGGTTCAAGTTAAAGAATTAAAATACTGTATGAAACATTTCAAATAAAAATATTTCTAGTCTGTGTAAGGAATCAATATACATAGACACACAAACAAGCACACACACACACACACACACACACACACACACACACACACACACACACACACACATACAGTATCTCGCAGAAGTGAGTACACCCCTCAAATTTTTGTAAATATTGGATTATATCTTTTCATATGACAACACTGAAGAAATGACACTTTGCTACAATGCAAAGAAGTGAGTGTACAACTTGTATAACAGTGTACATTTGCTGTCTCCTCAAAATAACTCAACACATAACCATTAATGTCTAAACCGCTGGCCACAAAAGGGAATACACCCCTAAGTGAAAATGTCCAAATTGGTCCCAAAGTATCAATATACTTTTTTTTTTGTGGCCACCATTATTTTCCAGCACGTCTTAATGCTCTTGGGCATCGAGTTCACCAGAGCTTCACAGGTTGCCACTGGAGTCCTCTTCCACTGACGGCATCACGGAGCTGATGGATGTTAGAGACCTTGCGCTCCTCCATCATCGTTTGAGGATGCCCCACAGATTACCTTTACCTTCAGCTTCTTTAGCAAAGCAGTGGTCATCTTGGAGGTGTGTTTGGGGTCGTTATCATGTTGGAATACTGCCCTGCGGCCCGGTCTCCGAAGGGAGGGGATCATGTTCTGCCTCAGTATGTCACAGTACATGTTGGCAGTCATGGTTCCCTCAATTAACTGTAGCTCCCCAGTGCCGGCAGCACTCATGCAGCCCCAGACCATGACACTCCCACCCCCATGCTTGGCTGTAGGCTAGACACACTTGTCTTTGTACTCCTGGTTGCCGCCACACATGCTTGACACAATCTGAACCAAACAAGTTTTTCTTGGTCTCATCAGACCACGGGACATGGTTCCAGTAATTCATGTCCTTAGTCTGCTTGTCTTCAGCAAACTGTTTGTGGGCTTTCTTGTGCATAATCTTGGAAGAGGCTTCCTTCTGGGACGATAGCCATGCAGACCAATTTGATGCAGTGTGCGGCGTATGGTCTGAGCACTGACCTGTGTTAATTTTGGCAGGCATTTTTGATTTAGTCTTAGTCTTTATCTTGAGACAAAAATGCTTAATAGTCTTAGTCACATTTTAGACATTTGAGTCTTTCATAGTTTTAGTCAACTTTTAGTCGACGGAAAGTCATTGCATTTTAGTCAACTTTTAGTCATTGCTTTTAGTCAAACTGCAGTTACAGTTTATATGTAGTATTCAAACAAAATAGTCATCGATTCTTCTCTCTTAACAACAAATCAACTAATCTTATGAGAAATTTGAATCAAAGATTGAATTAGGAAAAACTGGAATAAATGTAAATTTTTTGGTAGAGATACAAATTAAACACATTTTTCAGATACAGTTGGTTTACTTAACAAGTATACTTTTATTTAACACCTTTTGTTGGTTAACATTAATGACACATAATTTGGAATGCTGTCCCTTTAAGATGGAAGGCGCGCATGTAATACTGACACACATTCAGTTTTCACCCAGATGTTCATGCTCACTTAAGCCATAATCGACTGTATTTATGTGAGATCCTCTGACTCTCCACGATAGACGTTAGGACTGCTGTGTGTGTGTATTTGAGCAATGAACAGCACTGAGAACTGATCGCATGCTGTATGAGAACTGAAGAAGTGGAGCGCGCGTGATTCCATCTTTAATCGATAACGAGTTGTTACTCCCGGGAAAAACGGGATGTCTGGTCACCCAGTCCCTAACCCTTCAGGTGCTGAGACCATTGGTTCAGATAGCTAGTTCATGTTTTGGTAGCCTATCCGTCCACTGGGGCTGCTATACTGAGACTAGATATGCAAACGCCCCTTATCCAATGCAAGAGACGCAGATTTTGAAAGACAAGACAGTTAACTTAGCTTATAGGATGTATTTTGAATGTCCGGTAGTCCTCAAATAACATTTTAGTCCCATGATCCATCTTGTCTTGTTAACGAAGACACGGCATACATTTCGTCATAGTTTTTATCATCAGATATTATTTTTAGCTCGTCAACGTCTCGTCTTAGTCACAGAAAAAATGTTCATTGATTAATATTTTTCGTCGTCGTTTTCGTCGATGAAATTAACACTGGCACTGACAGGCTGACCCCCCACCCCTTCAAACTCTGCAGCAATGCTGGCAGCACTCATTTGTTTATTTCCCAAACACAACCTCTGGATATGACGCTGAGTATGTGCACTCAACTTCTTTGGTCAACCCTGGCGAGGCCTGTTCTGAGTGGAACCTGTCCTGTTAAACCGCTGTATGGTCTTGGCCACCGTGCTGCAGCTCAATTTCAGGGTCTTGGCAATCTTCTTATAGCCTACGTTATCTTTATATATATAATAGGTATATTATATAGATTTTTTTTTTCAAATCCTCAGAGAGTTCTTTGCCATGAGGTGCTATGTTGAACTTCCAGTGACCACTATAAGAGAGCGAGAGCAATAACACCAAATTCAACACACCTGCTCCCCTTTCACACCTGAGACCTTGACTAATTGGGCCAAATTTTGACATTTTCACTTAAGGGAGTACTCCTACTGTATGAATGAATAAATGATGCATTTATATGGCGCTTTATTGTGTATTTTTGTTAACCCAAAGTGCTTTACAATCATGTGAGGAGGAGGGGGGGGGGTCTCTCTTCAACCACCACCAGTGTGCAGCATCCACTTTGGAAGATTTGACGGCTGCCACAGGACAACGGCACCAGTGCGCTCACCACACACCAGCTACAGGTGGAGAGGAGAGAGAGCCATGGAGCCATTCAAGGGGATGGGGATTATTAGTAGGCCATGATTGACAAGTGCCAGTGGGGTAAATTGGCTAGGACACCAGGGTTACACCCCTACTCTTTATGAGAAGTGCCATAGGTTTTTTAATGACCACAGAGAGTCAGGACCTCGGTTTAACGTCTCATCCGAAAGACGGTGCTTGTTGACAGTACAGTGTCCCCGTCACTATACTGGGGCGTTAGGAGCCACACAGAACACAGGGTGAGTACCTCCTGCTGGTCTCACTAACACCTCTTTCAACAGCAACCTAGTTTTCCCAGGAGGTCTCCTGATCCTGACCAGCTCAACCCTGCTTAGCTTCAGTGGGAACCGGTCTTGGGCTGCAGGGTGATATGGCTTCCATATATAATACAACCATCCACAACAACAATTGCATGAGCAAACATCACTCTATAGTAGTTAAATAATCCTGTCACTTTTTAAGTAATTATGTATTTGCACATAATATGTGTAACAGTTAATTTAAAGTGTTAAATATAGCACATAAGGCATGATCCGTGAAGAAACAACATATGTTTGAGCCCAAGGGATTGGTTCTGAGGCAATAAGACAAGCCGTTTCAGAAACACAGTCTATGGGTGAGTTACTATAGGAATAATACTGGTTACAAACACCCTGGCAGTCGTAGCCTACAGCAGCTGCAGAACGTTATTTTAAATCTTAACGAGCTGTTGACTCACTCAGCAGCCATTAGTTTGACGAGGTCATCTTGTCTTAATAAATAGTAGGCAATACTCCTCATGTCCTCTGCTTCAGAACTCAGTTCATAACATTATATTCTGTCTCCTGAAGATGGACAGCAGTACCTGGACTGACTCAAGGCTACAGTGTGTGTATGACAATGTGTAGCTCCTCATGGTTTTAGATTGGATGGAAAGTCATCATTTATTAACAATAATTAAAATGTCCCACATAAAACAGATATAAAGCTCATCCCACTTAGTTTTAATTGCCTCCCAAGGCGACTCTTTCCTGCCATTTAGAATAGTTTTTACATGCTGCACTGTGTAAGTTGTTGAGACTTCTTATTCCAGTGGGGAAACTCATCTGCGCTCGTTCAGGCATATTAAAATCAGTATAAGGATGTCATAACGGGATAAATAACAGCAACCTGTCAATACAGTAAATTGGCATCGCAAGAGCCTAAAACTATTGTGTGACAAAATATCAACAAGCAAATCTATATGATAATGATAGTTTGCAGCAGTTGTTTTGCATTCCAGCTGATTGATAATCAGGCCCATGCACAAACAGAAGCTCTAAATCTCTAAACACTGCAGCAGCTTCCTCCTGTCCAGAGGGGGCAGCGTCATGGGAAGCTGCACTCAGCCATATGCTGCTTGCCTTGAGCATGAGAGAAAGAGCTGAGGAGCTCACATCAGCAGGAGTTATGGGCCTTTCATATCAGCCTGTGATGTTTCACATCCAGGAGACCCTCCAGGCTACACTGATTGTACGCTGTCCACTGAGACTGTATCTGTTCTCCTTCACCTTTCAAGGAAGACTTCAATGAAAGTCATTTGCATTCTCTTTAGTGCATTTCTGCTGTTTTGAGTGATGTTTCAGTGCAGCATTGAGGTTGAATCATTTGACTCAAGATATATTTTTTGTATGTATCTGTAAACATGTATCTATTTGGGATCATAACAAGTGGCTGATTTTATGAACGACTAATTGAATCATTCACTCGACTAATTCATAAAAAATACTGATTAATTTGAGATGAAAACAAGTAATTGTGTTATGAGTCATTAAATCAACTGATTTGCTCATTAATGCTGATTTATGCGGGAACAAAACAAGTAGCTGTCTTTTCGAATAAGTCATTTAATCATTAACTCTGATTTATAAAAAAATATCACTGATTTATTTCAGAACTAAATGATTGCATCATTTACTCAACTGCTTTAAAACACTAAAAATATGCTCAATTTATAATGACAGTTATTTGGGATCATAACAATTGGCTACTTTATGAAGCACTGATTGAATCATTCACTCAACTGATTCATTCAAAAATTAAGATTTATTCGGCAACTAAGCAATTTACTGTCTTATGTGTCATTGAATCATTCACATCTTACATCTTATTCGATCAAAAAAGCTAATATGTTTGCCAAGAAAACAAGTGACTGTCTTTAAAAAATGAGTCAATGAATCATTCAACACAACCGACTTGTGTAAAAAACAAACAAACAACCTAAAAAAACTAGTTCATCAGGAACAAAACAAGTGACTGTCATTAGGAATTAGTTATTTAATCATTCACTCATCTGATTTGTTCAAAAATGCTGATTTATAACAAAACAACTGACTATCTTTATGAATGAGTCATTATATCATTAGCTCAACTAATTCATTTAAAACACTGATTCATTTGAGAACAAAACAAGTGGTTATTTATACATTTGGAAGCTAACACACTATTTTACTACTAATTTACAATAGAATTATAAAAGAAAGGTAGAAGTATACTAGTATGCAATTCTGAATCTAGCATGTCCTATGAGTCACTGAATAATTCACTCATCTGATTCATTCAGAAATGCTTATTCATTCAGGAATTATACAAGTGACTGTCTTTATAAATGAGTCATTGACTAATTAACCATTTCCTTCAACCATTTTCAGAACTGAACAACTTATCTGTCATATAAATCATTTAATAATTTACTCAACTGCTTTAAAACACTCATACTATAATAACAGCTCAGATTCATATTTAAACCACAGACATATAACTGATTTTGGGTGGGTTTCCAACATACACATTGATTAATTCTGCTTAATAAAATAAGGCAGCCACAAAACTTCTTGATTTATTATACTTGTATTCCTTTCAATTGAAATTATATGAGAAATAAAACACATTTGGCACCAAACACAATAGTGATAATATCAATTACACCCTACTTGTTCATCTGAAATCAAATATTGACCCATCTTGATCAGACTATGAATCAAGCGCTTGTGTGTAAAAACACTATGTGGGTGAACCTCAAAGAAACCAGTCTTATCTGTATTTATGTTAGACACTGAAGGAGTCCAGTGGAGACGCCGGCTGAAGTAAACATTGTCCTTGAATCACAATTATAATCTGTACTGTATACATACTGACAATACAAATGTATAACCTGAATGCACTTTAAGTCGCTTTGGATAAAAGCTTCTGCTAAATGCATAAATGTAAATGTACTGTAGAGCGTCAAAGCAGTACTTAATGCAACTCCATGGAAGAGAAACAACCAGGTCGACTTTAGTCCTTGTCAATGCCATCAACGAAGATTAAAATTAAATCCACAATGTTGTCATATGTATTCAAGCATAACGTAGAAAAAAAAAACCTTAGTTGAGAATGAAACAAAAATGTTTCTCAACAAGGGCCTTCCCCAAACTGTAATGAAGAGGCAGTGTCGTTAGATCCAAATGCAGCTTTATTGATAAACAAAAGGAGGTCAGACAGGCAAAGTTCAGTAACGAGAACAGGTGTAACGAAGGCAAGGCAGAATGTGTGATTGGTGCAATGGTGGATGGGAAATGCAGTCTGTGGGTGATGTGCAGCTGTAGTGTGGTGCAAGAGATGTGGTGAAATGGCAGCCAGATTCGTGACAGAGAACCCCCCCCCCCCCCCCAAAGAGCGGCTTCCAGACGCTTCACACTTGGAACAATCCAGGAGGGCGGTGGAGCGGAGGTGGAACCGGGGGAGGGAACGGATGGCCAGGTCCATGTGGGGCACATAAGACAGGAGCCCACCAGGGCGGGGCGGACGAGACTAGCAGAGACGTGAAGTGACACTGGGTAAACCGCTGTGGCGTGACGAGACTCTGACAACTCAGTTGTTGTGTCCGCCATTTGAGATTCTGGAGGGTCAGCGGTGACGTAAAGTGACTCTGGCAGGTCAGCGGAGACGTGAGGTGACTTTGGAAGGTCAGCGGAGACGTGAGGTGACTCTGGCAGGTCAGCAGAGACGTGAGGTGACTCTGCGAGCTCCTGGGACGGAGCAGGCTCTGGAGCGGACTCTGCGAGCTCCTGGGACGGAGCGGACAATACTGCGGACCTGGGGATGCCAGCTGCTCGCACCGATACCAGTGGTGGGTCCAACACATTAGCAATCAGTCCTGGCCAAAGAGGTGCATCCGCAGTCGTGGTGGCCATCTTGGCCAGGGGACTCAGGCATGGCAGGCACGACGAAAACAGACCCTGGCTTGGCAGGTACGATGAGAGCAGACCCTGGCTTGGCAGGCACGATGAGAGCAGACCCTGGCTTGGCAGGCACGATGAGAACAGACCCTGGCTTGGTAGGCATGACATGAGCAAACTCTGGTTTAGCAGGCATGTTGTGAGACTCTGGGAACTGATGGTGCGTTGTTGCCTCCGCCATTTTGTGCGTGCCTTCTGGTGCGTCTGCCATCTTGGTTAAAGACGCGGTGTCGCATTCCTCCTCCGCGACACCCACAGTAAATGAGGAGCCAGCATACAACAAGGCATAGTCCATAAGGCCCCTCAAACTGCCATTAAACTCTCCTCCAGGAAACAGAGATTTAGGAAACAGGGATTTGATGTGTCTATTGAGCCCGAAATGAAACAAGTCTTTGAACAGAAATTCATCGTACAATGGTACCTGAAATGACAGCTCACAGAACTGGTGAACATACTCCTCAATAGACAGGCCTCCCTGGCGAAGATGTAGGAGTTGGTCTATGGCGTCCATGGTTGGGCTGGGTAGCCGTGATAAGGCTGCTGGATCTGAGTTTGGCGAAGTCTTCTGTAATGAAGAGGCAGTGTCGTTAGATCCAAATGCAGCTTTATTGATAAACAAAAGGAGGTCAGACAGGCAAAGTTCAGTAACGAGAACAGGTGTAACGAAGGCAAGGCAGAATCATCAACAGAGGCAATGCAATGGTCGGAGCAGGCGGCAGAGAGAGAGGATCTCAAAAGACAAGCGGGGTCAAAAGGGCAGGCAGCAAACGGTCAGAGTCGTGAGAACAGTCCAGGTAACAAACAGGGGAAAATAGCTGCGCTCAACTCGTAGTAGGCTGAAGACTGTTACACTATGCTCAAAAATACATATGAGTCATTGAATCATTTACTCAATAGATTCACTCAGAATCAACGATTCACTGATTAACACTAGTGTGTTTGTTTGGACACGTGTGGCGCTCCTGTTGGCTTCGTTTGAAACTATATTTGTTGGTGGAGCAAAACTACACAATAACCAGACACTTAAATGCAACGTGGCTGATGAAACTGGTGAAGTACTCAAAATAGATTATTGCAATGATTGGGAATGAATATACTCTTGTTTTTATGTAAAAACAAACATTAAGATATTTTGTGACTTAATGATTCAGGCACCAGAGGGTGAGATTAGGTTTTTCAGTATTATGTTATATACGGTGCATCAGTTTGGCTATATGCCCTAATACTAAATTGCTCTATAAAAGGCAGATTTGCTTATCTAAGCCATCAGCATGTTAGGATCATGATCTGAACCCTGTGGCTCCCTCATCTCTTTTCTGTGTGGTGTGAACGGAAGTATATGTGTTTATTTCTAACTTCCATTTCTCCATCACAGCCTGGATTTGTGTTTTGCCTCTCCTTGCCAATCTCTCTTGTGAGATTGTACTAAGGGTGGACCCCAAAATGCATCCTTCTTGATTGTCATCTTCAATCAAATGCTATTGATTCCCTTAAGTGCGGCATTGATTTATATGACACCCTCAGTAAAATTCTTCAGAATGAGATGGCGTGCTCAGACCGGCTCTTATAGGGAGGCCGCTGCTGTTTTGCTGACAGCCAGCAAAAATCCCTTCGTGAATCAGACATCGTGATGGGCAGCCTGTATTACTCATGTCTTCGACAGCGGCCGTTCGTACATATGGAGCCAGTAGCAAGGGTAAAACAAACACTGACTGTAATATCATAACAGTTTCATTCATATAAATGTAAAGCACTGCTTTTATTAAACAGACATATGAGCCCAATTCAACTTTCTTTTAAATGTAATTAGCCTGCATCAAATAAATTATGAAAATATAGACAAGCATTTATTATTTTTTAGATGCATATCAGTGCATCTCAGACAAAAAATTATAAAAATGAATGCAATAAAAAAATATGATTTTCACTCCAGTGTTATTATGGTATCACCAAAATACTATTAACTATAATTATAAAATATATTTTTAAATGTTCGTATGCTATCCTCACTTTTGTCAGAGTAGAATGAATGCATGACATAATGAATAATGAAACAATGTCCTAAATGTAACTGAGAAACATCAGCAAAGGGGCTTATAATTCGTTTAATATTTTAATATTGATATATCCTTGAAATAAAAACAAACATAAACGTCTGAGCTCAGAAGGATCAAACACACACGGCATGATGCAATATCAAGCAACAAGGATACAGCATTTCTTCTACAGTAGCTGTCAGTTAGAGTAAAACTTTACCCATGAGCCACCTGTTCTAAACTTCAGGGTATGTGTTTGGGAACAATGGACACGCTAATTCATCACACTTTGGATGCTTAGTTCTTTAATGACAGTATTTGCATGTCTTTCATCATTTGAAAAGCATCACATCACTTGACTTCATTGTCAAAGCTATGATTAATGTCGACTGACATAATATGGGATTAAACCTCCATCAAATTATAAAACAACTCCACATGACAGTCTATAAGTTATGTGTCTAATCAGGCAAAGAACAACACAAAAGCTGTCATGTTTTGTTTCTCAAAGCACTTATATAGTGAACACTTTTTACTGCTGATCTTAAATGTTGGTGCGTTTCTCATACATTCCCCACGTTTCATATTTTCCAAAATTCTAGACTTTCTCTTTATAAAATTTGCAATGTGTCAAGCAGCAAGCGGGCACTTTTGTGTATGATATCAAACTGAGTCTAGATGAATTGCTGTGTGGTTTCTCCTTTGTCAAGTATTCGCTGGACTAGCTAATTGCGATTTTTGATTTAATGCGAACGCATGAATATTATTTTAGTAAGTTGTGCCCATGCTGTTATATACAACCACAACAATGCGTGACAGTTGGCTTTATCGACAGGAACAGCATGAACCCAATGGTTTTGATTGACCTAGATAAAAATAACCAGCTCTCTCTCAATTTTAACTCACATTCACAGAGAGAAATGTAGCTCTGTCAGTGAGTTCTGAAAACTACCGAAGGGCATGTTATGGATCAAAATATGATGTAGCTATCACGATCGCCTTCATATACGGTTAAGAAGTGCGAGGAGTGGTCAGACAGCAGGCTTTACCGTTTTTGGACTAGGTTTCTGATGCTTGGTTTGCTTACTTGTTCCAAACTGGAGTTTGATGTCACCTCCCTCCCCTACATGTCTCTTGTCTCACTAAATCATGCACTTGCATCATCGACATGAGTACTGCGGCATTTGTTAGCTAGTTAGTGACTCGGTAGAAGACACCAGCTTAACTGTTTTATTCATGTTTTTATCTTTTTGGTTTAATGACCAAAACAGAATCAATGAGTAGAACATTGTTTGTCTGCTGCAGATGCATCGCAATGCAAGCTGCTCACCAAAGACGATATCTGTTGGGAATATCTCTATACAAACTAAATGGTGGTTCACTTTCAACCCAGGGATTAATTAGTGGTACATACTATTTTAAATGGATTCCGCCAGTAGGTGGCAACAAGCGACTGAGTCATTGTATTTTTCACTCAACCAATTTGTTCTAAACATTGCTTCAATCAGGAATGAAATCAGTCACTGACTGCATCCAAATATGTATAATATTCAATAATTCCCTTAAAAAGTTTGTGAAAGAGTATTAGGTGTGGATTCAAGGTACTTATAAAACATCAGGTGAAAAGTACCTGGATGTACGACTGCTTTCGGTGAGATTCTGAAGTGTGCAACCAATGGACACTTTACTATCCCATGAGGCCACGGGAGAGATGGATCTCAGTGAAGCTACAAAACAGACACTGTTTGGTCACATGGCAATGACTAAATTGTGTCACTGAAGATACATACAGTATCTGTCAAATTTAGTACACTTTTTTGTGCAAAAAAATTGGCTAACACATCTGAATATGTTTTTGTGAGCTTGAAACTATGGAAACTTGATTCCGCCAATGAATACAAATAGCTTTTTTTATTCTCATAATTTAATGACAAACTAAAAAATTATTATTTTTTTGCTAAGAATGGCAAATATAATATCACCATTGGAGGTTATAAAGTCAGAATTGCAAGAAATAATCTAGCAATTGCAAATGATAAAAATCATAATTGTGAGACATACATTTACAATAGTATGAAATACAATTTTTTCCTCAGAACTGGGCTGAATAACTCACAATTCTGACTTTATTTGCACGTTTATATCCTATAATTCTGACTTTACAGCTTGCAATTAAGAGTTTATGTCACACAATTCTCTATCACACAAAGTCAGAATTGCTAGATGTAAACCTGCAATTATGATAAATTGTTATTATTATTTTTTTATTCAGTGGCAGTAGTGGGATTCCATATGGATCAACACAGTTAACAACTACCAAAAATATACAAAAATGTACTATAAGCTAACATATTACATAATGCAAAATAAAAAAGCAGATGCATTCAGTAACAAAACACTTGACAGAGTCATTTAATCGTTTACTCAACCAACTCATTAAACAACACCGATTCATTTATCAGTGTTACCTAGAGATACAATTCTGCTATTGTCAGGAACTATTTTCACAAGAAGTAGACAAAGTAACTGACAATATTTTGTCTAACATATAAGTTACTAAATATTAATTTATTGTTTATTGAAGCATACTGCTGCATAAAAGCCACACTCACAATCATGCAGTTTACAGAATGTCAATACAACACAACCAAAATCTTGCCTGTGTGGTTTTGCTTAAACAGTGAACATAAAAGTATTCTCACCCTTGTTAAAATGGCAGGTTTCTGTGATGTAAAAACAATGAGACCAAGATAAATAATTTCAGAAATTGTTCTACCTTTAATGAAAACTATAACTTTTAACTATAACAATTAAAAAAACTAACTGAAATATTTTAGTAAAGGTGGAAAAAAAATTGTGTGGTTGCATAAGTGTGCACACCCTTAAACTAATACTTTGTTGAAGCAGTTTTTGATTTGATTACACCACTCAGTATTTTTGTTTACGATTCTATCAGCATGGCGCATCTTGATTTAGCAATATTTGCCCACTCTTCTTTGCAAAAATGCTCAAAATCTGTGATTGTGAGGGCATCTCCTGTGCACAGCCATATCACCCTGCAGCCCAAGACCGGTTGCCCACTGGAGCTAAGCAGGGTTGAGCCTGGTCTGTACCTGCATGGGAGACCCCATCCAGGGTGGGGACACTATACTGTCAAAGAGCAACGTCTTTCGGATGAGACATTAAACCGAGGTGACTCTCTGTGGTCATAAAAAATCCCATGGCACTTCTTGTAAAGAGTAGGGGTGTAACCCCGGTGTCCTGGCCAAATTCCCTCCACTGGCCCTTGTCAATCATGGCGTCCTAATAATCCCCATACACTTGATTGGCTATCTGACTCTCTCTCCTCTCCACCTGTAGCTGGTGTGTGGTGAGCGCATACACTTGATTGGCTCTATGACTCTCTCTCCTCTCCACCTGTAGCTGGTGTGTGGTGAGCGCATACACTTGATTGTCTCTGTGTCTCTCTCTCATCTCCACCTGTAGCTGGTGTGTGGTGAGCGCATACACTTGATTGTCTCTGTGTCTCTCTCTCCTCTCCACCTGTATATGGTGTGTGGTGAGTGCATACACTTGATTGTCTCTATGACTCTCTCTCCTCTCCACCTGTAGCTGGTGTGTGGTGAGTGCACTGGTGCCGTTGTCCTGTGGCAGCCATCGCATCATCCAAGTGAATGCTGCACACTGGTGGTGGTTGAGGAGAGACCCCCCCATATGATTGTGAAGCGCTTTGGGTGTACAACAATATACAATAAAGCGCTATATAAATGCATAATTCATTCACAGTCCTCTTCAGATCACTCCACAGATTTTCAGTCGGATTCAGTTCTGGGTTCTGGCTGGACCATTCCAAAACTTCAATATTCTTCTGGTGAAGCCATTCTTTTGTTGATTTGGATGTGTGCTTTGGGTCACTGTTTGCTCAAAGATGAAGTTCCTCTTCATCTTTTTCAGAGGCCTGAATGTTTTGTGCCAGTATTGACTGGTATTTGGAGCTTTTGATTAAGTCCCTAGTTCCAGCTGAAGAAAAACAGCCCCAAAGCGTGATGCTACCTGCACCATGCTTCACTCTGGGTATGGTGTTCATTTGGTGATGTGCAGTGTTGTCTTTGTGCCAAACATATCTTTTAGAATTATGACCAAAAATGTCAACCTTGGTTTCATCAGACCATAACACATTTCCAACATGCTTTTGGGAGACTTATAATGTGTTTTTGCTAAATTTAACCGGCCTTAGAGGATTTTTGTCTTGCCACCCTACCACATAGCCCAAACATTAGAGAATGTTGTCACATATAATACACAACCAGTACTTGCCAGAAATTCCTGCAGCTCCTTTAATGCTGCTGTAGGCCTCTTGGCAGCCTCCCTGACCAGTTTTCTTCTCATCTTTTCATCAATTTTGGAGGGACATTCAGTGCTTGGAAATGTCACTCTTGTCCTATATTTTCTCCACTTGATGATGACTGTCTTCCCTGTGTTCTATGGTATATCTAATGCCTTGAAAAATATTTTGTACCCTTCTCCTGACTGACACCTTTTAACAATGAGATCCCTCTGATGCTTTGGAAGCTCTCCTCGGACCATGGCTTTTGCTGTACGATGTCAGGAAAAGCCCATTAGAACAGCTAAACATTATTTGAGTTTAACCAGAAGCACTTTAAATGATGGCAGCCTTGTACTGACTCCTATTTAATATGAGTGTGAATGTGATTGCTTAATTCTGAACACAGCCACATCTTTAGTTATAAGAGGGTGTGCACATTTATACAACCACATTATTTTTATTTTTATTTTTACTACACCTTTCCTAAAATTTAGCAGATTTTTTTTTTGTATTTAGTTGTACAGGTTATAGTTTTCATTAAAGGTGGAATTTATCTTGGTCTCGTTTTTTTTACATCACAGAAACCTGGAATTTTAACAGGGGTGTGTTGACTTTTTATATCCACTGTATAATTAGAAGTTTATTATAACATTTTCAAAACCACAAAAACTCTTGTTTAGTTTAGTTTGTATTAGTTGATTGATAATGTAGGGGAATGGTTTAGAACACTTTTGAGTTATTTGGTTTCAAAAAAGCAGAACAATCCTGCTCTAGGGAATATTTCACTCTGCATTCGATCTGTATTTTAGCACGTAATGGCAACTGAGCCAAAACATGCTGCCCTGGGATCAAAATGCCACTCTGCATCATATTGAGCTATTTAAAGAACCTCCTCGCTGTTGCATTTGAGACATTTCTCCATCTGCCCATCTCTTGCTTTCTACTCTCTGTTGTTGATGTGACCTGTTGCACTCCAATGCTCTGTCAGTTGTTTGCAATTTGGTGTTAAAACTTCCAGTTGACGGCCATAAAAGCCAATATCGACTGCGGGATGAAGAATCACAAGCAGACAGATAATGAGAGCTGAATCACCAGAGGCCTTTCCTCTCTGATATGTATCTAAGTGGGCCAGCTCACCAATATGCTGTTATCTGCTGCTGGAAATAGTCTAGTGTATGCCAGCTGGATAGAGATGTTATAGCTGTATTAGGTTGTTATTGGTAGGTATTGCCTGAATTGATTGTGAGTGACTGGGAAAGACTTTGGTATTTCAGAACAAGTGTGCTATGTATATTTAATCACCTATGACTGCCTCAGTGTTAATCAACAGTGACATATCCTCAGACTGGCTCTTTAATCTCAGGTAAACAAAACGAGAAGGCTGAAAAAGTCTGAGCTGTGAATGCCTTATGTTTTACCCATTAGTTGCATCTACCAGGATATTAATATGCATTAATATTTAGCTTTTACATGTAAATTTTCAAATGCTGAAACATATCTGGCAGCATCTAAAATGTATATGTTTTCACACATGCACAGCTTTTAAAGCAAACAAAATGTGTGTAAATCCCTAATATAATGCATTTTATCATTATATACTGTCGATATGTTTGACAACATATAGATAACACTTTTGGTACGTATATGGTGTGATGCCACTTGAACATAGTAAATAAAATTGATAAAATCCAATAAAATCAACATATAATTTATAACTAGAATATGAATTTCAGATTTCTCTAAGCTTGTTCATAACTAAAATGCTTGCATTTGTAGACGATATCAGTGAATTAATAATTTTTTGTTCGGTTTTTATACAAACCTTGGTGTTGCTAATGCCATGTTTTACCTCTGGCTGCTAGAAAAGCATTACTTTTACAAGATATGTGAAGCTTCTTAGGGATTATATGATTACATACAGATGTCTTGATACTCTATCATCACTATATTTACTATAAAACCCACCTACACTGAGAGCGAATGGGGTCTTTTTAACACCTCACATGTCATTTTAAACATCAATAATCAGCCGTCATACAGTATCATTTGTTTATTCCCCACTAATCAATGTTTCTAAAACTAAAACAGTCAATTCATTTTCACATGACCATTTACACCCTCTTGCTTATTCTTAAGTTGCTGTTTTTTTCTCTTCTTGATGTACCTTTAAGACTTCTGTAATCGCCAACTTTGCATACATATTTTTAATGGTTTATTTTTTGGTTGTGAAAAGTGCCTTCAGCTTTTTTTCTCTTAATTCACTTTTCAAGGACAGTTTGATTCATCACAATATAATGCCTCTACATGAAGCAATGCCACTTTCTTGCAGTCAGGCCTCAGCATCAAGTGTGTCAAACATTTACCTCAAATATTATCATTTTGATAATTTGCCCATCCCTAAATGTGGTGATGATGCGAGATAGTCCATTTTAATCCATCTAGAGGTCAACGTCACACCAACTTTACTGCAAATGGTGTGGGTTGGTCTTGCAGTTTATTTGATCATAAGTGTAACACACTTATGAGCGAGAGAGAAGATTTGACTCTGTGGAAACTCACTAACTGGTTTAAATGGAATTATGAGGCATGATATCTGATAAAGCTCTCCATACACTCATGTGGGTGTATGAGGTTGGAGAAGGTCATGATTTTATCATGCATTTGGCCTAAAAGGCTGCTTCGTTGCGGAAACAGTGGAATGGTGGTATTTTTAAAAATGCTTATGTAACTTACATATAACCCACAGCCAATTTCAAAAGGCATGATCATATCTGAACTCTGACGAGCTACTCAGCCGTAGTTTTTTTGGAGTTATATTACAGCCATAATTTCAGTTTGTTTATGCTGAAGTCTTTTCTCTTTAAATTTTTACTTGGCTCTCAAAGTGGATGAAACGCAAGTAGGTCATTTGAATTCAAACCTCATTACGTCCTGGAACATACAGATAGAGAAGTCCAATTTGCATTTAGATTGTTTCAGCAGAAGTAAATTAATCATTAAACTTTTTTTCCTTCCTTCTTTCCTTTTTTTTTGCATATATGCATGCACATACAGGCACAGGGAGTGAAATAAAGAGATTGTGATGTCATTGTCACATACGCTTCACCCCCTGTTTTTCAGAAACACAGATCAGAATAAGCAAGAAAGCACATCGAGAGACAGCACATTATCGCTTATAGAGGTAATTTAGCTTTCTCTGCCCATAAACTCTGAACTGCTCATTACTATCTCAAATGTCTTTGTTCCTAGTCTCACATATAGCCACACTTGAACAAAAACTCAAGTAAAATTGCACAAAAACATACACAAGTCCATCACAACCAACTATCCTCAACTGTGATGCCAAACTAAGTTGACAACGAACAATTCATTTCATGGTGTTTAACTCTATATAAAACACTACCACATCTCATAGACAATCTTTTAAGGCTCTTGATGATCAACACAATCAAAACTTTGTTAAAACCTGTTGCTCACAATCTCCATGTCTTCTGTCGTCTTACTGAGAGTTTAGAGTTGTTTATCCAGTCAAAGCTCTTTTAGTGTAATTGTACAAGCGTCCAGATTCAGCTGCTGCTTCTCGTATCAAATCTTGACTGATTTTAATTAAGTAAACCTCAGAATATCTGCAGTCATATCTCCAGATGAACAAGCAGCTCAGCTTTACTTGATTCTCCATCAATCATGTTTTAGTCTCAAATCTGATCACCAGAATCTTCTGAGGAGCGTTTGTTTCTTCATCTCTCAATCAGCATTGCATTGCATTATATGTTTGGATCATTTACATCTCATCTTACTAAGATATATTACGCAAAACAAAACGCAGCTTCTAAATTCATCAAAGGACAACGTAAATTTGATCACGTTACTCCAATTCTGAAATCGTTACATTGTTTACCTGTGCATCTTAGAATTGAGTTCAAAATTCTTCTCTATGTTTTTAAATCTATACATAATCTGGCACCAAGCTATTTATCTGATCTAATTTATCCATACAATCCTACTCGAAATCTGAGGTCTGGTGATCAAAGACTTCTCTCTGTCCCCAGATCACGGCTAAAGCATAGAGGGATAGAGCCTTTACGTTTGCTGGTCCTAGACTGTGTAACATTCTTCCAGTGTATATCAGATCAGCGCAGTCTTTAACTGTCTTTAAACCATCTCTTAAAACCTCTTTCTTTTCTTTGGATTTTAATTCACTGTGAGTTTATGGTATGAATCGGTGGGTTGTCCTGTGTTTTATGTTTTTGTTTGTTCAGCTATTTGGTCAGCCGTGCTTGCTGTTTTTAAATGTGCTATATAAATAAAACTAACTTGATATATTATTGGAGATATAGAGTGACGACTGATATTTAGATAATTGTAAGTATCTGCTGCACTGTTAGAAAGAGCTCATTGATTTACATCATAGGTGTCAGAATTTCATCATAGAAAGATAAGCACTAAATTGCAAAGTTTTAAGTCAAGACTGGGTTTCTAAATAATAGTCAACATATTTTTTCTTCCATATTCTTTCCCTCCTGTATTCTCATGATTCTTTTTCCCTTCTAATGGCTCTATAAATGGTTGATAATAATAAAAATACTATTTTTTTATATGTTAGGCTTTACGGAGTTAAGAGCCTTAACAATACTTGAGCTTTATTCAGAATATAAAACAATAAAATATATGTAAACAAAATATATGCATATTTCTGAACATTTGTCAATGAAAGATGCTTTTTTGCAGCCAGATGGTGAATTTACAAACCTTGACCCTTCACTCTATTGGCATCACACAATACATCGACAAGCACTAAAAGCTTCTCCCATGGATATTCTTCAACCTAATTCTGGCTTTATAGCCTAACCTGCAACCACAAGCATCAGGACATTTCATCAATCACTTGCTTTCTTTTCTTCACCATCACACACAGCAGTTTTGCATCCAGTCTGGACTGAACGTGACTTTTTTTCTCTTGTCAAACATCAGGTTTGAGATCTTTTAAATGTTCAGTCCACGTGCACATTAGCAGCTGTTTTGGTTGTGAGCTTTGCATGACTAAAATCTTTGCATGACTAAAATCTTTGCATGCGTTAAAAGATTCAAAAGAAGAGGAAGCCGATGCATCCTCAAAGAAAGCGGTCAGCTCAGTCGACTATTGGCAGAAATTCCCCGTGGATGGGCACAAGATCAATACAGGATCTTGCCGGCCCAAAAAGATGAGCAGCTAAGCTGTCTTCTGTGTCCAGCAAATGAACATTCATGTTGACTAACATCTCTCTCTTTTGGCATATAGTGAATCATTTTTAAATTCATTTGAAACCCTTTACATCGTATTTCATTTCTGAATTTATACCATATTTAAATCATTAGTGGAATGAGAAAACGTTCATCTTCTTAAGTCTGGAGATCGATTCTCATCAGTCAAGGTTCAAGGTTCAAGGTTCTTTATTATTTGTCACATACAGTCGTGAGATGGACTGAGGCCAAGCCGGTCGAATGATTAATCGATTGATGCTGAGTGTCACTTCACTTATTCCTGCAGTCTGTCCATCAGAGAGTCTTTCTGAAAGGTGCCCTTGTGTTACAACAACAGGTGCTTGGCAAGGACAGCGGCGACACCAAAGTCACCCCACAGATGCAGACCCGTTCCGATGGAGACTCAGATGGCAGTTGAGCTCGAAACAAGATTGTGTAAATGTGCCAAGCTAAACATAGCATGGCTTGGTAGATCTCAGTTTTGTAGGTCAGACTAGGACAAATGGTAGACTATCACCAAGGCTCAGAATTTGAGAAAGAGCCAGATCTCGTTTAGCTTTGATGACAACAGCCGCTGAAGTCCGATTTGGCCTCGTATTGCACCTGTGTATTATAGTGTATCTTGTTACCAGGGTGTTTTACTTAAAATGAAATGAATTTTCCAGTAAAAATACAAATGATGTGATCACTTACCCCCACGTTTATCCACATGTATATTTGTTTTTCTTCTGCGAAACACAATGTGAGGCATTTAAAATGCAAGCTCTAGAAAGGACAAACAGGCTCATAAAATTTGTCTATATGAATTGTATTCAATATATCTTCTGGAGTCACATGTGTCCCGGGAGCACAAAAGCAGTCATAAGCAGCACAGGTATCTCATTTGTAGCAATAGCCAGCAGTACATTGTATGGGTCAAAATGATAAATTGTTCTATTATGCCAAAAATCATTATGATATTAAAATCATGTTACATGAAGATATTTAGTACATTTCCTACCATAAATATATCAAAACTGAATTTTTGATTAGTAATATGCATTGCTATGAACCTCATTTTGAAAAACTTTAAAGGCGATTTTCTCAATTTTTTGTGTAACCTATTCAGCTTTCAGATGATTTATAATAATAATCTCAGTTTTGATAAATTTACTTGTTTTGTGGTGACGATTAAGATGAAAAGGCTCATTGAAGTTGTCTTTAAGAACTGTGCTCAATATATCGTCTGGAGTCATATGATTAAGAAACAAGTGGAAATTTAAGTTGTAAAAACATCTTGCCTTCTGTGAAGCTCAGAAATTTCAAAAAAGTAGCTTGAACAATCTGTGCAAAGTCTTGTTTTTACAAAGAAATAAAGAAAAGAAAGAAAGAAGGTAAGAAAACAAAAAGTTGGAATGAATTGGAGTAAATGCTGAAAATAAAATAAAATAATTGTATCCCTTTGAATGTAAATCCATATACAGTGACATTATTTCACTTAAGGAAGCTATTTGCTCGCAATGGGCTTTTTTACCCACTAAGATCATTAAAAAAAATGTATGGAAGCCTGTTTCCGCCACTGAATAAAAAATAAAAAAGGTTATTGCGACTTTTTATCTCACAATTCTGACTTTTTTTCTTGTTATTGCGAGTCAAAAAAGTAATAATTCTGAGATATAAACTCGCAATTACGAGATATAAAGTCAGAATTGTGGGATAAAATACGTATATATAATATCAATTATATTAACATAAATATATACATGGGAATACATGGGAATATTTTCAAAATGTATATTGCATTTAATTGCATTGCATAATATGTGCATTTATTATTACATAATAAATATACACACATATATTATGCAAACAAAACTTTTATTTTGGATGCAAATAATCGTTTGATCACACTTATAAATACATAAATAATTCAAACAACAAATGTCCAACTCCTTTTTACTGCCAGTGATTATAATATATGCAATAAATAATGCTTTCCTATATATAGTACAATAAGCAATAAAAAATTTTTTTTAAACTACAAGTAATACCCCCCCCCCCCCCACACACACACACACACACACACAGTACACAACTGTTTGATTATACACCGACAACTAAAATGATTATGAGATCGAGCAGAAACCCAATACATTTGTCCCATGATACGCAAGAGCGATTTTAAGGTTCTCCATAAAAAGCATCGATATAAACCAAGCAAGGAAGAGACTGCAGATTAACACATGGATACGTGGTCTCGTTATTGACGTCCTCTTGTACCACACGTCCCTTTGTAATTATAAAAGAGCCTCGCTTGTGTAAGAAGTTAAAGGCTGAAAACTGAGGCTCTGCTTTAAAGCCTTCGGTTCATATGACTCAACAATGACATTTACAGGCTAGAAAACCATCGCTTTTTACATTTTTTGAGCAAAGTTATTAGATTTCCTTTCTACATATAGACATTCAGAAAGAGGTCACAATGCCTTCTTGTGAAAATATTTCTCAATATGACTGAATCACAGATGATATTGATACAGAACAGAAGTCTCATAAGTCTTCTCAGCAAAGGCTAAGCTTGAATGCACCCTTATAATGCAATTACAGCAATACTGCGATTCATGTAAACAGAATGATGTAATTATGATCATAATTGGAGTATTATAACTGCAGTAAAATGTGGAGTATTGCAGTCTACAGTCATGCTTAAACCAATTTCTTCATATGCTACTACTACAGATGACAAGTTGTGCTCATGAAACGTCTTGCAGATGTACGTAACATGGACATCATTAGTTTTATTGATTGTTGAAATCATATTTCTGATAAAAAGAAGGATGCCAGCTGACCTGCATCAGGTGAGTATTTTGCATTTTATAAAATGGTGAATACTGTAAAAACAGCAGCCTCTTGTATTTGAATTGAACATTGTTTAGTAAGTTGGGTTACAAGTCCATAGATAAAAATGGAGCTATTTGTTTGAAAACAATTAGCATATTGCTATACTATTTTACACCATTTTGTAATATAAGTAGTGAGAGAATGGAGCCTAGTAGGCTTCTTGTTCAAATGAAAAAAAGTGTTGAATAATGGATATTTATGCAATAAAAAAGCAATAACATTTATATTTTATTAGGATCATTATGCACCCCATATGTAGCAGAACGGTAGTGTCTAAACAGACAAGCAGGAATGCATTACATATATTGTGGCATGCTATTTTCATAAAACAAAACAAATATCTTTAACATTTTTAAAACTTTACATCTTTACATTTACTGTTAGTAAATGTAAACCTTAAATAGTTTAACCATTTTAGTATGTTGAATTAAACTAAATTAATTGAATATATTTTTTTTCAGTTTTTAATAACGTTTTTAATATTTTATTTAAAGTATTTATTTAAAAATATATATTTTAGATAACTATAATAAAGACTTAATAGAGAAAGGGAGGTATGCACAATGTAAAGTACATAATTTAGGACACATGTACAATAATGGCAATTTGTCATATATAATTTTAGTAATTCCTTATTGTAATTATTGTTAATAATCAGACCTTTGAATGGGCATGATAAGTTAGCCATTGTTATAAAGGTATAATTCAGCTAAAAATGAAAAATCAATAAGGTTTGAGTAAATGTATATCATGTTTTTATTTAGATTGACTGATTAATTGATTAATTGATTGAACTAGTCCTTAAAACAGCATTTAGATTCTCCAAGATACCAAAGCCTGCATTCGCAAGCCAAATCTCAAATATTTATCATCGATGTTAATTTCATAACTCTTCAGGTTCTTGTATTTCTCATGTCAAATGTTAGGAGAAACTTCCAAGCTGATACTTAAAGAAACAGGGCTTAGGTTCTTAACCTGTGAAGCATTCGTCTGTGCATCGCCGACAGACTATATAGAGTTGTGATGATTCTCCAGAGAATCTTAGCAAATAAAGTGAAGCAGTGAGAGATGTGTAGGAGCAGCTGTGAACACACACACACACACACACACACACACACACACACACACACACACACACACACACACAGGCACACAGACAGACAGACAGACAGACAGACATTTGGTTTTTATGGTTAACAGGGACTTTTCATAGGCGTAATGGTTTTTATGCTGTACAAACCGTATTTTATATCACCCTACACCTAAACTTAGCCCTTACGGGAAACTTTATGCATTTTTACTTTCTCAAAAAAAATAATTGTATGTTTTATAAGCCTTTTGAATTATGCAGACACTGAAAATGTAATCATAAATCACCTTCTCCTTGTAATACCTGTCATACCCATGTCATTATAAAAATTTGTGTCCTCATAAACCACATAAACATGCACACACCCACACACTCACTCGAACACACACACACACACATACACACACACACACACACACACACACACACACACACACACACACACACACCTCTGTGTTTGCCTTGCTGTTCATCTGAGTAAGGCAACACACACACACACAAACACACACACCTCTGTGTTTGCCTTGCTGTTCATCTGGGTAAGGCAACACATACACATACACATACACACACACACACACACACACACACACACACACACACACACCTCTGTGTTTGCCTTGCTGTTCATCTGGGTAAGACAACACATACACACACACACGCACGCACACACACACACACACACAGACACACACACACACACACACACACACACACACACCTCTGTGTTTGCCTTGCTGTTCATCTGTGGAAGGTAACATACAGAGTCCTGAGTTCACTATGTGTACAGCAGCCGTCACTGCTCGGGTTGTTCAGCTCATCTGATTATGTAGTGGAGGAAAGAGCAGGTCATGTGTTATAATGAAAGGTAAACATTGGTGAACATTTTAATTCCACTGTGAGACGGCGATAATAACTTTAATAATTTGGTGTGATTTGAGAGGTCATTGCCTGTCCAATTCCACTAACCTGTTTAATTAGCTTCGAACATGCCGTGAACTAAATCACAGGCGGAGCTTTCTACAGGCCGTAATGCAGCAATACATGCTGGATGGATCTGCCATCTCTATTTTAACCAGTGTTCATGCGTAAATCTGTTCCCTGTGCATCTCATCGTTTGAATATGTGGCCCACTTTATCTGTGATTGCTACTATTTTAGTGTTATATTAAATTTAGTGGTGTCAAAATTAGCACGTTAACGCAGGCGATTCACTTTTTCCGATTAACACGTTAAAAATATTTAGCGCAATTAACGCAAGGGCGGGACTAGGGTTAGCCCATTCACAACTGCTGCCTCCGTCTCTTTTTTCTTGAAAAGGTTTGCTTTTATTTAGATGCAGATCATCTTTGTGACTCCAACATCAAACAGAAGACATTTCAGACGCGCGCTCTAACGTCACCTCCACGCCTGAGTCAAACGAGCGGAAAAATACTGGCCCTGTCCCAAATGGAACACTTCATGTGCACTTGCGGTCCTACGGACTTACAATGGCCGCCGCGTGTCCGTTAAGTCCACGAGACCGTAGGGTGTCCCATTCCTCATTTTAGCATTCAGAAGGGTGCTCGTGAGCACCCCCTTTGCGGCCTGCACTGGTGCAAGCTCGCAGCAGACTTCTAACCAACAGTCAAAGCGGCATTATGTCATGAAAGTGCGGACTCCGGGGAAGACCGCGAGGGTTTAGGGTGCCATTTGGGACAGGGCCACTGTGCTTGTAACACACGCTCTTCTGCACAAAGGTGCCGGCGTGCAATGTTGCCTGTATCATTAAATATCAAACAGCGAAAGACACTACGTGCCTGCAATGTCCTAGTTATGCCATCAGTTAAGGCTTGAATTACCAAAAAGGCAATTAAAGCTCTTAAAACTGTGCATGCATGCATCGTGTTATATATGAGTCAGATTTAAGAACATGTCTCTGAAATGGTTTTAAAATTGTCCTGAGGCACCCCAGCACTGCGTCCTTCGCCTAAAACACCCAATTCAACTCATCCACTCATTAGTGGAGACTTTAAGACCTGAAGTGGGTCAGAAAAGGTCAAGAGAGTTGTGAGAAAATAATATGCATGTCAGATCCGGGTCATGCTCAGCAGTGGCAGCTGAATCTATAAATCTAATCTAAATCAAATATATTATATTTTTCCACAACTTTAAACAAAAATAATAGTTTTAATTTTAACAATACTAATTTTGAATCTGTATTTTGATTTAGGCCCCGTTATTTGCAGCAGTAATGACTCAAAGTACAAACATCACTTCTAAACTAATTTCAACATGATACAATTAGCACATTATGGCACAAACATACACCATGAAATCACAAACATACACTTTACTGTAAAAAAGAATCAGTGGAAGTCTTTGTTGTTGATTCTTGTATCTACAAAGTATCTACGATAAATAAAATCAGAGTTTACATTCTTTATCCGTATCTGGTGTGGTGTATGGTTTCTCCTGATGTAGTTGTTTCCACAGGAGTCTGGGGTTTGAGAAAATAATTGCGCTCACATTTCAAAGCTAACACTCCCTGCAGCGATGGGAGGGAAGCTTCAGGTGAACGATCCTCCGGGTGCTGTCACTTCATCTGAGAGACTGTGAAGACAGAAAAGAAATGGAGGAAAAAAGAAGAAGAAGAAATGCACCAGCCCTCCCTGGATGGTCCCGGCTGGAGCATATGGTTTGGCAGATGTGGCCCCAAGGTGACATTGCTGGAGCGATGATTTCAAAGCCTGAGGTGCTCTCAGCGTTTCTAATTATGAAGTGATCGCTGCCTTTTCAACATGCCGTTTCATACATTAAGACTCAAGTGATGTGCTTCCTTAAAATCCCATGAGACTCTTAATAATACAGCCATCAGAGCTAATGTCAGGAGCTAGAGTCCAGCCTTGCTTTGTGTTATAAACCAATAGTCCATCAGTACAACTCAAGTAGGTCTACATTAACACCAAACCAGAAATAAGTTACATTTCATTCATTTACACTGCACTGAAAAAAATGGGGCAAAAACTATTGGTAGGAAATTTCACAATTACAAAGAAACAACATTTAACACATTTAATTAAACGTGACATTTTGAAGAAGAATAAATAACGTAGTACTCTAATAATTATTACAGTTTTGAAAAATCTATTTTTTTACAGCATGACTTAATTTATTATATTATTATTTACAAATTATCTTGCACCAGAGCTGCATTTATTTGATAAAAAATATAGTAAAATCTGTAATATTGTAAAACTGTTATAATAGCTGTTTTTTATGTGAATATGTGTTAAACTGCAATTTATTTCTGTATTTTCAGCATCATTACTGCAGTCTTCAGTGTCACATGATCTTCAGAAATCATAATAATATGCTGCTCAAGAAACATTTCTGATTATTATCAATGTTGAAAACAGTCGTGCTGCACAATTTGTTTTGTGTAAACTGTGATGCATTTTATTTTTCAGAATTCACAGATGAATATAAAGTTCAAATATACAGCATTAGTAACATTATGCATGTCTTTACTGTCACTTTGGATAAATTGAATGCATCCTTGATGAATTAAAGTATTAATTTAATATACATTGGTAGTGTATTGTGATGGTGTGAGTAACGAGCTTGGCTCAATTGTAAGTGTTTGGTTACGTTCGTTCCTACAGGATCAATCATAAGAGCAGCCAAACATCAAATATAAAATAACAAGACATGGTGTTGGTTCTTTTTTTTTTACCATTCATGCAAATCATGACGGATTTGTCTCTGGAGATTGGATTTGAGAACAACAAAGCACCTTTACAATGGTTTGGCAGAAGACCTCAGTGGAGGATCTGCTTTGTGTGTTTTTTCTCAGCAGAGAAACTGTCTCTCTCTCTCTGTGTTTCTTTGTCACAGAGCAAACTCTGAATACGGGAAGCAAACTTTGCCAAGCTGAATCACAGATGGGTTTTTATCGCACCTGTCAAGCTGTTACGTTGTCAGCAATGTCCCAGAATTCACTGCTAAACTTTACAGTGCTATAAAACACCGGCCTGATCTGATGTTAAATAAAGAAACAGGTTAACAGAGTTTCGTCAGTGCTAATGCTGATAATAAAGCAACAATGCAGTTTTGCATAAAGAGTTCATATAGAGTATGACTAGTTAACAATACAGTAACTACTATCAAACTGGTGCACATCTGTCAAGTGTTGATACAGTATAGTATATGATTTTCAAATGACGTTTTGCACATCCGTTCAGTGGGCATTAGATGACTGTATACGTGGAAAAATGCAAACACGCACGCGCACACACACACACACACACACACACACACACACACACACTTACTCACACACTTCACTCACTCACTCACTCACTCACTCACTCACTCACTCACACTCAATCACTCACTTACTCAGAGTGCTGTTTCTAGGCATAGGTGAGCCACCAGCAGAAGGGGTGACAATGAGCGCACGTACTGGCACTACATTGTAGCAGGGTTGTAATAAAGAGTGGCACGATCGCCCTGAAATATGACTGCCGCCCCCACTGGATCCCCAACATCATTGGGCTAGAGTACTGTCAATCTGACGATGCCTGTATGCCATTGGATCAGAGTGCTGTCAATTGCTGCCTGATTGTTGCATGCTTGCATTTGGAGCGCTCATCAACACCATTAGATCAATGGGCTCTGTCAGTGCTTCGGCATGGTAATGCTTTTTTACCATGCAATAAAGCTAAGTTCAAAGCCAATTTAAAATATCGGTACAGTAAATAAAGTGCGCAAAATCAGTATTTTATTTGTGACAGTTGATAAATCGTGTTGCGAGATTTGTCCAAAAGGTGTACGTTTTTGTGCCAATGCATTATTAAAGAATCAACGTGTCATGTAATATTCCCATATAAACTTTAACAGCCTATTAAAAAATACTGGTATAGTAAAAATCACTAATTCACGAGATCAATACTTCCTTATTAATCCACTTTGTCGAGTTTAATGCATCCTTACGGAGGTGTCGAAATGCTGAATCAATTAATTCACTTCTAACACAGCACTTAATGGGAGCAGAGTCATACACATGAAGACAGAGTGTCACGTTATTTAAAGGGGAAGTCCACGCGTTAATGGGTAGCAAAGGATTAATAGCTGCATTGATTACTGTTATGCCACTGATCAGGCTTTAACAGGGGTTTCATAGGTTTGACTGAAATAATAACAATGCAATAACTGACACTTTAAATCAATGTTTCAAGCTACAACAACAAAAAAATTAAACAAAAAACATATAAAGACAAAACGTAGTCATTGATAGTATCTAACCATGTATCCAAATCTAAATGTAATACATTTACATTTATGCATTTAGAAGACGCTTTTATCCAAAGCGACTTACAATTGCATTCAGGTTATACATTTTCATTAGTACATGAGTTCCCTGGGAATCGAACCCAATTAATACAATTAATTTATTTGTGATTTATGTTTAAATTATGTGCAATGTCTGCTACTAGGATCGTTACATATGGCTATACAGGCATCTAGTGGCAACACAGATAATATATTACAGATAATACAATGTGCAAAATTTTTATCTTAGGTAAATTTACAAATGATGCATTCAGATTTTTGGAACTCAATCTCCACAAATTAGTGTCCTTACTATGACAACCAATTTGAATGAGACAAGAAACTGGTTTCTGAAAATAATATATATATATATGGCGTCAAATTGGCTATAAACGGCCCTGCTCGCTCACTCACTCATGCTTGTTTTTGTGAAAAGTAGGGACTCTCCATAGTCGTAATGGTTTTTACACTGTTCAAACTGTATGTGCTATTGCCCTACACCTGCCCTACACCTAAACATAGCCCTCACAGGAAACATACAAAAAAATTATGATAATAATAAATCACTCTGTATGATTCATAAGCATTTTGAAAAGTGGGAACATGGGGCAATGTTCTCATAAGTCACCTTCTCCTTGTAATACCTGTCATACCTGTGTCATTATAAAAATGTATGTCCTCATTTGTCATAAAAACGCACGCACACACACACACACACAGACACACACGCACTCAAAAAATCAAGAGGGAAGGATTACACTAAATCCAACATTGAATGCTTTGAAAATCTATTATCTTAACACAGCATATCTCTAAATCTGCTCTGAATCCCTTATTCAATCTGGAAGCTGCTGCTGCCAGGGCTGGAAACACGGTCGTTTACAAGAAGAAAATTGCGCAACTCAGAGGCTTATTTACATGCCACAATACAGGCCATCTCAGGATGTCTTTGCAAAAAATAAATATAGGATTAGCTGGAAACAATAGTACACTGTTATTTTGGGATAGTGTATAAATGTATAGTCACATGAGCATTTGAGTTCAGTGTCATTTAATAGCACAGTTTAAAAATAAAAGATGTCCTGTATACTGCTTCTCAACCAGGGGGCTTCAGGATGACTTCATTTAATAAATTACTATTATTAGTAGTACTTTTAATAATCAGAACTCTGTGTCAGAATATATGTGTATTGTAGCCCTTTAAGGGTGTATTCACACCAGGAAAGTCCGATAGTTCACTTGCTTTGGTCCGGACCAAAGGCAAAAAATTATACATTGTAGCTATTTTTCACACCACGCTGTTTGCTCTGGTCCAAACCAGCTGAAACGAACCAAAATGCAGTCACGTGACAACATCCACTTCACTTGTTGGCTAGATATGTCTTTGAATGCAAAATCCCACCATTGCTCTGGAAGTAAACAAAGACAGCAGACGGCACACTGCTATTATGGAGAGATGACTGTGTAGGTGGATTTTATCCCTGGTCATCCTTTACTACATAGTTGGTATATACCACTTCAGGCAATATATAACTTTTGAGAATGAAGCGCAGATGCAGCTGGAAAATCATTATTTATCATAATACATTTATTAATGCACTGCAAACGACGAAGGCGCATCGAAAGTCACCAAATTTCTATGAGGCTCCACACCTCACAACCCTGAGTGTGTCCGCGACCTGCCATGCTAAACTACAAACATTTCCTCATCCCATAACGCACAGCGCAGCTGACTACGGCAGCTGGTTTAGTCCAAAAATGCGCAGTTCTTTTTGCAGTTGGATCTGTTTGAGGTCGGATGATTTGAAAGCATGCCGAGACCACCTCTTCAAAGAGGTCTCGGTAAGCTTGATTGGTCCGCTTTTGGTGCACACCCGAGTGCGACTGCTGCATTCTCACCAGCCCAAACGAACCACACCAAAAGGGGCAAACCAACTCTAATGCGATTCAACACAACTAAATCAGGCAGGTGTGAAAGCACCCTAAAGCAGCAGACAGGCAGATTTCTGCAGCTGTGCTTTGCTCATCTCACTCTTCTGTTTTCTTCATAACAATATAGCACTCCTCAATAAAAAGCACAAAAATCAATATAATCATAAGTGGAGTTATAAAATAACAAACAGATCATATTTACCAGACTTAATAAAAATGCATAAGAAACTTTATATTCAAAACAAATCTGCAATAATGAAATTCTTCCAAAACGTAGTGAGTTACTGTCATATACTGCATTTCAGTGCATCACAAGCGGCATTGTGTAGAGCGTTTCAAATCTGACTCTTGTATGAAGGTTCATGCCATAGAAAGCAGTTGTACGTAGATTTGAAACAAGCTCATTTAATAATAACAACAATAGCCACATTTTATTCATTGATTTTTCTTCGTGGATAATTACATCTAGATTTAGAGTAAAGTTTGATGCCAAACTTTGATGTTGGCTTGACAAAGACAGGTCTGAAAGTTCAAAATAACTTTGAAACATTTACATTTTTTACAAGGTTTTGCTCAGAGAAAGTCAATAAGGAGTTAGTAGCACTAACATGTTTTCACACATTTTTATTTAGTCAATGAAGACGACGACGAAAAATATTTGTTTTCTGTGACTAAGATGAGACGTTGATGAGCTAAAACTAATATCTGATGATAAAATCTATGCCGAAATGTATGCCGCGTCTTCGTTAACAAGACAAGATGGGACTAGAATGTTATTTGAGGACTACCGGACATTCAAAATACATCCTATAGGCTAAGTTAACAGTTTTGTCTTTCAAAATGTGCGTCTTTGTCATTTGATTGCAATCAGATGAGGGGTGTTCACATATCTAGTCTGGGATATGGTACGGATGGATGGATAGACTAGCAAAGTGGACGGATACGTGAACTAGCGATCTGAAACAATGGCCTCCTCACCCCCGAGTTACTGGATAACATATTTCAAAGATCAAGAACAACTTCCCTCAAGATGCTTTTTTCAGATTGGACGTTGTATCCTTCGATGCTGAGGTAAGTTTAGTTGCAGGTAGGCATTGTACTGCACTGATGTTACATCCTTTTTCAGATTTATAAACAAGTCTTTGTATTTCCACCACGAGAGAAATGCATTACGCTAATGGCTTTCTGTTGTGTTGTCCATTTTTGTGTTGTGATGATGAGCGTTCTATCACTACGAGTTGCTAAATGAACAAGCGGCAGCACGCATTTTTTTTCCCAACGTAGAATCAGTTGCCTTATTGGTTAAAATCCCCAAACTGTTTACTGAAATATGAAATTAAAACATTACATTAAAATTCAAAGTAATCCCTTTGGTAATCTAAAATACTTTTCGGATATAACTGTCATTTGATTACACCTATTTAAAATGTAATTATACCGAAAAACAGTTACTCATATTTTGTATTTTAAATACGTAACGACGTTACATGTATTTCGTTTCTCCCCAGCCCTGATTGCTAGCATGCCTCAGCATGCCATTTTTTTATGATGAACACGAGCCTCACCGATGGGGCTAAAGCAGTTGAGCTCCACATTTGTCGTCTTTCTGACCGATCAATTCAAGTGTAGCAGCTCTTCATGACACAAACTCTCAGCTGACAGCATTGACCTTAATCACAGACACAATGAATGAGCCAACATCTCCACTGCACCCCAGCCAATGATCTGTCTTTAGACGCGTAACACTGTCTGACAGGTTTTTCCGTGCGCCAGCACTCTTCAAACAGCAGGTGTCGACCTGTTCTGCCCTGCTTTACTGGAGAAGGGTGAAAGTGAGGGTTTAAGTGTTCCTGTGTTCCTGTGCGATGCTCAGTGGTAGAGCATCGCGTCAGCAGCACAAAAGGTTGTGGGTTCGATTCCCAGGGAACACAAATACTAATGAAAAATGTATAACCTGAATGCAATTGTAAGTTGCTTTGGATAAAAGTGTCTGCTAAATGCATAAATGTAAATGTAAATGTAAGTGGGTTGCCGTTAGACATTTGAGTCATGTGTAAAAGCATCATGACTGACTGAACACAAGTTCACATTTTACACAATTCTCTACGCACTGATGAGCTTGATTCATTTCACACAAATTATTGTTTTTTTTCTCCTGTCAATTTTACATTCAATAAGCTTTGCAATCCATTTGATATATTTTAAATATGCTCATGTCATGCTCTTTGATTTTCTATTTAGGATAAATTGAGGGGGGATTCTCTAAGAATAATGTTGTTTATTTGCATGCACAGTCTAGGCTGTTTTACCATTAAAGTAATTATGCAAATCAAGTAGCACTACATTTGTGATGAAGGCAATTAAATGTACTTTTGCAAATTTTAATAATAAAAAAAACGTTCTGTTTCTACCTGCTTTCCATTATAATAATATGAATTATAATAATAATACATGTATAATATATATTTACAAAATAATTAAAGTTATTTTATTTGATAAGTAAAATTATTTTATTTAACATAATTAGTTATAATTATGTATAGACGGTGGATATATAAGTTATTTTTATAAAATAGATAGGGCCAGATAGTCTTTTAGTTTAGATAGTAATTAATTTGCTGTAAATAAATAATAATTATTATTTATAGTGGGCCGTTGTGTGTTTTGCTCCCCATGTGCTCCCCGTGACCCAATTTCTCCATTGTTTGATTATTTAATTTGTCTCATTGTGTGACTTATTAATTACTCTCGTTACCCCATGTATTTAAACCCCAGTCCTTGTAGTCTGTGTTTGTCAGGTCTCTAACGTCTACGTGTGTGTCTCCTGCCTGCCCTGTGTTACACTCTTTGATGTTCATTAAATACTGTGGATTGAGAATTCTCCTGCAACTCCACATTCCTTGTTCCTTCGTTTCTTGCACAACTGTATCGTGACAGAAGACCCGACCAAAAAAAAGTGTATTAGCTTTTTTTCTCCTTTTCTTACAGTGTTTTCCATATTCCCCATGGATCCCCTCGCTGCCAAGTTCAACGCCCTAGCCAGTAAAGACTTTTGCCTGTAGGAGTATGCGGTTGAGTTTAGCCAGCTCGTCATTTTAATGGTGTTTGACAACGCTGTGCTGACCTCCTTGTTCTGGATCGGGGCCAACTACTACTGTCCCGTCGACCTTCCAGACACCACCGGACTGAGCTGGAGGGAAGCTTTCATCCGGTGTCTGGAGAGTGTCTACCTCCGATCCAGAACACTGCCAGACCCAGTGCCCAGCCCACCACCTCGGATCGTCAGACCAGATGCGAGAGCCGGTGTACCGACGAAACATGCTACTTATCAGATTGTGCTACCAATAATATATTTGTATTATTTTAAGGGTAAGGCTAGGTGTGGACGGTTAGGTTTAGGGTAGGGGTAGGTATGGACATTTAAAAAAGCCTCAAACCACAAGAATAAGATGCTGGTAGCACAATCTGATAGGTAGCATTTTTTTGCTATCGATTTGTGCTATCTATATTTTTAATGGGAGGTAGCACAATCTGAGCGGGTAGCACAAATCACCAGAACACTGGCTACAATCCCCGACAGTGAGAGCGCAGAGAGGATCTCCACTTATTGCACCGTGGCTGAGGGTGAGCTGATATTGGATCAGGGTCTGTGTAACTTAAAAGGAGAGAGGGCTCCCGTTCCTGAGCCTAGCCCAGAGAGGGCTCCTGTTTCCACATCCTGCTCAGAGAAAAACTGTGTCCCTGAGTGCAGCCCTATCGATCACTTGTCAGCCACGCTTCTCGTGCTGGAAGTTGCAATTTGGTAATGTGTGGGCAGCGCATACCAGCCCTGGAAGCCCGGAGGCTCACAAATGCTTGCCCACCCACTCACTCCTGCCTCCTCCACCGCTGTCGTCTGGCAGCCCCTCTTCTCGCCCTCAGCCCACCATCTAGGTGGTGTGAGCCCCATGGATCACCATCGTCACCGTGACTGGAGAATCCCTTGCCTCTAGCCTCTAAGCCCCAAACTCCACCTCGGCCCATCAACCCGTAGGCTCCACTATGGCTCCTATCTCCCTCCAATCCGCTGTGGCCCATCTGTCCACTTGCTCCGCTGGGTTCCCTCGTCCCTCCGGCTCTGCTTTGGTCTGTCGTCGACCATCCGTCGCCTCGTGACTCCACTCCTCTGGCTGGGCCAGAGCCTCCTCCGTCAGGCTCTTCCATCCCTTCTGCTCCTCCTCAGTCCTCTGTCACTCCGGATCCACCGCGACCTTCTGGATCCCCGCCTCCGTATTGGTCGCCTAAGCCATTTGCTCCGCCATGGCCCTCCGGATTCTCCCTGTCACCTTGGCTCATCGGCTCTCCATCTCCACCTCGGGCTCCTCCAACCGTCAGCTCCACCATGGGTCAACATTATGGCTGTGGCCTGGGTCCCACCTGGCACCGCCTGCTCCAAGCCCCTGGCTCTCCCGCCGTCTGATCCGCTCTGGTTCCTCCTGTTTCCTCCTTGGCTCCTCCTTCCATCATCTACACCCTGGACTCTGTTCATTGTCCTCCTCGTTACCTAATAAATACACTCGTTACCTCATGTATTTAGACCCCAGTCCTTGCAGTCTGTGTTCGTCGGATCTCCTGCCTGCCCTGTGTTACCCTCTTAGATGTTCATTAAAGACTGTTGATTGATAATTCTCCTGCGACTCTGCGTATCTTGCTCCTTTGTTTCCTGCACAGTATTACCGTGACAGCAGTAACAGTGCAGCATTTTGTGAATAAGGCACAATCTGAAATAAACTTTTTGAAATTCAAATTAAAATGCATTTTTTAAATAAAAACTGTGACATAAAACTTCTAGATTTAAAGGAAAATTGTTTATTAAAATGTCATAACTCATAATTTCAAACTCCACCAGGGAAACGACACTGCGTTTTGTGAATAAGGTGGAATAATACATTTTTACACTGAAAATAAAAATGATCACTTAATTGAAATAAACCACAGCACAGTTTGAACACATTTCACACCTGTTTAAACTCGATTGTAGGTTGCTAGTAATGAATATGATGGGTTTTGTGCTTAAATACGCCATGCAAACGTGACACCACTGTTTAGTGATTTCCCCCTAAGCTTCTCTAAACTATCACAACAAACATCAGCTACAAACGCCAACAAAACCGAGAGGTCAGCCATTCTCTTTTGCTATTTAGCACGACAAATTCAAAACTGCAGCTGAACAGTAAAAGTCACCCAGACTTTTATCATAAGTTTACTTCAGCACTGAAGCCATGGGTGACTGCAGTCCTCTGTGAGTAAATAGCTAAAGGGGACTTTTACTGCTGTCAGAAGGATTACTGAAGGTAACCTGAATAAATCAAATCTTAAGAGAAAAATGGCAGGAACAAACTCCCCTCTCACCATCACGCCATTGTCACTGTGCCTAATTTTTCCAAGCCAAACACACACACACACACACACACACACACACACACACACACACACACACACACACACACACACACACCAGCCATAAAGCCCCTATACATAGTTAATATTCATGTAGGTCCTTCCCTCCCTTGTGTAGTTAAATGACCTGCTTCACTGCAGTTCTCGCTTTGAGGAGTTTTTGTAAGGTATGAGAATATGGAAATGCCAGAGGACTCCCTCAAACGAAAGGTCAGCTGCGATCCATCATCCTGTCCCGGATTCTAATGCTTCCAGTATCTGGAGGGGTTTGTTTAAAAAGAGTAATAAGGTATCCAGGGATTTTGCCTTTTGTGGCACACCTAATGACAAACTTTATCATAGTGGGGACTAGGATCTCGTATGTGTATTAGATCAGAACATGAAGCGAAGTGCATGTGACCAGAGATCTGGAGGTCGAATCCAAAGCAACGTTTTCCAAGAGGATTTTTTTCTTGGTTTGTTTTTAATTCTTGTTAGATCTGCACCTGTGCTCCAAACTAATGTTTCTCTGTCCTCACCAGGTGCGATGCGACAGGATTCTAATGACAAGTCATTTTTCTGTTGCTTCGTGAAAAATTATGAAGATTTTACAGATACTTTATATATCCTTGTCCATGTCTGATGTTTGATATACATAAAGAGCAGGATTTTATTCTAGTGAGATTCAATGTGGGCGGGCCCAGTGGAAATAGTTTGCCCAAAACTGAAAATCTGCAGAAAATATACTCACCCCTCAGGCCATCTGAGATGTATTTGATTTTGTTTCTTCATCAGATTTGCAGAAATGTGTCTTTGCATCGTCTCAGGCAATGGATGCTGTGCAATGAATGGGTGCCGTCAGAATGAAAGTCTGAAAAACAATCACAATAATCCACAAGTTATCCACACCACTCCAAGTCCATCAGTTAACATCTGGAGAAGACAAAAGCTGAAACATGAATCAATCAAGAAATATGAGTCCATAATCCATAATAACACTTGTTCCAGTGAAAAAGTGTTCTGGTTTGAATCAGGAGAGAAATCTGCACAGAGCAAGCACAAAACAGCTCTAAACAAATGTGACTGGATTTTGATGTGAGAGACAACAGCAGATGTACTTTTTCACTGGAGAAAGAGTTATTATAGATTATGGATGTATATTTTAATTGGTGGATTGAAGTCGTATACTGTAGTTGAACTAGAACAATATACTAACAATGCAGTTACAATGTTTTTAGAAGATAATATTAAAATAATACGATTTTTAAGTTTAAATAATGCAAGCATTGCAGTTGTCTGCATAACCGAAATGTTTAAATTAAGATACAACAAATCAGTTCTAGCATCACAAACTATTAATCATCAGACTAAAATTAAGTCAACTAAACACAAATATAGTTACACTGTCAATTTAAATTATCTGTTGTACAGTAGGAAATCACACACATGAAGGGTGCTCTTTTATGTGAATATTGGTACACAAATGAAATACAAAGCCTTGTATACATAATAAATAATAGTTTTGCAACCAAACTTTACATCGTGAATATGCTTTTATCCAGAGCTTTTATGCTTTTATCCAGAGCGACATACAGTGCATTCAGGCTATACATTTTTTGCTAAACATTTGAATTTGTGCCGAATGAGAGGTTCGTGAGCCCATGATTTTGGATTTAGCTGTAATTCAGCTTTGTATTGAGCTGCTCACCAGCAATAACCCAAATGGACTAAACGTCGCATATCATTTTTCTTCCGAAATCATCACTCGCATCTGTCCATCTGTCATTTTGCAGGTAAATAACAGGTATTTTTCATTCTTGTTTTTCAGTAAAAACAATACCCCAATAACTATGTTTTTTTAATCTAAAAAATTTGCGTATCAACAGCATGAGTTTATGTTTTGATTTGGTGTACTGTTGATGCTCAGAAATTGACCATATTATTGACCATATCATATGTACGCGAAAACTGCGTATTATATGCATACCGACAAATTGCATATCATATGTATATTAAAACTGCCTATCATATGCACGGTATTCAAACTATGTATCATATGTACATGTAAAACATTATATCATATGCATGTCATGCAAACTGTGTATCATATGTACGCGAAAACTGTGTATTATATGCATGCTGACAAATTGCATATCATATGTACATTAAAACTGCATATCATATGCACATGAAAACTTTATATCATATGCACGCAAAAAAACTGCATATCATATCCATGCTAAACACGTGCATATCATATCCATGCTAAACACGTGCATATCATGAGCATGCTACAGTAATTTTTTGCGTATCAATACCACAATTTTCACATTTTATTTAACGTACCTTTTACATGCATTTTCATGAGACCAAGCTACAATGGACAAACATTATCACTAAAACACGCAAATTTAAAACTGGGCAGATGCTACCGAGAAACTATAGATATACTTGATAAAGTTTCACAGTTTATTGCTTTGTCACACCTTAGGACACTCTGTTAGGAAGAGCTGTCTGAGTGTGGGAACAGAAATCGTTCAAACCACCTTGAACACTCTGTCAATGTTCCTTGTAACCGACTTCCTAGTTTCCTACCACTCTTATCAGTTTTAAGCCAAGACTAGAACGTATTGCAGATAGACATTCACATTCGATGCTCTGCAGCTATAAAGTTGTGTTTCATCGATAGGTCTGCTGATGCTGGAAGTCTCTTGGGTTACTGTGGCAACTGTAAAGTGACCGAGAGCTCATTTGCATCAGCGCCGTGCCACGTTTTATTAAGCTTCAACAATGAAAGTCCAAAGGAAGCAATATTATCTTTTGGGTTTGCCTTTAATCCTATTCCTCAGTGGGGCTCAACGCCCTTGCAGTCCGCTACTACTCACCTCCATCGAAACCAAACAAAAGAGCTCCAATGGTTCGTTCATCTAAATGGGGATTTAATTCCAGTGGGGAAAACACGAACACAATCAAAAGTCACGGGGTTAATGACACTCCTGAATAACTTTTAAGAGCAAAAGTGTTTGATACAACACCTCCTGAGTTGCAATGCCACCGTAGATGCATTAGCGGTATAATTGGGCTACATTGCATGAGTCATTAAAAGAATTAAGCCAAACGAAATTAGAGAGCATTGTCATGCAAATACACCAGGACCTATTGTTTCTAGACAAAACGTGTTTAATCTAATTAAAGCAAACTCCAGCTTGTTGGCATGTTGTGGCCATCCTAGAAGAAGACAAAGAAAAGCACAAGGAGATCTCTGGCTATTATCGGAGGCTTGAATAGGTGCAACTTTCCTGCCAGACACATAAGACATGCACACTTGGGTTTCTTCGTGTGCAAATCAATACTTTCCGAAAAGAAAGCTTGCTCAAACAAATGTGGTTATCTCCAGTATGGAATATCAAGTGTTTCAGTGGATGTTTGCGACTATGTGAACTCATTCTTCTCGAGAGGGCTATCAGATATTCTGTTCTTGAGAGAATCCAGTTAGGAGGAGAAATGAAATTGAAACTGCGGCCAGTAATCAAATTGCACCAAACTTTGCAGGGGACATCGATATGAATGCAAAATGTGTCTCCGCTCTGTAAGGTGTTTGCTTTACGGCCCTGCAGAACAATATACAGCAGCATGAGATGTTTTCCTAAATATATGCCAACTGAGCATTGAAAACAATTCAGAGTGACAACTTTAATGGTTTTGACAATTAAAAACTGAGAAACATGTAATCAGCACAGCGGGAACAGTACAGAAGTGCGTCAAACCTCCTGCCGGGGTGTTCGCTGGATCGGCCAGACCGGTCCCATTTTATTCTGGCTTTTATTCTCAGATACAACTTGACCAAATTATGGCACTATTGTCAGGTTTTTGAAGTGAATGTCTGGTGGTTATTTTTACACATTCATCATTAAGGTCTCTGTTCATGTCCTCAGTAGGGTGGTCGTTTTAATTGTTTGAAAAAGGTCAGTCTTTTTTATTTTTATTTTAATTAGATTTTCACTTTTATGTAAAGGAATAGTTCAAATTTACTCACCCTCAGGCCATTCGAGATTAGGATGAGTTTGTTTCTTCATCAGATTTGTAGAAATGTGTCTCAGCAATGGATGTTCTGCGGTGAATGGGTGCCGTCAGAATGAGAGTCTGATAAAAACATCACAATAATCCACACCACTCCAGTCCATCAGCTACTGGAGGAAGCGTTATTGTGGATTTTGGATGTCTTAATGATGGATTTGTTTCAGCTTTTGTCTTCTCGAGATGTTAACTGATGGACTGGAGTGGTGTGGATTACTTGTGTATTATTGTGATGTTTTAATCAGCTGTTTGGACTCTTAGCTATAAAGCCCTGAATGGTTTGGCACCTCAGTACTTGAGTGAGCTCTTATCACACGATAGGCCTTCATGTCTGCTGCGATCTAGAAAACCCTGGCCATTTGATAATGAGTATCAAAATCAACTGCGGGCGGGAGATTGTTTTCCTATTTAACGCCCAAACTCTGGAACAATCTCCCTAACACTGTTCGGGAGGCAGACACACTCTGTCAGTTTAAATCTAGATTAAAGACCCATCTCTTTAACCTGGCTTACACATAATACACTATCGCATTTCTATAATTCAAATCCGTTAAAGGATTGTTAGGCTGCATTATTTAGGTCAACCAGAACCGGGAACACTTCCCATAACACACAATGCACTTGTTAAATCGTTAGAAGAATGGCATCTACGCTAATATTAGCCTGTCTCTTTCTTATTCCGAGATCACCGTAGCCACCCAGATCCAGTCCGTATCCAGATCAGATGGTGGATCAGCACCAAGAGATGACTTCTACAGCCCTGAACATCAGCAGAAATCAGGACAACTAGATGAGCCCCAGAGACAGATCCCTGAAGACCCTGTCTCCTAGACGGCCATCGGGCCAAGACCACAGAAAACCAGATGAGTCCTCTGCACAATCCGACTCTGCTGCAGTCTACATTTAAACTGCTGACTTTGTCTGACCAGAGGAGAATGACACTATTTCGACACACTATTTCCCCGTCTAAATATTTTAAAGCTGATGTAAAGCTGCTTTGACACAATTTACAGTGTTAAAAGTGCTATACAAATAATACTGACTTGATTGACTCAATCTGACAGCACCAATTCACTGCAGAGCATCCAGTTTCAGCACATTTTCATTTTTGTCTGTGTGAACTACTCCAAGTTATAGTTTGATTGGATTAATCACAAATAGTTTAATTTGGAAAATTACTAGTTTTAGGTTTCTTTCATTACTAGTGTTGATCCCATCCTAATACAACACCACAAACTGATTTATAAGAGAATGCAACAAGCGAACTGTGATCGGTTGTTTTACACGTCAATCAAATAGCTTCTTGTCTAATTGGCTGATTCGTTTTGACAGAAAAAAACTATGACAGTCAGATTTCAGAGATTAATTTGTTTATATTGTAATGCACATTATAGAGATATGTTTGCAACTACAGATAGTATGATGCCTCGACTTCACAAATTAACATCAAAGTCGACACACAAAAACATTTCCTGTTCCTGGGAATGAAGGTTAGTCGAAGGGAATTGTACTCTTGAGTGGAGTTTATTTCAAAGGCCTTAAGCAAGCCTGCAGTCATTCATATTAGCAGCGAGCTTGTCGAACAAAGTCTGTGTTTTCTCAGCTTGCTCCTCACACACTGTCCTGTTTGCTCATCAGCGTTAAAGTGGAGACATTAGGTATTACTAACGACTTTGATAAGTTTGCTTTGGCTAATTTGATTTTTGAAGTATGCATTGTTTGCACAATCAGCCTTAATGCTGCAATAATTCATTGCAAGAAGGCAGCTTTGCAATTACGCTCTATGACCAGAAGAGCTTTTTCAAGCTACACCGCCTCATTTGCTACAATTGTAACACAAATGAACATAAGGCTGAAGAAGTTATAATTTCATCACACCTGAAAAGGTTTGCAACATCTTTATATTATTCCAAATTACCTGCTTTGCCATTCAGTGTATTCCGAAGATCACCGAATAGCCTAAAGCAGTAATTTCTCTGCTGCATGACTTCGTGTTAAATTCAACATCTTGCTCTAATTATGAACTACTCATTACAAGGATTTTCATACTTCTCCTTTGGAGTGAGTCACTGGGGAAAGACAGACGATAAGTTTTGGAGTCCAGAGCATCTCAAGAATCATGCTAATCGAGCGAGGTTATATAACGTAGAGAATACCAATCTGCTTCTGGGTCTGATTGCATCAGTCACTCTGAATGCGAGAGATGCATGTATGGGTGGATCCTTGGCATTGACGGCGACGGGACGCGGTAGTAAACTCGATTAGGTTACAGTTTTAGGATGGAACTGATAGAAATCAATTCAATTATAATGGATTCCATTAGATTAATCCACTGCACTTTCATGCATGGGTTTTTATTAACTAAAACACTATGGCTACAGCAATCCATTCAGGTGAGCAATTCTAAAAGATGAGGATCAAACCAGTGCAAACTGAATGTGCCACCTCATATATATGGAGTCAAATGGTTTTTAAATGCAACTTAACAAAACATATTGTATAATCAAATATATGTTAGGTTGTGCAACTTTGTGCAACAGTTATCTTATGCATATATTTGTTTACTCAAATTGCTTATATGCAACTATAAGAGGCAAGAGGTGATTTGCATTTGAAATTTCCTTTAGCACAAATACAAGCAGATTAGTTTGCAGTTAGTTACTGATTTAAATCAATTCAATTTAAATATTCCATTAGATTTATCCATTAAACTTGCATGCATGAATTTGTGGCTGCAGTCATTCAGGTGAGCAGTTCTAAAACCATGCAAACTGAATGTGCCACCACATATATATTGAGTCAAATTAATTATAAATGCAACTTCAGTAAATAAAATATATTGTATAATACAATATATATTATGTTGTGCAGCTATTATTTTATGCATTTATTAAGTTGCATATATGCAACTCTAAACAGACAAAGGCGATTTGACTTTTACATTTCCTTTAGTACAAATACAAGCACACTAAAAGCATTTCTAAGGAATTGGCATGCTTGTGTCTTTCATTATGTTCAGAGACATCATCTATTTATGAATTCAGTCTGTATTTTTCCCACTCTATTGTTGAGATGTGACCTTCCCAGTAACATTTAATAATTACTTCTCTCTAAATCAGAGCAAGTGTAATTAAAGGGCCCATTCCCATTCTCCTCACGAGTGATAAAATAAATATAATATAAGTAAATAAGATAAAATGAGTATCATATAATGAGACATGGAGATTAAGCACTTCACATTAAAAGTCAGTCTAATCTAGAATACATTTAATAATAATTCGTAATTAAAGGTATAATGTTGAGAACAAAGTGGCGAAATGAAGCCATTAATTGAACCTTGAGTAATTATTGCAGCTTTCAACATATACTGAGTATATTCAGATAATTAGCAATTTACTGTCTATGTATCCTACACGCTGTGAACTCAAGACAATGTCCCTTTATAGAAACCCTCACGAGTTCTCAAGGGTTGCTATTTTTGTCACTGAAATCTGAACACAATGAAGTTCACATCATAACCAAAGTGTTAATTGCTGCAGTATTTGAAATATTCTTTCCCGATGTTTCACCAAAGAATAGGGCTATTTTTCATGTCTTTATAAGTGTGTTTCTCTTTGCTGTCATGTCTTAAATGCTTAATTAGGAGGCTCTATGGCTGTTTTGTGTCCATTATATCACAGCACGCGACATCTATTAGTGCCTTGGCTGTACAACCTACAAACAAAACCCTCCGGTGACAGTAAAGCATCAAAGCCAAGACTATTCCTTTAGCCTGGAGATAATAGTTATAGAGGCGATTTCCATAAAGACCCCAGACCTGAAGCATGACGAGCTGTTCCAATCATTATTCCCATCTATATTCTAAAACACAATAACAACAGTTTATCAAACTTATCAAACAAGACAGATATTCTGTCACATATGAAAGCACAGAAACATCTAATTGAACTATAAGTTAATATGTCGATATCTTTTCTTTATTCTTTTTTCCTCTGTCCACACAGGCAACTTCTTTTTTTTATTAATATGCTTTCATGGTAATTTTTGTTAACGTTTTAGGAATTTGTGTGTTTTTGACATTTGCATTTGTTTTTGTTGTTGTTTTTTTAAATAGTTTAAATGTATATTTCAGTTTTAGCAGTAACACTTTACAATAAGGTGTCATTTGTTAACAGTAATTAATATATAAACTAACATGAACAAACAATGAACAATGCATTTATTACAATATTTATAATATTTGTTAATGAAAATACAGTTGTTAATTGTTTATTCATGTTAGTTCAGAGTGCATTAACTAATGTTTACTAACACAACTTGTGATTTTAATAAAGCATGAGTAAATGTTCAAATTAACATTAAATATGATTAATAAATGCTGTAGAAGTGTTGTTCATTCTTAGCTCAAGTTTACTAATGTTGTTAACTAATGTTGTTAACTAATGAACCTTATTGTAAAGAGTTACCGTTTTAGCTTTAGGTATTTTAGTACATCAAGTTAAACTGAATGAAAATGAGAAATGTTGCTACTAGCTGAAATAAAATAAGTTTTATTATTATTATTATTATTTTAGGTATTTTTTAATGGTTTTAGTTTTGGACCCTGGTCCATTAGAGCCCATACGCCCCGGCTGGTAGTTACTGTAACTACAACATTATGCAAAAAAGAAATCATAATTTTTATTGTTGGCTATACAAAATTAACCATGCATTATTTTTGTGAATATAAAAGCTTTCTCCAGGTCGTATAACCCTCCTTGTTCATGTCAGGCCAAAGAGTATTTAATTGCTTTTCTCTGGGCTGAACGGGGGCTGTCTTAATTCAAATCGACATCCGCTAATTGCTGTCTGATAAAACTCCAACCAGGCCATTTTTCAAATACATGCAAAACTTTTTCAGAACGGAAGTTCACAGAATTATGTATGCCACATGCTAGCGACGGCATGCTGCCGTGTAATTAGATTGCTAAAAATTTAATGCGGTCACATTTCCATCAGGCCGATATTCATGTCGTACCACCAACTGAGTGGAAGTGTTTGTTTCTGAGGCTATTTGTATGTTCTCCCTGTGTATTTATCCCCCATCGGCAATTTAACTGGCTCAGATTTAATTGCATTATAATGATGTAATTTTATTATATTTTTGAACAATGCTTCAATGTGTTGAGGGAATGGGGTGAGACAAGTCAAATGGATTGAAGACAGAGACTCGGTGAAACATGTTTATAGATTTTCCTTTGAATATGGACATATTTAAAAGCAAGGGCGTCGCTAGGCCATTTTTAGGGGGGCTTTAGCACCCCTAAATTTCTGCTCAGCCCCCCTAAAAATCTTGTGATTCTTCCCCTTTAAATTTCAAATGAAAACGGCAGCAGACTTCGGCTCCTCCCCATCTTTCTGCGCGTTCTTCAATCCACAGACTGCGGTGACGCAGAGGAAAGGACAAGGTGTGTGTTTATCGATAGATTGTTATAATATCTACATCTATGCAGTTCTTTGTCATAAATACTGTTTACAAAAAGTCATGGGAGAGCAATCGGTTTCCAATCTACTGTAAAGTTTTCGCTGCATTCACCACTCATCACACCACAGCTGTTTCCTTCAGCGAAAGCCCTTAACACATATGAACGCATACTTTATAAAACGATCACGTTATTGTTATTTGTAAATATTTTTATTTATTTATTATTATACCCTCATTGGGGGCTGAGCCCCCCTAAAATGAAAATCCTAGAATCACCCCTGTTTAAAAGGCATATCGGCCCACAAACACCTCCACAACCGCCTCCAGTTTCTACAAATGAGATTTCACTTCCATACAGATCCAGCAGAGTCTATAAATATCCCAGTAACTAAAGAAAAGAGAACAAAACTCTTCTCTTCTTCAAGCAAACTGGTCAATCTCATTCAGAGACAGTCTAATTAACACCTTAGAAACTGTCCGTGGTTCACAGTCTGAGTTTATAAAAATCATTTACTTTTAATTTTAGAAACTCTGAAACCGCTTTTTGGCAGACGTGATCTATTAAGTGCACTAACGACGTCACGGCTGTGTTAGAGCTTGGCTTATAATCATTAAAGCATGCTTTTCATTCCCCGGGTGTTTACGCATCTGACCATAAAGCGGTATTTACCTCACCACTATCATATTGCATTAATGATTATGCGATGAATAAGAAGAAATGAACCCAAAACCTGGATTGTGCCAATTAGATGCAGTTCTGCGACGTGAGCTCCACTCAGCCGGAGCAGGTAATAACCCTGATTATTAATTTTGATTAAAAAAGAAACAGTCTAATTATCTCTCTTGTTCTTTGATGAGTTCACTGGGGATCTTATTAGTCAGATCAGACACGTCAATTATATATTCAACCCCCTCCGAGGGTGGTTCTTCGTTATTTTTCGTACCGCGGTTAACAACCAGGTGCCCGGATCCCAAGATGGAAAATTACACCGTGCAGCGATGCACATCCGCTGATGTGTGTTTAAAGCGTCATAGTGCCATTGGTGTAGACTCGTCAGAGACCTTCATGTGGCATCTTGGCTGGGCGGGGAAGAACAAAGCACATGTTACCGATCCTAATTACGAATAGCGAGATCCTCCTAACGCAGTTTTAACGGACATCTTTTATAATAGGTTTGGAGTGTTTATTATAAGGTACGACTGCTGTGATACAATCAGCTGCTATTATTCAGTGACACGGGACACTTTTAATGGTTTCTGCAGCAGATATAATGCTCTGATGCCAACATTCATCACCCCACATCTCACACAGCCACTAGGTTGGCACGTTTGGCTCACAAAATAAATTGGTACTTGCAAAAATAATACTACACTTCAGATTAAAGGCAGCATCATCCATTTGGAATATAAATGGCCTATTTATTCAGCAGCATCACAACTGTTATGCATGTTCCTGTACACGCATGATTAATTGCAAGCCAAATATATTGTAATGATTACACTCCAATCTGTTACTCCAGCAAAATGTAAGGATGCATTTTCAGTTTCCTTCGCTTGATTTAGTAGTTTAATATACGTAGAATTTGATGTTGAAAGTTTACACTTTTCCAAAAGATCAGAGATGCTGAAATATTACCAAACTGTCATCGGCATACGTGCAGATTTAGTTTGCTATTGTGTTGTAGAGATAATAAAATGGGAAGTAGAAAATTAAAGCCATTCGTATTTGGAGAAAGTACGTGCTCTGTTCTTTTCGCTGCTGTATTATGCATGAATATTATGCATTATGAGCATAAGGCTGGCAGTGGATTGTACAGAAATTGAATTACATGATATGAAATTAATTAATCCTTTAATTGCAATCTTTGCAGAGAACATTAATTTACAGACAAAAAAAATAATGGACAAAAAGTGGCTTTAGTAATCAATATATGTGTCCCTGGAGCACAGAAGCAGTCATAAGCAGCACAGGTGTATTTGTAGCAATAGCCAACAATACATTGTATGGCTCAAAATTATAATTTTTTCTGTTATGACCAAAATCATTAGGATATTAAGATCATGTTCCATGAATATATTTAGTACATTCCGTACCATAAATATATCAAAACTTAATTTTTGATTATTAATATGCATTGCTAAGAACTTAATTTGAACAACTTTAAAGATGATTTTCTCAATATTTTTTTGTACCCTCAGATTCCTGATTTTCAAATATTGTCCTATCATAACAAGCCATACATAAATGGAAATATTATTTATTCAGCTTTCAGATGATCTATAAATGAAAAAGAAATGGCACTTATGACAGGTTTGAGAGAGAGAGAGAGAGAGAGAGAGAGAGTTATGACTCTATGAAAGTTATGACTCCTAGTGCATCGTATAATAGCCACAAACAGACACAGAGCACACATTGATCCACAGGTAGGGGAGGAGTGTTCTTTTTGTGGGGTACAAGAAACAGTGTTTCACTTATTTCTTAATTGTTCAAGACTACAACAGTTTTTTTTTTCATCAATTAGAAGATTACTGTCAAATTATGGGGGAGGTTTTTACTCATATGCGTTTTATTTATGGACCTAAATACAGCAGAAGCGATAATTAAGTTCATGTGTTATTACATTTTATATTTGGGCAAGGAAAACTGGCTGTTTGGCTGTCACATAAAGGAGAATGACTTGGTTCGGGATTGACTGATGTTATTTTGGTGTTTAGGGGATTAATAAAATCATATGCGTACTATATGTTGATTGATGACTTGGATACTTTTAAGTCTAAATGGGGCATAAACCAATGTATTTGTGAAATTGATGATGATGGTTGTTTGAAAGTTCTGTCTGAATGATGATGGGCTGTAAAACGTTTGTTTATGTTGTGTGTATATTTGTTTATGTACATTACATATATATAATTCCATTTAATTTTTCCTTTTAATATTTTAAGAATGTTTATCTAGAAATAGTGGTAAATAAAGAGATTTTTAAAAGTCAAAAGTCTCTCTCTCTCTCTCTCTCTCTCTCTCTCTCTCTCTCTCTCTCTCTCTCTCTCACTATCTCTCTCTCTCTCTCTCTCTCTCTCTTCTCTCACTATCTCTCTCTCTCTCACTATCTCTCTCTCTCTCATCTCTCTAATTCTCTCTCTCTTTCTCTTCTTGAGAAAAGTAAAGCAAACAAAAACAAATGGATTGAAATGATAAATGATGATTGAATTTGTGGGTGAGCTACTCCTTTTTGACTTCAGATTCTATGAGTCTATGAGGATTAACAGCTGTGAGCATCATTCACTGTGACTGGTGTCAGTGGGAACACATTGATCCGCAATGCTGTTTCTATTACTCTTTAGGATCAGCTGAAGGATTTACCATATACAGTGCTCCCATTAAACATACACAGTCATAAGTTAGAGTGCTTTTAAATGTCCATTCTGGGTCAGAATGAGTGATATTAAACATTACCTTTCATACGGCTTAAACTTTGTCCGGAGTCAGCGTCGGCATGGACGGACTGGGAATGGTCTTCTGGATATGATGAGAATGAATCGCCAGTGTCTTTGGGCTATGCACTGAGTGTGTTTGGCCCACAGCATTAGAATGCACTTCATGTACTTTTCTGTTCTCTGTATCAATCCTTTGACATTCAGCAGATTGAAGAAAATGTGAAAGAGGAGAATATCTTTCCTGCGGGCTTAAGTATACGTCAGACAGCCCTGCAGCTCTTCCTTTTATGAATTAAAATGTATAGGAATATCTCTGCTCGTACTGAACAAAAATGTATTAGTCTTGGCTTTATATAATTCTGTTCTGTGAGAAGCAAAATCAAATTTATATTGTATGTAATATTTGAAGTGAATGGCTGAGTGATTTATTTTGCATGTGCTATTACAGAAAGAAACATTTCACAATTTCAAAAGTGTATTGCTACAATATGAACTCCTACACATATGCAGTGATATACATTTTTGCTGTCTTGGTTTATCTTTCTATAAAGATTCCCCTCACTTTCAACATCTACATAAAAAAGTTTCCTTAAAAGTGCACAATGAATCTTTGTGCTCTGTTGTTATCGTCTCAGGTTACATATGTAACCATAGTTCCCTATCTGTCGGTCACTACGAGTTATGTCGTGACGACATAGGGGATTTACTTGGAAGCCCCGAACATCTCTGACTAAGAGAAAACGCCAATGAAATTGGCTAGTGGATTTTGCATACCTGAGCCACTCCCCGTGCATACGGGTATAAAAGGGCGACAGGTGCATCCACTCATTAGATTTTTGCTTCGGAGCCGAGTGGATGAGAAGAGTGCTGATCTCCACAAAGCCGTTCATCTTTGTTTTGTTCCCGGTTGGCGTAACGGTGCGATCAGCGGAGTCCCTCTCATCAGCGATTCCCCTGGGCACTTCAACTGAGAGAGCAAATTCTAAAAGAGCAAATCACGGACGATCGCGTCTTTTTCAAGACGCCGTTTCGTCCGTGTCCTTCTGGTTGCGGTCGTTTTCTGTCTGCGGATGACGGACACGATCGTTGTCTTCAGTGTCTGGGCCGCCGACACGCTGAAGCTGCGTTCGTGGATGACTCATGCGTCTGTTGTGGGCGTATGAGCATGATTTCGCTGCGATCTCGCCTTTCCTTTATGAAAGGATTGGCACCCTCTGCCGCCACCCGTGCTGATCTCTCTGGCTCGAGCAGAGGATCGCCGGCTGACGCTCTGGGAGATCTGAGGGTTACAGTAAGAGCCTCTCCGCCGGGCACGCCCCCACGGACGTCTTACTCCTCACGCAGCGAACATCCCGTCCAGTTCCCAGGTGATTTCGCTGGTCTGTCCCACGGGGCGCCCAGCATTTCATTCGGTGCGCCATCTGTAGATAGGATGTCGATCGCAGCATCGGGGGATGGGTTCACGTCCTCTGAGGATGAAGGTGCGGTGGGGCTGCCCCCCTCGGGTGTTGTCGCCACCGCCGCACCGGACCCAGAGCTGACGGCCATGCTTGCCCGGGCAGCCGTGAGCATCGGGCTGGAGGTCAACAGACCGCCCAGTCCCAAGCCCTCACGGCTGAACGATTGGTTTCTCGGAGCGGGGCGCGGCTCACAACCGCGCCCTGCCCCGGTGCCTTTCTTCCCGGAGGTGCATGAGGAGCTGACGAGTTCGTGGATGGCCCCTTTCACGGCCAGAAGCCGCTCGTCCGCCTCCTCCGTCCTCACTACCCTCGACGGCAGAGTGGCCAGGGGGTATGCGGGCATTCCCCAGGTGGAGAGAGCGGTCGCGGTGCACTTGTGCCCACGAAACGCCGCCACTTGGAGGAACCGTCCGCGTCTCCCGTCCAAGGCCTGTAAACTGACAGCCGCTCTCGCGGCCAAAGCTTACAGTGCTGCGGGCCAGGCAGCCTCTGCCCTGCACGCCATGGCTATCCTGCAGGTTCACCAAGCCAAGGCGCTCAAACAGGTGCACGAGGGTAGTACCGACCCGGGGTTGATGCAGGAGCTGCGCACGGCGACTGACCTCGCTCTACGAGCGACGAAAGTCACGGCGCGGTCCCTCGGGAAGGCGATGTCCACCATGGTGGTCCAGGAGCGCCATCTCTGGCTCAACCTGGCAGAGATGAAGGACGTCGACAAAGTACGCTTTCTCGACGCCCCCATCTCCCAGGAAGGGCTGTTCGGCGACACCGTCGAGGGCTTCGCCCAGCAGTTCTCGGCGGTACAGCAGCAGACCGAGGTGATCCAGCACATCCTGCCCCGGCGTGAGGCACCATCCACCGCTGCCCCCGGGGCCAGGCCTCAGTCTGCCCGTCGCCGTGGGCGCCCTCCTGCGTCCTCCAGAGCTGCTCCGCCCCAGGCCGAATCGACACATAGGCCGGTGCGTCGAGCCTCTCACAGGAGAGCGGCGCCCCCCGCGTCCCAGCCAGGCCCCAAGTCGTCCAGGAAATCGACGAAGCGGCCCTGACGCGGGCAACCCGGAGATGTTGGAGTTTGCTCTTTCTCAGGAGACGGCGAGAACAGCGCCGCTCCTTCCCCCGGTGGAGGGCCGGGAGGAGAATCTTCTGTTTCGTTTTGTTTCTGTTCCGCCGCTGGTCCAAGGGCCAGCGGTACCCACCTTCTCAAAGAAAGAGCAATTTCCATTTCCTCCGGGTTCTCAGGTCCATGGGACGACAGTGTGCGACGCCCTGCCTCCTCACTCTCGCCCACGACCCATTTTGCCAGTAGCCAAGAGAGTACGGTTCGGTGACGACATTCCTCCCCACGCACCTCTGGCCAGTCCCGTTCGGGACCCAGGGAGTTCGGTGAGTATGCCTCAGAACGCACCGCCTTCTGTGCCATCCACCCCTACTCCCTTTCGCTGCACCACCACAGGTACGTCAATTGTGCCTGTTGGAGCCGCTTGCACAGCGACTGGAGGCGTGGCTCACGCTGCCCAGCCTGTCTCGCTGGCTCACGCGCACAATTCGACTCGGCTACGCGATTCAGTTCGCCAGGCGACCTCCCAAGTTCAACGGCGTTCTCGAGACGTCGGTGGCTGTCCGGAACGCCCCTGTCTTGCGCGAGGAGATTGCTGTCCTCCTGGCAAAGGATGCAATCGAGCCGGTCCCTCCAGCCGAGATGAGGCAGGGGTTTTACAGCCCTTACTTCATCGTACCCAAGAAAGGTGGTAGCCTTCGGCCAATCCTGGATCTGCGAGTCTTGAACCGGGCTTTGCACAAGCTCCCGTTCAAGATGCTGACGCACAGGCGCATGATCAAATGCATTCAGCCCCAGGATTGGTTTGCAGCGATCGACCTGAAGGACGCTTACTTTCACGTTTCGATCCTTCCGCGACACAGACCGTTTCTACGGTTTGCGTTCGAAGGTCGGGCATGGCAGTACAGGGTCCTCCCCTTCAGGCTCTCCCTGTCTCCCCGTGTGTTCACGAAGGTTGTAGAGGGTGCCCTTACCCCGTTACGGGAAGTGGGCGTCAGGATCCTCAACTACCTCGACGATTGGCTTATCCTAGCCCAATCCAGAGAGCAGTTGGGCGATCACAGGGACTTGGTGCTCCGGCACCTCAGCCAGTTGGGGCTTCGGGTCAACTGGGAAAAGAGCAAGCTCTCCCCTGTGCAGAGAATCTCTTTTCTCGGTGTGGAGTTAGACTCGGTGAGTATGACGGCACGCCTCACGGAGGAACGTGCCCAAGCAGTGCTGAACTGCCTGAGTTCCTTCAGAGGCAGGAATGTGGTACCACTGAAACAGTTTCAGAGGCTCCTGGGGCATATGGCATCCGCAGCTGCAGTCACGCCGCTCGGATTGCTTCATATGAGACCACTTCAGCACTGGCTACACTCCCGGGTCCCGAGGTGGGCATGGCGCCGCGGTACACAGCGAGTAGGTATCTCCCAGCAGTGTCGCCGCTCCCTCAGCCCCTGGACAGACCTTGCCTTTCTACGGGCCGGGGTGCCCCTAGAACAAGTGTCCCGGCATACTGTTGTCACAACAGATGCCTCCAGCACGGGCTGGGGCGCTACATGCAACGGGCAGGCAGCCTCGGGCTCTGGACAGGGCCCCGACTGCTTTGGCACATCAACTGCCTGGAGCTGTGGGCAGTGCATTTAGCCTTGCGGCAGTTCCGGCCACTGCTGTTGGGCAAGCACGTGCTAGTCCGCACGGACAACACTGCGGCGGTCTCGTATATCAACCGGCTGGGGGGTATACGATCACACCGCATGTCACAGCTCGCCCGCCATCTCCTCCTCTGGAGTCACACGCAGTTCAAGTCACTGCGTGCTGTTCACATCCCGGGGCAGCTCAATCGTGCGGCCGACGCGCTCTCACGACAGCTCACGTTCCCGGAGAGTGGCGACTCCATCCCGAGACGATCCGGCTGATCTGGAGTCGATTCGGGGAAGCTCAGGTAGACCTGTTTGCCTCCCCCGAGTCCTCCCACTGCCAGCTGTACTTCTCCCTGACCGAGGGCCCCCTCGGCACAGACGCACTGGCACACAGCTGGCCTTGGGCCTTACGCAAGTATGCGTTTCCCCCAGTGAGCCTACTCGCACAGACATTGTGCAAGCTCAGGGAGGACGAGGAGCAGGTCCTGCTGGTTGCGCCCCATTGGCCCACCCGGACCTGGTTTCCCGAACTCATTTCCCTCGCGACAGCACCTCCCTGGCGCATTCCTCTGAGGAAGGACCTCCTTTCTTAGGGGCTCGGCACCATATGGCACCCGCGTCCAGATCTATGGAACCTCCATGTGTGGCTCCTGGACGGGACGCGGCAAACTTGACTGGTCTACCACCGGCGGTGGTAGAGACCATCATTCAGGCTAGAGCTCCTTCAACAAGGCAAACCTACGCACTGAAATGGAGTCTGTTTGCGACCTGGTGTTCTTCTCGCCGAGAAGACCCCCGAAGATGCATGATTGGAGTAGTGCTTTCTTTCCTGCAAGAAAGGTTGGAGCGTAGGCTGTCACCCTCCACCTTGAAAGTGTATGTAGCCGCTATTGCGGCTTACCACGATGCAGTGGACGGCCGGTCCCTGGGAAAGCATGATCTCATCGTGAGGTTCCTGAAGGGGGCCAGGAGGATGAATCCCTCCAGGCCTCCCCTTGTGCCCTCTTGGGACCTCTCTATCGTCCTGGCTGGACTTCAGAGGGGCCCCTTTGAGCCGCTGGACTCAGTCGAGCTGAAGTTCCTGTCTCTTAAGACAGCGCTCCTGACCGCGCTCACTTCCATCAAACGGGTCGGGGACCTCCAGGCGTTTTCGGTAAGCGAAGAGTGCCTTGTGTTCGGGCCGGTCTACTCTCACGTTGTCTTGAGACCCCGGCCTGGATACGTGCCCAAGGTTCCCACCACGCCCTTCCGCGATCAGGTGGTGAACCTGCAAGCACTGCCCTCGGAGGAGGCAGATCCAGCCTTAGCGTTGCTGTGTCCCGTAAGAGCATTGCGCATATACGTGACCCGCACCCGGAGCATCAGAAGCTCCGAGCAGCTCTTTGTCTGCCACAGAGAGCAGCAGAAAGGGAAGGCTGTCTCCAAACAGAGGTTGGCCCACTGGATAGTGGAGGCCGTCGCCTTGGCGTACCAGTCGCAAGGCGAGCCGTGCCCCCTGGGGGTGAGGGCTCACTCCACCAGGAGTGTTGCCTCCTCCCATGCGTTGGCGCACGGCGCCTCTTTGGCAGACATCTGCAGAGCTGCGGGCTGGGCGACACCGAACACCTTCGCAAGATTCTACAATCTCCGCGTTGAGCCAGTTTCTTCCCGTGTGTTGGGTAAGTAATGGGCGGGAAGAACTGGCCGGTGTCACGCTTGCTGCGCCATTCCCCCTCACCCGGGGATACGAGCGCCTTTTTCTCCCCCAGTTCAGTTCCCCGGACGGTGAACCCTGGTGGAATCCTCCAAGCACCCCCGGCAGTCAGACTGGGCGGAGCAGTCTGACGCCAGGCCCAGTACTGGTGTTAGCTCGCCCGGGTCTCCGGTCAGCCCCTGTACTGGGCTAGGTGGCCGTATGGCCTGATTCCCCTTCGGGTAATCCCATATGTGTATTCTTCCACGGTAAGGTTTCCCTCACGGTAAACCCGTGTCTTCCCTGTGACAGAGCTTCTGTCAGGTTCTGCTGGCAGCCCTCCTCCCTACTCCTAGGTAGGATCTGCCCCAGAGTCCAGTCGTATGTAGTACTGCCCCAAGCCTGGGCCAGTCCATATCAGTGTCTCCACATGTTACCTCCCTTTGGGCAGGATGTGGCCTCCGTAGCGCCCTTCTCTGGAAGGCTCGCTTCCCTGCCGTTACGACAAGCTGTAAACAACAAATAGGAAAGACCTGAAGCTGTCTTTCACTGAAGGTCGAAATCCCTTCCGATTCCGTGGGGAAAGGAACAGCGGCTTGGCTATCTCCAGCAGCGATGTACTCAGTGGTCCCGGTGGGCACCAAGGTTAGCGAATTTGCACTGGAGCGGTAGGAAGGTTGCAACCTCTTGCATGGCATTTGTCTGTCACGCACTCGCTTGTCAACATCTGCATGCCACAAGGTTGTGACGGGGTTCAGCTTGTGGCACTTTCCATAGGACCCCTATGTCGTCACGACATAACTCGTAGTGACCGACAGATAGGGAACGTCTAGGTTACGTACGTAACCCCTGTTCCCTGATGGAGGGAACGGAGACGTTATGTCCCCATGCCACAATCTTGAACCATCGCTGGTTGCCAGGGACTCGTCTCGGCTCCTCAGCGTAAAACCTAATGAGTGGATGCACCTGTCGCCCTTTTATACCCGTATGCACGGGGAGTGGCTCAGGTATGCAAAATCCACTAGCCAATTTCATTGGCGTTTTCTCTTAGTCAGAGATGTTCGGGGCTTCCAAGTAAATCCCCTATGTCGTCACGACATAACGTCTCCGTTCCCTCCATCAGGGAACGGGGGTTACGTACGTAACCTAGACGTTCCCTGAGAATGGGAACGAGACGCTACGTCCTCTAGGGGACGCTATGGAAACGCCTCCAGCGTGACCGGTTACCTGAAGCATGATTACAAACACCCAATGCACTTGACATTGGCAGGTGGACGCCTATGACGCAAGCTAACGGGCATCTGCGAGCATAAAAGGGCACCTGTGGAACACATCATCCTCTTTTTTTTCAAGGGGGACCGACAGGAATGCCCGAAGCATGGCCCAGAGACGTAGCGTCTTGTTCCCATTCTCAGGGAACTATGGTTACATATGTAACCTGAGACGTTCCCTTCCGAAGGGAACTTCTATGCTACGTCCTCTAGGGGACGCTATGGGAACGCTATGCCCACGCCGCCATGCTGAGGGAAAGAGTGTCCAAAAGCTGGATTCCTAAGTCACAGACTTGAGGAACACCATCCCTGCCCAGCAGAACTAGGGTCAAAAACCCTCTTTAGGCCAGCTCAAAAGCTCGCCATCATAGACTAGCTCACGAGAGTATGGTTCTCGGAGTGGAAGTCTCAGAAAGCGACTCTCAGATTGAGAGGAGACTTCTACACTCGACGCTATGAACAGCTAGTGAGGCTCAGGACAGAGCATGCACGTAGTACTGCCTACGCGAAGCTCTGGAGAGCAGAGGCTTCAGTAGAATGACTCTCTTAAATGAGAGGAAGCCTAACACTCGATCCAGGTAGGGGAACTCTCAGAGTGGAGGTCTCAGCATAATGACTCTCTAATTGAGAGGAGACCTGGCTACACTCAGCGCCAGAGGCAGTTAGTGAGGCTCAAGAAAAAGCCTGTACATAGTGCTGCCTAAGCGGAGCTCTATGGAGTGGAGGCTTCAGCAGAATGACTCTCTGACGAGAGGAAGCCTAGCAACACTCAACCCTAGTTGAGGGGCTCTTAAGAGTGGAGGTCTCAGCATAACGACTCTCTGAAGTGAGAGGAGACCTGACTACACTCAGCGCTAAAGAAAGCTAGCCAGGCTCATGATAGAGCCTGTACACCAATAGTGCGGTCTAAGCGGAGCTCTGGAGAGTGGAGACTACAGCAAAAGGACTCTCTTAAGTGAGAGGAAGCCTAGCAACACTCGATCCAGGTTAAAAACTACACATTTTTTTTTTATCTTGTCAGCGCCCCTATGGGGCATCGACGCATATCCACGCTCGCGCCTCCCTTCGATGTCAGCATAACTAACATGATGGATGCGGGCTGAATATGATTTACGATCTTACAATGAATATCTGGAGAAGGAATGGGCGCTCACGGGAGCTGGGAGGTTATGCCAGAGAGAGATCGCTCATCAAGTCTACTGCGAGCCACTCCCCCTTTTTCGTGCCTCCACTGTAGGTTTACCTAGCAGAAGCGCACGCTTCAAACCTCCATCAGCTCTATATCGCGGGGCAGACAAGCTGAGAAGGCTCAGAAATATCCTCTCCTCCTTCATCAGCACACCATGAGCCAGCAAAGCACTTCCTGCTGGATCAGAAGATGTAACAGACAATATATCTTCCCCCGCAGTTCACTCTCGTCAGCCGCCGATCGCCGCGAACTCAGTCTCTTCACTGCCTCAGCAGCGGCTGGACCCGAGCCGCGGGGGGCAGATGATCGCCCCAATTCTCTCGAGAAAAAGGGACAACCGAGAGCGGAGCTTTTTCCCACAGAAAAAATGCTCACACTGAACGCACTCCATTCCCTCGAGAACAGAGCGCGCGTGCTCTTCGCCCAAACACATAATGCATAGATCGTGTGTGTCATCTAGTGTCAGACAACGCTGACACGGATCGACACACCTCCTAAAGCGCTTCTCAACAGACATATTCTACTCACACTTCAGAAACAAGGTCCCCTGAAGGAAAAAAGAGGATGATGTGTTCCACAGGTGCCCTTTTATGCTCGCAGATGCTCGTTAGCTTGCGTCATAGGCGTCCACCTGCCAATGTCAAGTGCATTGGGTGTTTGTAATCATACTTCAGGTAACCGGTCACGCTGGAGGCGTTCCCATAGCGTCCCCTAGAGGACGTAGCGTAGAAGTTCCCTTCGGAAGGGAACTACAGTTAAATTATAAAACTGCAATTATTTTCTAGTTACTTTTTTACACATGGTTCTTCTTGCATATGTAAGCTTCACCACTGAGTCACTGATATTAATTAAGAAGAAAGTCACACAAGACGTATATGCAAAAAAACAAACAAACAAAAAATGACGGAGCAATTATGTAGCATATCAAATACCTAATAGGTTTTCTTTTCCAAAGCTTCCATATGCATGCCATAGTACCCAGACCTGCTTCTGTTTGGTTATAGACAAGATGCAAAAATGAATGATGAAAATCTGGATTTCTTTTCAACTAAGAAATCTAAATTGACTATTTCGTAACAATTTATTGGTGCATGCTTCTCCAATTAGGAAAAAACAAAACACGTTTTCATTATTCAGTCAATTTTGGATGGCAAAAATAATTTCAAGATGTCACAATAATTTCATGAAAAATAAAAATGAAGTACTTGACATAAAAGCAAGTAAAATTGGTTGTAAACAGTAATTCACATTGTCTGGTGAGTTGCATTGGTTCTGGAGATTTGTTGTCTTTTCTGACAAATGCCACTTAATAAGGTCTCCTGAAGTAGCACTCCTGCCCCTGTGAGATTTAATCATATATGTACAACTAATATAATAATATATATATATATATGTATCCTCCTCCACCTTCCGTTTGAGGATGCCCCACAGATCACCTTTACGCTCAGCTTCTTTAGCAAGGCAGTGGTCGTCTTGGAGGTGTGTTTAGGGCCGTTATCATTTTGGAATACTGCCCTGCGGCCCAGTCTCTGAAAGGAGGGGATCATGGTCTGCTTCAGTATGCCACAGTACATGTTGGCATTCATGGTTCCCTCAATGAACTGTAGCTCCCCAGTGCCGGCAGCACTCATGCAACCCCAGACCATGACACCCCCCACCACCATGCTTGTGTATATATATAAACAACCTCTTTCAGAAGACATCAAGACACATTCCCTGTGTCAGAAGCTGAGAGTATAGTTGTTGAAGCTGATCATTCAAGTTTAACAGCACATTCACCAAACAGTTGTCAGTTGTTTGTTTGTTAGCAAGAATGCTGATTTGCTACCATCACTTTTGACAGCTTTAACAACACTCGACGACGTGCGGCTGCTCTCCTGCTCCATCTGTTATTACTACACTCAGAGTCACAGTGCTGTATTTGTATTTGGTCTTACAATTTGTTTTCAAGAATTACATTTATTAACCGACTGGCCAATTGATTCATTCAAATTGTTTGTAGAATACATTTTTTTGGGAAGTATCTGAGCAAACATTATCTGAATATCCAATTAAAACAAAAACAAAAATTATATGAACAACGTAAAATAGTTTTGTGCTTAAATTATGTGAATGCTATTCAAATCCACGGACATGTTGTCAAAATGATACTTCACATCTTTGAAAAAAACTAAAAATATTTTACTCATGCCAGGCCAAAAAATATCACTTCATAAAGAAACATATGCACCTGTGTACATATAGACAGAACATGTAATACACAAGCATGTGACATCACCAGTTTCACAAGTTTGTGTTTTTATAGTTTATTTGGACACAGTAATGCTATCATTTTCAAAAACTTGCTCTTTGAAACCTACTTTCAAAAGTACCCATAATGCTATTGTAGAAAGGCCAAAACACACAAGAAGCATTGCGTCTTAGTTAAAAACAGTGTCTGTAAACACCACTTAAGAACGTTGCCTGTTATCTGGCCCATAAAACAAACTATTTGCCAATGAGGCAAAAACTTAATTCAAGATATACCCTCAAACTGCTGTAGCTGTATATTTCACGTATTTTCCTTAAGTAAATATGTCTTGTTTTAAGAATGCCTAGATATTTTTAATTAAAAAAGGCTAAAATCCAGTGCAGTTGTGTTGTAGTCATCGAACAGCGTCAGCTATCACCCATGTTGAAAATCTAGGTAGATCTGCTTAGATATTAAATACGGCTGCTGTCTGATTCTGTTGAATGCTGTATGTATGTATTGTTCTATGTATTTGTTTACAGAGGTTCAGATTCCAGAAATAGTCAGTGTGACAGAGTGTACAAGCCATCGAGAACACTGATAAATGAGCTGACAAATCTTGTTTCTGTAATATCTTGACAACAATGCAAGTGGCATGTAAGTCTCTGCTGTGAGAGAGCGAGGAAAAGGAGCACCGCACCCAGCTCAGGAAGCATCTGGGAGACCACACGACTTCAGCCAGAGACCGCGTTTCTGCAAGACACCGAATCTATGTTTTATTCAGTGATAAAGATTCAGTTTAAGTCAACAGTCCACAGTTTCAATAGAAAGGAGATTTGATTTATTTATTCATAGTGTGTATGACATGATCTTTAGGCATATCCATATACACATATATCAAGAATAACCAAAGTTAACCCCTATATTATAGACCACAACAGCAAACACTATTTCCATTCACTCTTTCCCTCACTAAAGCCATAACGCAGTATAATCTTCTGCCTTTGTCTTGTCGTCTGCTTTTCATTTACTTTTTCACTTTAATTCAATGTTTGCAGTGTAATTCTTCTTGTAGCTTGTTGGGTTGGTTTATGGCTTCCAATATAACGCTTTTTTAAATCCCTAGGAGAGAAATGACACTTGTCAGTGTCTGCGCTTGCTTGGTCATTTGTTGTGATAAACAGGAAAGTGTGTTCAAGCGCCAGCAGAAGACCGTGTAAAGAAATAATCTTTGAGAGAAGCAATGTTTCAGCGGAAGTTAAACGCAGCTCGTAAGTGTATTTACTGGTCTCATTAGTGTTTAGTGCAGTTGCCATTGCTAGGAAACGCTTGTTTTGTTTACTGTGTTGAGACTTGCTGAAATCGCGTATGGTCTCGTACTGTATCGTGTCTCTTGTCAGTGTCTGCTCTTGCTTGGCCATTTGTTGTGATAAACAGGAAAGTGTTTTCAGCTAAATTCAAATAGTAATTTGTTAGACGGGTTTAAAAAGGTTAATATACCGCGGCAGCTGGTCACGGCAGCCGTCGTGTGAAGCCCTCCTTGTGTGAAGACCGAAGAGTGTAAAGACCATCGACTCTACCTTGCGACTCCACCGGGCAGGGACACCGGCAAGGAATATAAGTATTGCTTTTTATTTATCCTCTTTCTGTCACGGTACTGGTCAAAGGAGACAGACAGGTAGATGTAAATCAAAAGTGAATTTATTTAAAGTAACTCAGGAAGGGCTTCCAACAGAAGAGAGACAACGAAGAATGTTCTGGAAGCAGGATGAACAGTATCAACTGTTTGTAACTTGCGTGTCCACAGGCAGAGGCGAGTTCCAGGATTGACGGGCAGACAGGAGGACACCGACCAGTGTAGAGAGCTGCATTCATGCAGCCTTGTGACGTTGGGCAGGGACCAGATCCAGGACAGACGGGCAGACAATGACCAGTGTAGAGAGCTGCATCCATGCAGCCTTGTGACCTCAGGCAGGGACCAGATCCAGGACAGACAATGACCAGTGTAGAGAGCTGCATCCATGCAGCCTTGTGACCTCAAGATCAGCCGATGAGTGACAGAGGTGAGTGAGCTTATGAAGGGTTAAGGTAAGTGATTGCAGGTGTGCTCAATCAATGATGAGTGAAACCAGGTGAGGGCGTGCGCTGTGATTGGAAAGGGAGCAGGATAGGCAGATCCGTGACATTACCCCTGGAGGCCTCAGGGACTTGGAAACCGGACAGGTGACCTCCAGGGCGGTGCCCCATGGCGGGTCCGGGGACTCGGGAGGCCAGGGCGGATCCGGGGACTCGGGAGGCCATGGCGGATCCGGGGAATCTGGCGGCCTTGGCGGATCAGGGAGCTCTGGAGACCATGGTGGATCCGGGGACTGTGGCGGCCTTGGCGGATCGGGGAGCTCTGGAGACCATGGTGGAACTGGAGACCTGGCCCTTATTTTTTCTGGTGGGTCAGGGAGTTCCGTGGCCTTGGCTCTGCGCCCGGCCACCCCGGCAGAGGTTATAGGGCCCCCCCCCCAAATTTTCTTGGGGAAGTTACCCTCTGCTGGGCACTCAGGCGGAGCGTGTTCTGTGAGGCGCTCGGGAAGCGCTAAGCTGGACGGAGCCAGTGGAGGCGAAGGTGAGCCTGACCGGCCCAGACGAGGCATCGGTGAGCTGGATGAGGCCAGCGGAGGCATCGGTGAGCCGGCCGGGACCAGCGGAGGCATCGGTGAGCTGGACGGAACCAGCGGAGGCATAGGTGAGCTGGACGGAACCAGCGGAGGCATAGGTGAGCTGGACGGAACCAGCGGAGGCATCGGTGTGCTGGACGGAACCAGCGGAGGCATCGGTGTGCTGGATGGAACCAGCGGAGGCATCGATGAGCTGGACGGGACCAGCGGAGGCATCGGTGAGCTGGACGGGACCAGCGGAGGCATCGGTGAGCTGGACGGAACCAGCGGAGGCATCGGTGTGCTGGACGGAACCAGCGGAGGCATCGATGAGCTGGACGGAACCAGCGGAGGCATCGATGAGCTGGACGGGACCAGCGGAGGCATCGGTGAGCTGGACGGGACCAGCGGAGGCATCGGTGAGCTGGACGGAACCAGCGGAGGCATCGGTGAGCTGGACGGGACCAGCGGAGGCATCGGTGTGCTGGACGGAACCAGCGGAGGCATCGGTGTGCTGGACGGAACCAGCGGAGGCATCGATAAGCTGGACGGAACCAGCGGAGGCATCGGTGAGCTGGGCGGAACCAGCGGAGGCATCGGTGAGCTGGACGGAACCAGCGGAGGCATCGGTGAGCCGGACGGAACCAACTCTTGGGGGCGCTCCGGAAGTGCTGATTCTCGTGGGCGCTCGGGTGGCGCGGACTCTCGTGGGCGCTCGGGTGACGCTGACTCTCGTGGGCGCTCGGGCGGCTCTGACTCTCGTGGGTGCTCTGGAGTGCTGGACGGAACCAGCGGCTAAGAAGATGAGCTGGGCAGGACCAGCGGAAGAATTTGAGAGCACTTGTGAGAAGTCGGCACCGGAGGGCGCTGGCGAGGAGTAGGCACCGGAGGGCGCTGGCGAGGAGCAGGCACCGGAGGGCGTTGGCGAGGAGCAGGCACCGGAGGGCGCTGGCGAGGAGCAGGCACCGGAAGGCGCTGGCGAGGAGCAGGCACCGGAAGGCGCTGGCGAGGAGCAGGCTCTGGAGAGCGCTGGCGAGGAGCCGGCACTGGAGGGCGCTGGCGAGGAGCAGGCACTGGAGGGCACTGGCGAGGTGCAGGCACTGGGTTCCAAACCCTCCCCTCATAATCTACTAACAAACCCAGGGGTACCTGGGGGCGCTCGGTTAGCGCGGAACTGGACGGAACCAGTGGGGAAGAAGGTGAGCTGGACGGGCTTCCGGCTCGGGATTGGAGATCTCCCAGACATTGGGTCACCGTCTCTTCCCAATTCAGGTTGGAAGTGTCTGGGAGCTCCACGGGTCGATGGTATGAGATCCCGAGCCGGAACAGGGTCTTGAGGACCCCATGATCCAGGGAGCTGACGAGGGCGAGAGGGATGAAAGCCATGGCAAACTCCAATGGTTCCGGATTCGCGCAAGCCAACGAAATAAATCGCGCTCGCTCCTCCATCGGTGCGGTTCGGATCTTCTATTTTAGGGGCTGATCTTCTGTCACGGTACTGGTCAAAGGAGACAGACAGGTAGATGTAAATCAAAAGGGAATATATTTAAAGTAACTCAGGAAGGGCTTCCAACAGAAGAGAGACAACGAAGAATGTTCTGGAAGCAGGATGAACAGTATCAACTGTTTGTAACTTGCGTGTCCACAGGCAGAGGCGAGTTCCAGGATTGACGGGCAGACAGGAGGACACCGATCAGTGTAGAGAGCTGCATTCATGCAGCCTTGTGACCTTGGGCAGGGACCAGATCCAGGACAGACGGGCAGACAGGCAGACAAAGACCAGTGTAGAGAGCTGCATCCATGCAGCCTTGTGACCTCAGGCAGGGACCAGATCCAGGACAGACGGGCAGACAGGCAGACAATGACCAGTGTAGAGAGCTGCATCCATGCAGCCTTGTGACCTCAGGCAGGGACCAGATCCAGGGCAGACAGGCAGACAATGACCAGTGTAGAGAGCTGCATCCATGCAGCCTTGTGACCTCAAGATCAGCCGATGAGTGACAGAGGTGAGTGAGCTTATGAAGTGTGAAGGTAAGTGATTGCAGGTGTGCTCAATCAATGATGAGTGAAACCAGGTGAGGGCGTGCGCTGTGATTGGAAAGGGAGCAGGATAGGCAGATCCGTGACACTTTCCTACTGCTTGTTTCACTTCTGTTTTCGTTTTTATAACCAATTCTTACTATGTGTTTGCAGATCAATACTATCACTACCACTCGCAAACCCCGCATCACACACTGTAGACAGCGCAATCCTAACAACCTGCGTACTTTGCCTATGTCTACTAATACATTACTTTCTTTTTCTATTGGTCTCTGGAATTGTCAGTCTGCTATCAACAAAGCTGATTTCATTACTTGCATTACTAGTCATTCAAGACTAAACCTCATGGCCCTGACAGAGACCTGAATCAAACCAGAGGATAGTGCTACACCTGCAGCACTCTCCAATATTTTCTCTTTTTCGTTTCCTTTTCGCTCCAGATTTGTTGCTCTCAACCTTTCCTGAGGATGGTACACCCTTAGTTATACTTGGAGACTTTAATATCCACCTAGATAAACCTCGGGCTGCAGACTTCCACACTCTACTTGCCTCTTTTGATCTCAAGAGAGTGTTAACTACGGCTACTCACAAATCAGGCAACAAACTGGACCTTATTTACACACGACACTGCTCCACTGATCATGTGCTGGTTACTCCACTGCACACCTCGGACCACTTCCTCCTCACTCTTAACCTCAACATGATTCCTGACACATCAACTACCCCTCCACATGTCACTTTTCGACGTAACTTACGCTCGCTCTCACCCTCCCGGCTATCTGCTATGGTTTCATCTTCGCTTCCTCCCCTTAAACAGTTATCATATCTTGATGCTAATAGTGCTACTGACACTTTCTGTTCCACTCTGTTGTCTTGTTTTGATACTTTCTGTCCCTTAACTTCCAGGCCAGCATGTACCACTCCTTCTACCCCTTGGCTATCTGTCATTCTCCGCGAACATCATTCTAAACTCAGAGCTGCAGAAAGGGTATGGCGCAAATCACAAAATCCTACTGACCTTAATTTTTATCGATCACTCCTCTCTGACTTCTCTGCTAATGTCTCCACTGCTAAAATGACATACTATCATGACAAAATTAACAATTCACCTAATTCTCGCATGCTCTTTAAAACATTTTCCTCCTCCTCCCCCTCCTTCATCAACTCTAACAGCTGACGACTTTGGCACATTCTTCATTAATAAAATTACAAACCTCACTGCGCAATTTTCCACACCACAATCTATCAAACACATCTTACCAGCAAACATAAACTCGTTCACATACTTCTCTCCACTCTCTGAGGCAGAAATCTCTAAACTCATCCTTTCCAGTCATCCTACTACTTGTCCGCTTGATCCTATTCCATCTCATCTCCTTCAAGCTATTTCTCCTGCAGTTGTTCCTGCACTCACTCCCATCGTTAACACGTCCCTTCAGACTGGAGTTTTCCCCTCAGCATTTAAACAGGCTCGTATAACCCCACTTCTTAAGAAACCCACTCTTAACCCAACTATTTTAGGGAACTATAGACCAGTTTCCCTTCTACCTTTCATTGCAAAAACACTTGAATGAGTTGTGTTCAACCTATTCTCTGCCTTTCTCACACAGAACAACCTCCTGGACAGTAACCAATCTGGCTTCAGAAGTGGACATTCCACCGAAACTGCCTTGCTCTCAGTTGTTGAAGATCTAAGACTTGCAAGAACGGCTTCCAAGTCTTCATTACTTATATTGCTGGATCTGTCTGCTTTTTTTATATGGTCAACCACCAGATCCTCCTGTCAACCCTATTGAGAAAGGGCATCTCAGGAACCGCACTTCAGTGGTTTGACTCTTACCTCTCAGATAGGTCCTTCAAAGTATCTTGGAGAGGTGAGGTATCCAAGTCGCAACATTTAGCTACAGGGGTACCACAGGGCTCAGTTCTTGGACCACTTCTCTTTTCTGTCTACATGGCTTCACTAGGTTCTGTCATTCATAAACATGGATTTTCATATAACTGCTATGCTGATGACACTCAACTCTAACTCTCTTTCCATCCTGATGATCGGACGATAGCTGCTCGCATCTCAGCATGTCTAGCGGACATTTCTAGCTGGATGAAGGACCATCACCTTCAACTAAACCTAGCTAAGACAGAACTGCTTGTGGTTTCAGCACAATTTCACCTTCCAATTAGGCTCATCAACCATAATTCCTTCAAAAACAGCCAGAAACCTTGGAGTTGTGATTGATGATAAGCTGAATTTCACAGACCACATTACTAAAACTGCCCGGTCCTGTAGATTTGCATTATATAATATTAAGAAGATCAGGCCCTTTCTCTTGGAACATGCAACACAACTCCTTGTTCAGGCTCTTGTTCTGTCCAGACTTGACTATTACAATGCTCTCATGGCAGGTCTTCCAGCCAGTTCCATCAAACCTCTACAATTAATCCAAAACGTTGCTGCAAGATTAATCTTTAATGAGCCGAAAAGAACGCACATCACATCTCTGTTCATCAATTTGCACTGGCTACCAATAGCTTCTCGCATTAAATTCAAGGCATTAATGTTTGCCTACAGAACCACCTCTGGCTCTGCACCCCTTTACCTAAATTCATTACTTCAGACTTATATGCCCTCTAGAAGCTTGCATTCTGCAAGTGAACGACGCATTACTGTACCATCCCAAAGAGGCACACAATCCCTTTCACTGAATTTTTCATTTACTGTTCCCATTTGGTGGAATGACCTGCCTAACTCAATCCAAGCAGCTGAATCCTTACCCATCTTCAAGAAACGGCTAAGAACACATCTCGTCCATCTTTATTTGACCCTCGAACTCTAGCACTCTCTATTCTAAATTTATTTTATCTAATCTGTCTTCTTTTTATAAAAAAAAAACACAAACATTTGACCCTCTATCAATTGCATATTTATTCTCTAACTGCTAGCTTTTCTTGTAAAACTAACACTAAGTTGAATTTTTCTATATTTTACCTACGTGTACTGCGTTAGGCTAACCAGGACTTGTAATGGCACTTGCATGTTATTGCTCTTTTGTTGGTTTTGATTGCTTCTATAATGTCCTCATTTGTAAGTCGCTTTGGATAAAAGCGTCTGCTAAATGACTAAATAAAATAAATAAAAAATGAATGGGAAAAATACTAGCAGAACCATTGCAACTGAAATAGTGGGCGAGGGCTAATGCACTCTTTTTAAATGAATAGTCCACCCTAAAATTAACATTTCTTGATTATTTACTCACCGCCAGGCCGTCCAATCCATTTTTTGGGGGTAGGAAAACTTTTCAGATTTTCTTCATCTAATGCAACTGAGATGCTTTGTGGTTCAGCATAGACCATAATTTTCAGAAAACAATAAAATACAAATAATATACTTTTCAACTACAAAGTTCACCGTGGTCCAGCATGGTTTAGTTGAAGATCTCTTGCATGACGTAGGCAGGAACGACTGGCCCATTGTTTACAAGTGTGCTGTCCAAAGGTTAAATGGTCCTTGCAGTGTAGCATTTGTGTAAGTTTGTTGTTAAAAATGGTCTGTTGTGTGTGCGTCGCTGTGGCTTTTACATCTTGTATGGCCTGGGGTAAATAATCAGGAAATATTCATTTCTGGGTAAGCTGTTCCTTTAACTGCTGGGGATTATTATCATAATGTGTTAAAGTAAAAATAGTTCTGGTAATTTAATGCAGTATTTATCAGCATGACTAGACCCCGGATCCTGTTTTATGCTTTTTACAACTGCTGGGCCTTCATCACTCTTTATTTTTTATACGTGTGCACTGCAGCCATTTTAATTGCACTGGCAATTGATTTAATATGCAGTGGCTGTATTTTAACACCCCATCTACACCACACACGAGCAACATGACTCGACAGCTTGCTTGATTATAATGGGCGCTTGCTCTGTGCTCGGGCAATGAGCTTCACGCTAAAGTGCCAGCTCAAACAGTCAGGATAAATTGTGCAATGGACCCCAAGATGTGCGCTTGGATTGAAGACAGTGATTATAATGGGAGTGTTCTAGATGATAAACATTAAAACACGCAAAGGAAACATTCACGGCCACTACTCTGTGTTCATAGGGCTCTATTTCTGACTACATCAGGGCAAATGAACTGTGCAATTTGTTGTGTTTTGTTCATATCCAAGCAACTTGTTTTATTTGATTAAACAGATTCACCCAATATTAATACAATAGTTTATGTTGGGATTAAAGTTGTATTTACACATACTGATGTGCACAACACTGAATAATTGGAGAGTAATAATTAAAACTAGCCTACTGTTTTAATTAATTGACCCAACCTACTTTGGTCAAATTTAACAGAATCACATTCAATGCATAATTTAACCGGAACAACTTGATCTCAATCTCTGATATCTAAAATGGATCGTGGATCAGTATTGTGTTTTGTCATACTGCTGTTACATGCTATGCACACAGGGTCTTTTCATTTCCTTAATCAGATCCATTTAAGAAGGTATCAGCCGTGCGCCCACATCCGTGGTATGATTTAGGAGAGTATTTATAAACTCAGCGAGAGGTCCTTTAGAGCAATAAACTAAATTAAAAACCAGAATATTGGAATCATCCCAAGGTTCATCACTTAGATTTATTTACGCAGTGAGCTGTTAGACTTTGAACATGAACACCTAGAAAGTAGTCAAAGGTGTGCTTGATTATTGAAGATGAGGAAACGTTCTGCAATGCCGGGTCTCTGTTTGCTATTCCAGATCTTCCAGATTCCCCCACAACTCCTGCAAGTTTTACTTCTCTACACAAACTTCTATCTGTTTTGTCATCAGTTACGTTTAAGCAGCTCGAGGCTTGAGAGTCTTACTTCACATTATAACTCCACATAATCCCAAATCCCATGATCAAAGAATCATCTACGCTGATGTAGTGTTTTCACAGCCCTGACAAGCACAGGAGGCGAGGCCGGTTTGTGGGTAGAATTACATTACCGAAGAGTTTACTGTTAGTTTTCTGAAGAATGCTTCCATGTTTTGATTGAACTGTCCAATAACACTATGACGTTTTACAGACTCTAGGTCTGTGTTTTAGTGGTAGGATTATTTCAGTAAGTTTTTGTTTTCAGTGTAAATTACATTGTTATGCCAGTAGGTGGTGATATGAGTGAGTCTGTCTTTTTGTGTGAGTCATTTAAATCTTTCATTCAACCAATTCACTCAAAACCGCTAATTAATTCAGGAATTAAACAAGTGAAGGAGTCATTGTATTATTCACTAAACTGTTTTATTTTATTAACACTAGCTGTGTTTACATGGACCCTAATAATCCAATCCTAATAGGACTAGAAGCACAATCAGAATAAAAAAATCCCATTTAACCATGTCACTCGGATTGAATTGGCCAGATCTGATTCAAATTTTAATCAGACTGTAAAGGATGATATATTCATTTTGTAATCTGAGCAATAGGACATGTAAACACTCAAACTAATTGAAAACCAAAACTGCAAAGTACTGCGCATGTGCAGTGATGTAAAAATAGTATAATGAGCTGTTCTTCCTGGTGAATAAAGTGTCATAAATGAGTTTTGATGGCTTTCACTCCGCGTCTGTGAAGTGGAGAAGCACAACATCCCAACAGTCCTTGTTTAAGACTCTCATCAACAGACGACTGGTTTTGGGCACGGAAAGGGGCACTTTTACTGCTTTCTAAAGTAAGCAGCACAGCACAACAGTTCATGTGCTGGTCATCGCCTGCTTAGGACCCAAAGCAGATAAATATCAAGTGTGCTTTTTGAAACCATATAGAACACCAGTGGGAAACTCTGTATATGCTTGGAGTGTGCGCATGTCAGAAGATTAAATCTCATCAGAAGCGTGTGACAAACTGTATAAACACACATACGAAATTCAATTAATTCCGATGGAAGCAAAAAGTGTTCATGTAAATGTAGTGAATGATTCACTCAGTGCTGGAGACACACAAAGACTGTTTGACCTTGTTGAACAAAAAGAAGTGTCATGCCTACAACCTAACTTATTCAATATTACCATCTTGTTTATTCTACTTCTGTTATATAAAAGCAATTACAAACTCACAATCTTGCTGTTTTCACAATTATTCAAAATGTAGAGCACAGAGCGTGTGTGTTATTGCTAAATATAACCTGCAAAGTGGAATATTATGTTGTGTGTCATTTCCAGGCCTCCCTAAAAACTTCTCCCCAACTTAATCACAATCAATAGCAGCTACCGGCTAAAGATCAGTCATGTGACCACAAGAAAACAAAGTCAACAACACAATAAGCCCTTACTGGCGTACTGACAGCACTAAATCCACAAGTCTGCCTGGGGATTTCAATTTATTGTACCGGAACTGACTTGGCAGTCATTCAAATTAAATATTTTAATGAGTGAAATTGCGTGATCTGTTATTGAGCCTCTGACCACCTAAATCAAACAGATTCCTTTAAGTGAGATGGGACGTCCTGTTTGCTGAAGCAGCACTCGCATCCATTTGGTTTGGAGATGTAGTGCACAGCGGTGTATTGTCAGTTGCTAGCAGCTTGTCGGGAGAGCCCGGGGAACTGTGTATAATTGAAATGTCATCGTGGCGGAGTGGAGCCGGACTGCAGCGGAGGTTTTAGGCATGCTCGAGAGCATGGGAGACAGATGAGGAACAGCCCAGCGCTCACAAAGTGGCATCCTCCCACGCTAGACTTCAGCTCCTGGGGAAAGCACTACACACCCCTACACATTCACGGCCCGTCCTGCCCACTGACAAAGATTAATGAGGGCTTATGATGGTCCAAATTATTAAAATAAATGGCTGGCAAAATAACATCTTGAAAGAACAGCTCGGCGACTTTTTTGCAGTATTTCTTAAGGCTAGCGGGGAAGATAGAACAGAGCGCTGCTTTGAACCTACTCTCGGAAAAATCAAAGTTCCAATTAGAACCAGACAGGTATTTGAAGCCTAATGTCACTGGAAAGCTTTTTATTATGTTCCATAGAATATATTTTAATTATCTAAGGTCACGTACACACTGGGCGTCCTTCCTGAAATTTTGATGATAGACATTGTGGTATCCATAACAACGTTTTGATACTGTAAACATGAGTTGAAATAACCTTCTTTTTTTAACACATAATTTACAACCTCATTTTTTTTACAACTTAAAACCATTTATTTCATTTAAAGCCATAATGTTAATACACTAAACTACTTGAACTACCAAAATCTGCATAGGAAGAGAAAAGAGACTTAATCATAAATGGCCTATCAATTAAACAATGCTAATTATCAGATGAAGACCTGGGTCATACACACAAAGACTGTAAAATACATAACGCTAAAATGATGCAATAAACATTATGTAATAATGTGATGCAACACAAAACATGTCAATGTACATTACTGACAACAATAATGAAAAGAAACTAAATTATTTATAAAATATAATCATATGTGATGTCTATTTAATAAGCAACTATTCAATAGTGAGAATTGGTCCCTATACCACATCTGGTATATGGAATCTGCTTTTGAATTATAAGCTTTGTAGTAACTCTTCATTTGTACTGATACATTTTAATGCAGTGGTGATGGCTGTCTGACACAACTAGGATATCATTAGGTAAACGTGCCAGTCCACGTGGGCTGCTCAGTCCATCAGACACAATCACTCGTCCTGCCTCTTCAGAGGGATATAGAAGCATCCAATGTTTTTCTCCCCAGTCTGCCACCAAAACAGACCCATCTTTATCAGTGCAGAGGCCCCAGGGACAGGAGAGTACGGGTCCTTAGCTAGGCCAAACACCCAGGATTCGCAGGGTGTCCCATCCTGGTCCTAAAATCTTCACCCAAGGCTCCTGTCCCATTTCACTGCCTCGCTCAGACACTGCAACCAGACAAGAATGCAAGCATGCTGCGACCAGGTAAGGCCTGTGGAAACCGGTCACCACAGTGCGTTCCAATCTGGAACCGGTTTTGGGTTCAAGTTTTAGTGCTGTAAGAGTACCCTTTCCTATATCTGCAACTAAAGAGAACTAGTATATATATATATATATATGTGTGGGTGTTTGGCTTAGTGTCATGTTAGAATAATTTTTAGACTCATACCTTTTGTTGTTTTAATATTTTGAAATGTTTTTAGCTTTATTGTTTGTTTTCATTTAAATGTTTAGTTTTGAAATGTTGTTGTATGCATTTGTCATTTTATTTAATTTCTCCATTTTCTTAAATGTGTATAGATAGTATTTATAGAGTTGTAACTTATAGTTGTAGTAACTTTTTCTTATTTGTAAGTCGCTTTGGATAAAAGTGTCTGCTAAATGACTAAAAAGTAAAGTAAAAGTATTTCAGAGACTTAAATGTCCCTCTGCTGATTTCCACTATACATTATATTGTAACGGTTACCTCCTGTTACAAGGTTTATTTTGGGTGCTATGCTCATCCTGACCTCTAGGTGGCACCTCTAGCCTCACCCTTTTTGTATAAGACAAGAAGCAGTAGCGTAAGAAGCAGATTCTGTTTGAATCCCTCATGACTTCTTGGTTGTACAAACAATCCTGGTTGGAGAAACGTTTAGTTTGCTGCTCAACCGTAGGTTTACTGTTCTATTTTTTGCACCTTGCTGTCTATATGTAATTTGTGGGTACTTTTAAGTTTAACCTTTAGTGGAGTTTACTGTTTAATGTTTTGTGTATTATGTTAGTTTGTTTACTATATGGATTCTGATAAATTGTTATCTTTTCTAGAGGATTTTTGGTGCTCCTAATTCATGCTAATGTGGCATGTTAACGACTTTGAGGAATGGATTAACAACTTTGGTGTTCCTTTGAGTGCATGATTGCACCTGTCCAAGGATTGTACCCAAATCTTCCCGGCCTACCTCTGCAAGGATTTCTACATTGCATCTATCATCTCATCAACAGATAAGACTGTTAAACTGCTTATGAACTGCACCATTTTACAAAAACTAGCACCAAACGTCATCAGCATATGTGGACATTCCGTATTCGAAACCCTGCTCACTTATTCTGGACATTGTGTTTTGTGTGGTTTTGTGACTGATTGCTGGGGTAATTTATTTATTGGGGAAGCATGTGATATGGTGTTTGGGAATAATTGGCGGGGATGGTTTAATACAATTTGGAAAAGGGATGTCCCTTGTCTTTGTCATTTTGTTTAGCATTCATCAAACTTGATTACACCGTAACCTATGGGACCTCTTGCAAAAATGATTCCCCCCTTAACCTGTAACGGGTCCGGTTGAAAAAGACGGGACAGTTATAATATGGTAATTCATAGTTTTGACAGTGGGCGCGTTTTCATTACCCTGCGTAAATAAAAATTACGAATTGAAAATACGCCTAATGGAAACGCGTCAATTTTGCAAAAAAACTCACATGTATCGTAAAAAATATTTTTTCTCACATTTACAGGTCACATGGCATATGTAAAAAAGTATTATAATCATCCTTCAATGTACTATAACCTCCAAGAAACATTTCATAGATGGTCACTCACGAATATAAGGGCTTTTCCCTGCCATTAATGCTTAGATAATTTACACTGCACACATTTGTCACATTGGCTCTCCGCCTCGGGCTCCGCACCGTCGGTTGACCCCCTGGAGTCAGCAGGACTTCCTCCACCATGGCTCTTCCCTCTGTCAACTCCACCTTGGGTCGCCTTCATGGCTACGGCCTGGGTCCCGCCTGGCTCCTCCTGCTCCAAGTCCCTCTTGTCCTCTCTCCCTGGCTCCTCTTTCCATCTGGTCTGCCCTGGCTCCTCCTGTCTTCTCCCTGGATCCTCACTCCTTTATCACCACCCTGGACTCTGTTGGTCGTTCTCCTCCTAGGAGTCCATCCTCCACCCAAACCTCCACCTGTACTGTCTGCCTGCCTTCATGCCAGCCCTTTGCCATCCCTGGTCACCATCCCACATCCACTCCTTTGTTCTCATCCTAAGTCCCCCTCCATCCCTCCCTTTGTCTCTGCGACAATTCCGGGAGGGGGGTGAACTGTCTCAGTATTGGACTTTAGGTTGTGTTTTCTCCCTCATGTGCCCATGGCTGCATCTGAAAACTGGAAAAACGCTGCCTTTTGGAGGATGCTTTATAAGGTAGGAAGGCATTAGGGCATGTCCGAATTCAATGTTAGCTTCAGTTGTTGTCTCCTGAGATGCCTTCATCTGTATTCTGTATGCCTGTATTCTTCGCTGCCTTTGATATCCCACAATCCTGTGCGTTTCATTCTTTTTACAGTTAAGATTAAAAATAAAGATGAAAGTTGAGCTCGGTGATCAGTTTGTGTGTAAATGTACGTTCTTGATGAATGCTTTTCACTTTTGATGTCATTTCTAGTGAGAAATTACTATTGCAGTAATTAAATATTCACTTAGTTATAACAAAAGCCCTCTATATTTTTCAGTTATACAGTAAAAATACATATAATGTGATTTTTAAATCATTTATAATGTTTTGTAAGGTAACTTGCATGATTTTACAATAGCATGATTACAGTCTTTTTCAGTAAAAATCAATAATCATTATTAGACATTAAGACACTGTGTCCTTATTAATCCACTTTTAATACACATTTTCTGATTACAAAATAAATTCCCTTTTACAAATCAGCACAATTTCAGTTCAGAATGTTAAAAAAATAAGTAACCAGTCACAGTACAATGTGCATTTATGTTTTTTCTTTTATCTTACATATTCTTCGTCAAAAATGTATTTGTGTAAGCAATATATGCAATAAGGATGCAAGTCACATGTCTGTTGGGCATATTTAGTTTTAGTTGTTTACTTTTGTATGCCACATTTCTTAGGTTTTATAAGTGTTTGAGGGCACATAGTCAATAACCTGACAAGATCAACAAAGTAAAATGCTGCATAAAGATAAACATGCTTTTGTCGATAGTTCCAAAAGGTTAATTAACATTTACAAACATAATTACATTATGTAAAGCCTAACACATAATTTGAACTGCAGAGCTGCTCAATATAATGACTAGAATCCGCTTGCCTGAGGAACACAGAAGTATAGTTCTCTGTTGTGTAAAATCAAGGCCTGAATTCATCCATTCAGGCCTTGAATTCTGGTAAGCAGCTTTATTAGTATCAATAATATTGTAATATGGCTGCAGCATGTTCATTTACGGTTGCTAGGGTGTTGTGACTGGTTGTTAGGGCTGTTTGTTGGTCAATAAGTTATGTCACTTACAAAAGTCACGTTTTGCAACATCCCTAAACTCTGATCTGTCAGATATCATCTATAGTCATTTGGATTGTGTTTGAAGATCAGTACACTGATGGGTGATTGGAAACAAGTGAAGTGTTCGATGTAATTGATTTGTTGTTCAAGCTCTACGAAGTCATGTGCTGTGGTATTGCTCACATAACTTTAGACCTTTGATGAAGCTATTGTGCCAGAAAGGCAAGCGTTCACTTTGACCTCAATGGCTTCATCAAGAGCCTAATTAATGGCGTAATTTAAACACGTGATGCATGAACAGAAAGAGAATGAGCGAGGAAGTGAGGGAGAAAAAGGGCCCTCGGTTCATTGGTGCCTGAAAGAGCGGCAGTAACATTGGAGCCGTTTCCTATCAAGCATGGCCCGATCATTTTAACGGAGTCATTTGTCTCATGAAGTCGAATGATCAAGCATTGCTTTAAGGCTACAGACAGTGTTGTGAAAGCCTGCTGCAGTGATGCATATTAGATTCAACGTGCTATGACAATCGTTAGATCATTTTGAGTCTCTGGAGAGAAGCTTGGTTGGGACATTTGGTAACTGATGTGTGAGAGAGTCAATATAAATGCCTTTTCCTAAAGTCTGATTGTTTCAGATCCAAAAACTTGTGGCGTTTTATTTTCCTCTGACGTTTATTTTCTCACTAACACTGCTCGTGTTTGCCTATGGTTCATAAACGTTTGGTCACAAAATGAACAGCATTTGCATGGCAGTTATGAGCTTGCAAGGAGGTTGTGCCAGAAAGGATTTCGTTCAGGTTTTTCATTGCAACATAATGAAAACTTCATCAATGTTGTGATTAAATGTTAGGAGTGAAGTTTATTGTGTTGTCCGCACAATAAAGTTTTTTTCATGATGTTGCTTCTACCCAAGCGTCACAAATCCACAAAATGGGAGCATATCCATTAAGCAGCCTTTCAAGTTGTCTTTAAAAGTGCAAATTGGGAGGGAGTTAGCATTTATGGACGTTATAAATTTACGCAAGGTGGGAGGGGAGTGAAGAGAAGCAGGTTCTCGAAAACTGTCTCGGACTGTATTAATTTTGTCTGAGGAACACAAAAGGAGGTGTTAAAGAGAATGATGATGATGTTCTCATCATAAAACTAAAAAAGAGAAACATTTGATCTTGTATTAGGCCTTGTCCATGTTTAGTGTTTAATATAAATCAGGATTGATATTATGGTCCAATGTGCTGGAGTGTGTTTCCCATACAATCCCATAACTCACTAATTAACAATTTGTTGTAGAAACTAACCAGCTATACACGACTGTTTCCCGAACATAGTTGCTCTTCTATACTTTGAACTTCTTTGGTTCAGCAATGTAGGGCTCTCATTAATGATGCAGTGGAGTAATAACTTCTGCTAACTAACTGTTTCAAGATCTCCAATATGCTGCACCTGATGGATACTTCACTGTTTAGTATTACCTATCATTTTGCATAATTTGACATTTGATTCATAGTAGATTCCCTCTTACGTCATGCTCTGGAGTTCCCTTGTGCATTTATGCACATACTTAAAAAAAATTGGCATTTAGTGCTGACAAGCAAATATACAACTGAAAAATATATACGTACATCTAAATAGCATGAGCAACATAGAATGTACTGATGGTAGCTTTCTTATTGTGTCCTAATCATTTAATTTAATCATTTCATTCAAAATGTTTGCTTTTATTAGTCAGCTGATTAATTTCAACTGGTTTAAAAAAAAAAGTGGTTGATTCGTTAAGTTATTGATCTGTTTAAGTCCACATGTCATACTAACAAGAAATAATGCTTCTAAACACAGGTCATGAGCTGTAGATTCAACAACACAAGTTTGCAATGCTGTTTGCGAATGTATGTTCAAACTATGGTTTTAGGATAACACCAAATCATTGAACTATGTTAGTAATGACAGAACTTGAAACAATAGTAAACTAACGATGCTTTTGAGAAATACAACCCTGGTCGTGCCTGTGCAAGATTTCTGCTTCTTTTGTGTTTTGCGATACTTTCAAAGTAAATTTAGTCAATAATAGTCGAGTGGCAGTAAATGTGCATTCAGTTTTATTGGCAACAAATGAACATGAATCTGAACTTTCATTACACTGGTAGTTGTACATATCACAGCATCTTTGAAATTAAATGTCTAGTGAGTGCTGCTAAAATACTAATACTAATACTGTATTGTGCCACACACACTTAATATAGTGTTAACAAAAGCAATCAGGAGATAAAAATACATTTGCTGAAGCAAACATGCTATTATAGCTTGCTTCCACAAGTCTTTTATCATGACTTGTGTTTGATGAACTTGTACCCAAGTACTTCACATCAAAGTACAGGGCTGTGCCGGGTACACTACTGAGCAAGTTTACTACATCAGAAAAGACAAACATATGGAGATGCTTATGAGGTGAAAACGTTAAAATTAGTGGTGGGCTGTTATCGGCGTTAACGTGCTGCGTTAACGTGAGACTCTTATCGGCGATAAAAAAAATATCGCCGTTAATCTATTCTCAAAGTTGGGTTGGGAGCTGGGTCTATACTACGCAAGCTATGATGACTTTCACCCTGATATTTTAGCGCGGATGTATACCTAGCCAAATTGCACTGTAGGGGGCGAGAACGAGTCTTCGAACTAGAGGCTCACAGTCCGTGATGGACAGATTGTTAACGGCTGGTCTATGTGGTAATACAATCGGGCAGGACATCCAAACACTCACCTATCATTCATCAACCTCAAATATGGCTTTTCATCTGAAAGATGTATGTAGTAGCAACTTTACATGGCCGCTCAATATGATGTTAACCTAGAGAAACGTGCGCTATTGAAGTGTTTGTGTGGAAGCGCGTTTGCTGCAGGACAGGCTCCGGTGCGCTCACTTGCTCTTAAAATCTCCGTCATTCTTGGTCATACAGATAAAAGTAGCCTAATACATCTTTCGAATCTGTAAAGACTCTCCGTTTATTTGTGTGCACTCAGAATAACAACGAAACGTTGCGCTTTTAAGCAAACAGGATGCGCTTTAGGTCTCATGTGAACTTGAGAATTCACTCCCGTGTCACCCTCTGCTTCGAACCTGTGTGTATGCCTAACGTTACTGTGAAATTACCACATCAAACGTGACGTGCTAACATGGATGCAGCTATGAAGCCGCCGGGTTTGCTTCAGGGAAAATTTATTTTTAAGAAGCTTCCCAATGGAAACTGTAAACAGTTCATCACGACCTCTTATGTAGGCCTACAGTTCAAAATTCATGTTTAACTGAATAAACAGTTAGTAAACACAAGTACATCTTATTGAACATAGTTTATTTTCATCACCAATTATCATAGTAGAACAGCTTTCTCAAGCAGTTTGTGATGCATTTTGGAAACAGGAGATGAGCCCCTGGTCTAATGCGCCACCTGGCTTGAGAAACCCGTTCTCAAAGACTTACTTTTAGCCATTATTTGGGTAGCACACATATTCTGAATGCCTTCGGCAGAATTCAAATGAGCCATTTTAATCTAGATTAATTCCAAAATTAATCTAGATTAAAAAAATTAATCTATGCCCACCCCTAGTTAAAATGTATTCGTTTACAAATCATGAACTACAAAAAGAGTTTCGAGCTCATAAGATAGTATTGTTTATGGAAATGCATGCAATAAAGTATTTACAGTATTAATCGAGAATTGGCCTTGTAATTAGAATTTGTGGTCAAAGAGATTTGCAAAAATATGTGCAGATGCACATTTTTTCATGTTGAAATGTAGATGCTGGTTAGGACAAAAACTTGGATTCACACTTGAAAAGTCCCAGGTTAAGTATGCAAACATGGTTCCCAGAGGGAACGTGACTGACCTAGATTTGCGAGCCACCCCTGGCTCTTCTGTTCTCTTGCCATAGTTGTGCCCTCCCACACTAGGCAAGGATTTGTAAGTCTGGCAGCGTGGACATCTTGTTACGCTAGCGTTTCCCAACCCAGCTCGAGTTCCCGGAGGGCAACGTCCCAGGTTACGTTTGTAACCATGCTTCCCCGAGGGAACGAGATGCTGCGTCGCAGGGCCATACTTCCGGCATCCCTACTAGAGATATGCTTCATTCATAGAAGCTGGCACCGGCTGCACCTCATGAGCTTTTAAGCTTCCTGGTCATGACGTCAACCGCACCTGACGTCTCGCCATTAATTGGACTGATTACAAATATGATTCAGAACTTGATATCGCTGAAGGCGTTCCCCTAGCGTTTTCCGACGCAGCTCGAGTTCCCGGAGGGCAACGTCCCAGGTTGCGTTTGTAACCATGCTTCCCAGAGGGAATGAGATGCTGCGTCGCAGGGCCATACTTCCGGCATCCCTACCAGAGCTATGCTTTTCATGAGGCTGCACCTCATGAGCTTTTAAGGAGGGGAACACTTATCGTACTATAGAATAGAGTGTTGTCACATTCAAGTTAGTTCTAATTCCAACACTTTTCTTTTCTGAACAACGCAGAAGAGAAGAGTTGCTAGGCATCGGTGAAAATCGTTTCAACTATTAGAAATTTATAGACAATGTTCACATTATCAAAAACATTTTTCAAATGATTTCTCTGATTACGTGTGCACATGAAGCATTACTTTTCTGCAGCCTATCAAACTTCTCAAGGTGCAATCAGGGTCGAAACACAGGGTCTAATCAGAGAAGACAGCAATCAAGGCTGTGAGGATCTCTGGTAATTTACATCAGGAGTTTCACCTTCTTGCAAACATAACTTTTTCTCTGGCATAATTTGGGATTAGGTGTTATTAAGTCTTCAAATACGTCATTCAGCAGTCTCTGTTTTCTCTAGCTCTGTTTACTGGCCCTTCCATGAAGATGTGCTATATTTGTCAGTAGCAATACAAGTTATATAACCTTATGTTGTGCATTTAACCCTACAACCAAGCTCTCTTTCTTGTAAATACTCATTTGAAATCTGAATAATTTACTTTAATCAACTCATTCAAAATATTTGTTTTATTAGTAAGCTGATTCATTTCAACTGGGTTAAAAAAATTAAGTTGTTGATTCGTTGAGTCATCAACCCTGTGGTTCACTGTCAATAAAAAAATCTGCATAAATGTAAATGTAAATATATATTAATTTAAATAAGTATTTTTTAATTTAGTCTCTTTCAGCAGTCAAATGAATGTCAAAAGGATTGAGATGGCCAATCTAATATTTAACAGTTGTTTTATGACATAAATGTAAGCATTATCCAGTTATACCTTTATAATTATATCCATTTATTTCTTTTTTTTTTCTTTTTTTTTTGGTCAAATATCACGGATTTGAGGGGAAAAACTACTTATATAATTTACATAATGTAATTGAATGCAAGAGACAATAAACTATATAAACTAATAAACTATAATATTTACTATAGCTGTTTAGGCATATGTCAATGTGCATATTTTATTTATGTATTTATTTATCATTATTTTTTCAAATATGTTAATTGCATTACTTAATAAAAGATTCAAGTTCTTGTACTACTATCTTTCTTTCTTGTTTTATTTTAAATCCTTTATTTCTTTAATTCCTGCAAATAAGGGGACCGTTACATTTGTGACAGAGTAGTCATGAACTTGTGGTGTATGAAAGCGATAATCAACGGCTTTTAAGGCACCGCGTGGAGGCAAAGAACCGCCAGACGCGAAGCGGAGTGTGCACGGCTTGCCGTTGATTATCCCGCTTATTCCATGTTCAATTGGTTATTTGCCAAGTTATAGACAAGTTAAAACTGGTCTTGCTCTTTGCAGCGCAATGAATGAATGGGTAAAAATAATAGTTATTTTAATCATTTAATGCTCATTAGCTCTAGCATTCTGCCAGCTTCAAATCAGACACAGAAATTAAATGTCGGTAAGACCACATTTATTTGAATTAATTATCAATCAATTGATCGAGAGAGAGAGAGAGAGAGAGAGAGAGAGAGAGAGAGAGAGAGAGAGAGAGAGAGAGAGAGACACGACAGTTGTATGTACCCGCTTGCTGCTTCTGGGTGTCTCTTTCTACAAACAATTAACTTTGTCAAAAACAGTGATTTTATCACCTTGTTGCTGGGAAATGTAAAGTAGCGATCTTGTATCAATCTTTTATTTTAGCAATACAAATCACAAGGAAACGTACAATCTCCGACAATCTGAGTAGTTTATAGAGCAGGTGATAGTTTCAAGCGCTCGTGTTACGTAGTGAATCAGGAGAGAAGAGGCGAGGAGCTGGAGGAGCGTGAAGTGTCTGGTGGCCTGTGGCGGACGCCGCTGGAGCAGTGCTAACGACTCGCTTCCCTCGCTGCGGGGCGTCTCGATGACTCATTAATCTCCGCTTTTGTCTGTGTTTATAAATACAGCGACGCGCTTCATGCTAATCTGGGATCTGCGGAGGGATATGCTCCATTGGAGATGATTGCTTCATTTTGCATTTCCCCCAGAGTAAGCCCATAACGAGGGGAAGAGAGAGCAGAAGACCTGCCGCTGAGAATGATGTCAGGTGAGTGAAACCACTTCAGTCATTGGAGGAATACACTACAGACGTCCATGACAGAGAATGACTCACAAGACTACATCACCAGGCCCAATGACCTAGTTCTGTTACACAATATGCATGCAGTTGACCTGTCAGTGCTGATTTCTCTTGGTTCTGGTGACAGCAGCCTCCACTGATGGCAGACGTCAGGAATATAAACCTCTTCTGATGAGAAGCTTTAAACCTTGTGCAACCTTTTGACCATTTTATTATGATTATTTTATAATTTTGCCTGTGTTAATGCTAGCTGAATAAAGTTTGACTCAGGTGTGTATTTTTATTGGAATTGTAATATTCAACCCTTATTTCCTTTAATAAATCTATTTTTCACCAGGTGCAAAAAAAAATTTCCTCTCAGCACCCATGTCTCCATTGAAACTGCCATTTTTAATCGCAGTGCCGTTTAACTGTAAAATTATGGAATTTTGCTAATATGCTTTCAATCTGTTAGCAAGGCTTCAAAATTAAATGTTGACAATTTTTTACCAGATGGTGCCATTTTATTTAGGTTTGGCCTATAAAGCAAATACTCACTTTATTCCTGTTCCCCTTCATGGGAACTTCGAACTGCGTCCCCTAGGGGTCGCTATGGGGAACGCCCTCAGCGTGACTTACCACTCAGTGGTAAGATCGCACATCAAGTGTTCTGCGTTCTTTTCTAAAATCCATGTTATGGTAAGTGCGCACGCTAGACTTTGGGCACTTTTTTAAAATCCACTCAAGTGGTAAGTTCGCACATCAAGGTTCTGCGTTCTTTCTAAAAATCCTGTACGGTAGGGTTACGCGCACAGCTTCGTGCCCTGTTTTGAGCTGGTTAAAGCTCCGGCTTGTGCCTTGGGCCCCGCTCCCTTTGTCCCATATATTTTGGGTCCCAAACAAAAAAAGGGTGTCGTTACCAAAGGGTCTGTTGAGACAGTCCCTCAGCAAGCTTGTGCAGAGCAAGCGGTAGCTTCTGAGTGACCGGCCAGGACCTAGTTATTACCACTAGGTGCTTGGCCATATCCCCTTAAAGGGATCGTTCTGATTCCAGACCTTTGAGCTCTATCCTGGGTCCGGTAGTCCCGGCACCCAGCAGGTAAGGTTTTAGGGTATGCAGCTCAGGCTTTCTGGCCGTAGGGGATAATGTCACTGACAGCCATCAACCGTCCCGGGGGCAACTCCCTTAGCCTGGTAGAGTTGGCTTAGTGCTCGCCTTTTCGTGAAATTGGCTTGCACTCCCCTCAGCATGGTGGCGTGGGTATAGCGTTCCCCATAGCGACCCCTAGGGGACGCAATTCGAAGTTCCCATGAAGGGGAACATCTCAGGTTACGTATGTAACCATGGTTCCCCGAGTGGGGAACGAGACACTGCGTCCCCTAGGCTTTGGGCCATGCTTCGGACGCAAGCTTCAGACGAAGAAGCGGATGATGTATTCTCCCGGCTGTCCTTATATTATGGTCGCGACGGCAGTGACGTCATGGGCTGTCGCCGGCCAACGGATGGTGTTTTTACATATGTATCTTAATATTTGAGAGAGAAACTCTACTTTAAATAATAAATCCAAGCACTGTGTGCTCCAGAGGAGTTTTGCTGCATCTAACGGAGAAAATGTGGTTCTGCGTCCAAACAAAATCTTATTAAAAGCTCATTATTTGAGATATCAACCTCAAATTTGGAACACAACTTGTTTACATTTAATCTACTTTATTTTATAGCAAGTTGACTTTGTGAATTGAATTGGTCACGCGCCGCTGGATGTTGAATTGGAATTTGAATCGGAATGACAGGAAGAGGAATTTATCAAATTGCAATTCAAAGAAATTCGACACAGTCAATCAACAGAGGAATTTCAATAGTACAACAACAACACAATGGCCAAGAGCAGATCATTTCTTAAAGTTTCCATCTTTCTAACTTTGTTTCTTGATGTCTGGCTCCGTTTGGAGACTAGCACAGGAGTTTTTGATGTTCCTAATATATAAAGGCATATTTTCATGTACTGAATAAAAGACCCATTTGTACAGTGTAAGAAAGAATGCATGATTTTTTATAAAAGAAACATGTTTTTCTATAATATAATTGTATATTGTCATTATACTAAAGTAAAATATATGGAACGTGTTTTACTTGTGTTAAGTTGACAGAGTATCCTTTTTATACCAACCTCTTAGATGCACACAATATTAAACGGTTAATAATAAGCAGATATTGTTTTTACTTCCATTTAGTAGGGCCTTGTGAATAAGTGTGCTTAATCGTATTGATTGTGTATTTAAAACATGTAATTGCAGAAAATATAATGCTAATTAAATAAAAGGCATCGCTAGTGTACTTAGGCCCAGTTTCTTAGACAAGGCTTAGCCCATACACCATGATTAGGCCATAGTACAATTAGGACATGTTTTATAAAAATGCCGTAGAAGAAAAAAACATTACTGGTGTGGATCTTAAGACAAAACAAAGGCACTGACATGTATTAAGATCAGTCAGTGCAATTTTCTTTCAGTTGAAACAGCTCAGATTTACATTTTAGTCTAGGACTAGGCTTAAGCCTTTTCTGTGAAACCAGGGGTTCGAGTTTTTAACCCACTTAAACACACTTTTAAAAAATGCCCTTTAAAATTAATATAATTATCTTAAACATGATTTAAAATGTACTTTAATGTAAAATGTTTAATTGAATATAATTGCAAAGTACAGTTAAAAAAAGTACTTAAGTGTGTTAAGAAAGTTCTCTTTACACTTTAATTAGTGTTTTATGTCGTTCATATTAGACTTGCAAGTATAGTTTTATACAGTGCTTGAAGTGAAAAAAAAGAAGTGCCAGTACTCACCTGACCCCCCCCCCCTTATTAAATTATGTATTCAATTACTTATTTATATCATATAAATAATATATTTTTAATAATTCACAAAATATGTATAGTACCACAATCAATCAATCAATCAATCAATCAATCAGTAATTAATTAAAAGTTTTCAATAGAAATTAGCACAAGTCAAGCTGCAATACCAAACATGACCACAGGAGATGCCAAATACCACTAAACCTCCTGCCTTAAATATATATGACTCCATTCAGAATCACTAAACCTCTGACCAGCGTTCATTATAAACACTCTTGCTTTTAAGCCAAATACACGCTGCAAATTATGTTACTGACATCTGGACGTAAGTCACTTATTCATCGCTGATGAAAGCGGCCGTGTTTTCTCTGCATTAGCGCTGTTTTGAGCGTTTGAGTTCGTTCACTGGATCCTTGGACTTTCCAGGAGTTTACGGATTAAAATGATGTGATTGCAAAAGCCTGCTTCTTTTCATTTTAAGATATGATTTTCGTTATAAAGTACTGATTCATATTAGTAATCAATAATGAATTATTATTCTACAACTCCACACACCTCCCCTTCTCGCGGTGCACCACACAATGAAGTAGACCGACTCTGCTTGCGTTCATTCATGTGATGGGTCGAGATAAGAGGTGATCCCACCTGGGTAGTGTGCTTTACAGAGTTTCTATATCATTTCTAATCATACATGGGATCATATCGCCTAATCACCCAGACCCTGACGATTTTATGATTAAGCTCAGATGAGCTTTATTTGTCACATACACAATTATACAGATTATAACCATCAGTGAATTAAATGTTTTCCCAGCTTCTCTCACCACCAGGGTATTGTTTGATATCAACTTCTGTTGCTACAGGCGCTGAGAGCCTCAATGCTTTCCAAAGCCTTCCAGCTACATGCTTCTCCACATTGAGCATTCATCAGATACAGGGCTTGCTTGCCATAATGTATGAGCATTAAGTCAAAATCAATATTGTAAAAAGTAGAAACAAAAGATTCTGTTTGGTTTACAAGGCCTGAATTAAAACTGCATCACAGTCTCTTAAAATAAAAGAAGCTAAACAGGTTTGGATGACCTAAGAGTTTGAAACTTATTTGTTTCAAGATATTCAAGTTTTTTTATCCATCACATACACAATTATACAGAATATAATCAGCAGTGAAATGTAAGTCAGGTCTGCTCCATTCAAGCCCAAAGGGTGTGCTATTAAATATATATCTGTAGATAGCAGATGAATCTGATGAATGCATTGAAAAGTGTGATAGTTCATAAATCCAAACATGTTTTATTCATATTTTCTTCCCTGTAGTTTGGTGGGTCAGTAAATGTGGCTTATAAGAGAGTAAAAATACCGACAATCAAAATCATTCATCATTTACAGAATCATAATGAACTCAGAATGCAGTTGATTATAATTACTCATATCCAGTGTATTACACTCATATCCAAAATATCAATTATTGAAATATTTATATATACAAAAACTTGAAACATGAAAGATCGAACTGCTTCCTAAGCATCATTTTTTATATATTGAGTATACAGTTGTAGTCAAAGTGAATCATAGTCAGATGTGGTTTAGTCATAATTTAAAATATATACATATAAAACATACATATAATTGTTCAATTATTATATTTGTTTTATTAAAACGGAAATTGAAATAAAACATATGCATGTATTTGTTTGTTTTCTGATAAAATATTATATTTAAAAATAATAGTAAAAAAGTAATACGACTAATATTTCACAGTGAAAAATCATTAATAATAATAATTATTATTATTATTAAAATTACAATTATTATTATAAAGTGGCACTCTTCACTTTGAAATACAGTACATAACACATATATTTAATTAACTAAATTGTCTTCGCAATTTGATAAACGTACTAAGCCATGTCATTATTTTGGTTTTAAAACAGCAATTTAGTTGATTCAGTAATTGCTCAGACAGAATGTGTTGTTCAAGCATTCGTCAGACTGATTCAATAACTCTTTTAAAATAACCTGCTCATTCGCTCATGAATGTTTGTATGTTTGTCTATTCATCTAATAAAAATTAAAATCAGTCTGCAGGCTCGAAAACTGGAAAAAACACTTTAGTTTGACGCTGTCAACTAGTAATCTGACATGTGAGGTGACATTCAAATCTGTACATCAAGTAAAAAAGCATCTTCTGTTCCGACTCATCAAGAATCGATTTCCTCAGACTTTAGTGAAACAGCTGGGCGTCTGCAGCACCTTCCCAGCGTCTGATAAACTGTGTCAATGAGCCACTCCTTTAGAATGGAAATACCTTCGTTTCACCAGTTTCGCTCGTTTACGGTGAGAAAGCAGCGAGGGAAGTTATGGATTCCTGGAGTCGGTGTAATTCAATGCCGCAGTCTCCTATCCATCATGTGGGAAATGCGAGGGGAAAGGTAGTTATAAAAAGTCCTCAAAACACAACGCTCCTGTCCCACCCTAGTATAAGGAAAGAGGGAAGTAACATAATTTACAAAGAGAGCAGAGAGGCAAACACAACAGCCGGCTGAAGAAGTATTGCAGAGAAACCCATTTCACGTCTCTGTTTGCAGAGCGTAAAAATGGGTATTTTATGGAAAATCCATACAAACACCGCAAGAGCGTTTGTAGTCACCAACGCTAATCTCACTGTAAAAAAAAGAAAGAAAAACTGTAATAAAATTTACAGTAAAACAAACTGCCAGCTGTGGTTTTCCGTAAAAAAATCTGTGCTTTCATATGATTAATCGCATAAAAAATACTAGTTTTAGTTTGCTTGAAATATATGTATGTGTGCTGTGTATTATATATATATATATATATATGTATATATATGTAGATGCACACACATGCATGTATATATTTCAGAAAAATATGTTCTTCCTATATATTAAATATATTTATTAATTTATAGTATAAATATAGACATGTAAATTCATGCAACTATTTTTTTAAATATATACTGTATGTGTGTGTATTTACATATAATAAATATACACAGAACACATAGATTTATTATGCAAACAAAAACTTTTATTTTGGATGTGATTAATTGAGATTAATTGTTTTACAGCACTAGTAAAAATACAGTAGCAACATATTGGGTTTTACAGATTTATCTTAAATTTACATTTAAAACCTGTATTTTATTAACTGATATAATGTTATTATACCAAGCTATTGAAGTACTGAAAAGCAGGTGATGATGAGAAAGTCACGTGATGAACCGAAGCTCATCACAAGCAGTTTTTCCACAAGCTGACAAAGAAAACAACAATATATATATATATATATATATTCTAAAATTAGCATTTTTATCAGGCTCTTATGTTTATGTCAACAGTTATTTCACTTTAATTGCATAGAAAGGCACCTATGCATTGTCAGTAGAGTAATATTACTGAACATACACATAGGAGCCTCATAAAAATGATCATTTTAGATGAAAATTTCAGACGGCATTTAGAGGCTTTTGTATCTGAACCCTTCAACAACAACAAAAAAATTAATGTAGTTAAGTTATTGTTTGTTGCGTTATTTCAGTCTCATTTGTTACCATGATTGTGTTTGTGTGAATGACACTGTATGTATATATATATATATATATATATATTAATACTGTCAAATGATTAATCACGATTAATCATATCCAAAATAAGCGTTTTGTTTACATAATATATGTGTGTTTACTGTGTATATTTATTAAGTATATATAAATACATACACATACATTATGTAATTTGAAAATATTTCCATGTATTTCCGTGTATATGTCTTATTTTCATATAATTGATATTATATAAAAAATATTTAAAATGTAGAAACGTAACATGTTTTTCTTAAGTATATGTAAATACACGTGTGTGTATTTATATATATATATATATATATTTATATATATATGTGTATATATGATAAATATACAATGTACACACTTATATATTATGTAAACAAAAACTTTTATTTTGGATGCGATTAATCATTTGACAGGATTAATATATATATATATATATATATATATATACATACATACAGTGTCATTCACACAAACACAATCATGGTAACACATGAGACTGAAATAACGCAACAAACAATAACTTAACTACATTAACCCCTGGTTTCACAGACAAGGCTTAAGCCTAATCCTAGACTAAAATCTAAGTCTGAAGCTGTTCCAACTGAAAGAAACTTGATCTAACTGATCTTAAAATATAACTGTGCATTTATTTTGCCTCAAAATGCACACCAGTAATGTTTTTTTTCTAAGGCACGTTTATAAAAAAATACTTAAATGTCCTAATTGAACTATGGCCTAATCCTGGCTTAGTCTAAGACCAGTCTGTGAAACCAGGCCTAGATGCAACATGCAACCCCAATTTACACAACTGATAAAAAAAACAAAAAAAAAACTAAGAAATAGTTATTTCAATAAAAATAATCAAATGTGAAATGTAGCACAGGGAATTCTGGGAATGTCAATTTACAGTTTTTCACTGTAAATTATTCATTCTTCCAAATACTGTATATTACCGTAAAATTACATGTAATATCCATTGTCCAATACAGTTTTTCACTGTATATAGTAGAGCAGTGCTTCCCAAATCTGTCTCCTGACCCCCTGTCTCTCTAATCAGACACACCCAATTTAATTATTGCAGTCTCTACTAACGAGTTGATGAGTGGAATCAGGTGTGTTAGATAAGGGAGACACGCAAAAGATGCAGGGCAGGGGGGCCTCCAGGACAGGTTTGGGAAGCACTGTAGTAGAGGAACTTACTGTTAAGCAATTAATATGATTTTACAGTCTTTTGCCATTAAAAACATGGTAATTTTGGAAACTGTGAGTGTTTTTGGGAATTGATTAAAGCGCACCCTTGATTTTGAGTCGGAGGTGTTTCCAGATCTTCAAAGGGCAAAAGCATGTCAGTTTGAGAGGTGAGAACAACTTGGAGCACTGAAATATTCAGTTCGCTCTGCTTAAACTCGTCAAGCCCACAGACAGAACCTCGCTTATTAATTCTTCATATTCCAGATGACTGGAGTCTTACAAAGGAACTGCGAGATGAATAACAAGTAGGGTTTCTCAGACCTCCTGTTGAAATGTGTTTTTGACACACAAACTGACCCGAGAGTGTTTCGACGTGGAGCCGCCAACATTGTATCCCTAAGTCCTTTTTTGATCTCGCAGAGAAAGATGAGACCAGAATGCCTTTCCGCCGTGGTTTTCCTGATAAGGAGGGAGTTTTATATTTGACACACTTTTGGCAAATAGGTTTTGGAATAACTTTCCTCCTCTGGAAAGCTGCCAGTTTTGGGGAAGAGGGAAATGCTGTATTGTTCAAAGTTTCAATGATGTCAAAATACTTTCCAAATGCGTCTCAGAATTGTGTTACATTTCAAGTGTTGGAACTGAAAACAATTGTTTCCCCGCAAGACCCCAAACTTACCAGAGGCATTGGAAATGCTCTCAGAAAAAAATAATTCTTCAGATTTGATACTGCTTTTGGCTTTACATCAAGTATTTTATATCTAGGCCTCAACAAGGCCAAGCGCATAAATATATTTAATGCAAACTTTTAATGATTTTACAACAAACTTGGTTACTGATTTGTATTAATTTTCCTGCCAAATGTGTGCATTCAAAATAAGAGACCCCAATTAACTATAAATAAATATACCATATTTAGGTCCTCACGAACTGCATAATTTTATAAATGTAAAAACAGCGTTAAGTCAGAATAACAAGGCAAACTTCTGTCAATTAATTTGTGGAGATTGAATTAAACCGTACACTCTCCCCAAATACCTTATGCAGTTTCAAACAATTATATGAATTTCTTGCTAAACAAACAAATAAATAAACAAGTGTGTGTGTGTGTGTGTGTGTGTGATACGTCCCAAATTATATTGACAGAAAAGATGAAAACATATTTTTGGCCATATTTACTATATTTTCATTTTTTACACTCTAAAACATTTTTTCTAAGTTAAAATAAAATAAAACAAGGATTGTTTACAAGAAAATACAAATACAAGAAAATACAGTTATTTACAATAAAAGTAAATTTTACAGGAAAAGTTTCAGTCTTTCTTATTAAAAATGCCAAATTAATTGAATGTTACTTGCCATTTTTTTGTAAATGATTGTGACATGTACTAGTCATTTCTAATTTCTTCCACTTTTTAATTGAATGCAAATGCACTTTTATAATGTAATGCTTAACATATAATTTTTTAAATAAAAAATCAACAAAACATTTAGCATTCAACAAACATTTTCAAACAAGTTTATTTAAAGCATAAAACATTTCATTTATATAAATAAAATACATAATTCTGACAATGGTTCATGTTAGATAAAAAAAATTACATACGCCTCAGTTTTTGGTCATGCGGTCTAAATGTAGATCCAGTTTTAGCAAATGAACAACATCACTGAAATTGATTGCAATTGATTAGCTCATTTAAATGAAGAGCAAGCAGGAAAAATCAATTTTCCGAATCTGTCGAGAGATGCCTGGAGGAGATGAGTCTTATCACGATCTCATATACCTCATGCTGAAAGTACTAATGATCGTATGTATCATCATTTCAGGGCATTAGGCTCTTGTGGAAGTTCTGCGTTCTTCTCAAACTTGTTTTGTTGTTTTGGTTGATTTCGTATCATTATCAGAGATCGCTGCTCTCTGGTTCATTCTCGTCTCAAACGGCTACAAAAAAAAAACATTCAGAGTCAACATAGTCATCTGCTCTTTCCAGACAGATTTTGCTCTCTGCATTAATTACAAGTTTCATTTCTGTCCCAAACGTAGTTGCACACATGCACTGCGGGCCGTGTTTCCAGCTAATAATGTTCAAATCCTCTGAAGTGCCTTCATAGAAGTGAGTGATTAATATCTGTGTCTTATTTTTGTCAGGAAACAGTAAGAGATGAAGGAGATTGGAACTTGGCACAGATGCCCAAGAGGTTTATTCTACATCTGTTAATGGCACTGTGATTCCCAATAGGACAGAGCAAGTGAATTTTTTCCGAGCGGATTGGGAAGATTGATGGGAAACGCGGGCCTTGTCTGAATTAGGTAGTAACAGTCATTTGAAATGAGCTCCGATGAGGAAATCATCCCGACTGCTCCATCATGCACATTATGAATTTATTGTAAAATTGTTTTCATTCCTTTTTATTTTTGCCTCCTCATAAGAGACAAGATGAAAACATCTAGACAGTATTGTATTCATGCTCTCACAAATCATATTGGGGTTTTATACTTAATTGAACATGAAATGTTGGACATGAAATAGTGAAAGCATTTATTTCATCATGAAATTTTCTCCCCACTTTCAATTGTTTTACTTCAATGATAGGTTGGAATTTTGTGAATTTTTTGAATGAAAGATAAAAAGGATAAACAATGCAGATTTATTTTCACAGCCGCCTTTGGTCATATTTACCAAGGGTGCCAATATTAGTGGAGGGCACTGTATATATATATATATATATATATATATATATATATATGCATATTCTTCTAAAACTTGATAAATGTTTGATTGATTGATTGATTGATTGATTTTTATATATTTATTTTATTTTTATTTTTACAGTTTACCATAAGGGAAACTTTTACAGCAAACTTTGATTTGTGTTATACAAACTGTCATAAATAACTATTATTCATTCATACTATTAGCTATTTATGCATAATGCTCAACAGGACATTGGTGCATTCAAAATATAAACAAATTCATCTTTTAAGCATTATATAATGCTAATGCATTTTAATGAGCACTGGCCAGGCTTGCTCGTTCTTCAGAACGTTGGCTAGCATGTGTCATTCATGATTCAGTGGCCCTGAGAACATTTATGAACTCCTTCTGGCCACCAAGGTCCAGTAAACAGTACAAGCAGAACAAAACAAAAACAATGTTTTCTTAAAATAAGCTTACAACCAAATAACAAAACCTCAGGATATTTTCACTTGCATCGCTTTGGTGCAAATGGCATCTCAACTGAACACTGAGTGCCTGTCTCCTCTGTTTCTGTGCCGTGTGTGATTAAGGTGTGATGTGTGATATCTCTGCAGACAGGCTTTAGAACGATAGGCGTGAATAAACAATATGACAGACTGCCATATTGCAGATTGAGAATTCTGTGGTTTATTTATGTGTCTCTGGAGGCACTGACCGCCTGCTTTTGCTGCACAACAACATCTAAAAACCTAATTTGAAGCTCTAAACACAGCTATGGGTTTGCTTCTCGGATTTCATCTCAAGATCTGAAGATGAAGAAGAGCCGACAAAGTCCAGTTTCCAAGCACCGCTTCCCTTCTCTTTCTCACATCAGAAGTTTCTGGACTTCTCTGTGTGTTTAAGGCAGCAATATGAGGCCCATCCAGAGGCCTCTCAGCGGCGTGTGCTTCAGAGCTCTGGTCGCTTCATGAAGGGTCTTTTATCTGATGGCTTTATTACGCAGCGTCCTCATCTGATGTGGGTGACAGGACAGATCTCCCTGTGGTAAATATACTTTTCTGGCCAGTAGCCAAGAGCCATGCTTTCCGTTGTTCACTGCCGCCGAGTGAAATCAAACATACATCAAGAGAGCTCTTCTCTCCTAATCCATCCAGAGTAGGTGTCACTCACTTTACCCAGAAGAGCCGCTCAATCACACACACATTACTCTTTTATTCTGCAAATGATTAATCTGTTGTAATTATCTTAATCTATCCATTGCGGAAAGAAGGTACATTTTAGCATACTTTTAAAAAGAGCACTTAGTATGGAAATACTATGCCATATACTTAAGAGTGAACTGAATGTAATGTTGTTGGACACTTAATTGTGTATTGATTGAAATTAAATTTGATTTATTATAGTTTAAATTTATATTAAATGCACTTACCCACTTAATTAGGACTTAAGTACATGTTTGCATATATTTTGATATATTGTATATATTTTGTCTTTTCAATATGGTTAAAGAATTGCTGAATGCACTGAGAAGCATTTTTTTGTAAAATAAAATTTTATTCAATGCAATTTCTATTGAAACTTGTATACCATAATTAAATATACTTGCAATGAAATTAAAGAAATTAAATTATATTGTTATATTCCATCCACCTCACAGGTGTGGCATATCAAGATGCTGATTAGACAGCATGATTATTGCACAGGTGTGCCTTAGGCTGGCCACAATAAAAGGCCACTCTACAATGTGCAGTTTTACTGTAGTGGGGTGGGTGGGGTGGGGTGGGGGTCTGAAAACCAGTCAGTATCTGGTGTGAACATCATTTGCCTCATGCAGTGCAACACATCTCCTTCGCATAGAGTTGATCAGGTTGTTGATTGTGTGCAATAATCATGTTGTCTAATCAGCATCTTGATATGCCACACCTGTGAGGTGGATGGATTATCTCGGCAAAGGAGTGCTCACTAACACAGATTTAGACAGATTTCTGAACAATATCTGAGAGAAATAGGCCTTTTGTACACATAGAAAAAAGTCTTAGATCTTTGATTTCAGCTCATGAAAAATGGGGGCAAAAACAAAAGTGTTGCGTTTATAATTTTGTTCAGTGTGTGTATATATATATATATATATATATACATACAGTGGTGTATAAAGTACCTGAAAGCCATACTCACGTTAAAGTACAGATACCTCACCAGAAAATGACTTTGGTAGAAGTTTAAGTCATTGTTTAGAATATTACTTGAGTAAAAGTTTTAAAGTATGTGATATTTATTGTACTTAAGCACGAAAATGTATTAAACGCACTTAAGTATTTAAAGTAAAAGTACAAGTAAATGCAAAATGGAAAAGAAGCAAAAACATATACATAAAAAAAATAATACACAGCTTGAGTAGCAAGATTGTGTTCAGTTTTAACTCTTTCTTCCATTTTGTATTTTTTGGGTATGGATAAGAAGCTCTTCATCCGGTACTTAAGTGTCTTTCATTCCAACATAAGAAAACATTTCTGGAATCTGCGTCTAAAGTCCACCCCTGTTTTTTTGGAGTCTAACTTGCAAACGCCAGAACACTGATTCGTCAAACCTCCTTTCTTGCAGTCAGTGTTCTTCTGACTTCTGAATATTTTGTAGTAAGTTACAAATATGCTTCGGGGTAAATGTATCTGAGTAAAAGTATACATGTAAAAGTGTACATGCAAGAGAGAGAGTGTGTGTGTGTGTGTGTCTGTGTGTGTGTGTCTGTGTGTGTGTGTGTGTGTGTGTGTGTGTGTGTGTGTGTGTGTGCGCGTGCAAAGAAGTTTCATGTTCAGTGCAAACAGACAATCAGCTTCCGAAGATGTTGTTGTTTCCTCAGAGCTGCACAGTGTCACGCTGACAAGATAAACACTGTGAACTGAAAAACCGATTCCATAATAAGTGTCATAATTTATCACCCAGCAGTAATTGGAAAGTAATGCAAAACACTGCTCATTTATTATTAAAAGTTATCATGTTCATTCAAACAGTATCCATACTGAAAATTCATATTCAACTAGAGGGAAACACTGCACATGGAATCAGTTTTGTTGTGGTGGGTTTCGGGACAAATCAAAACAGCTCTGAGAAGCATCAGTGTCACAGTATACAGCAGCAATAAACATATGATTCATATCGCACAAATTACAAAACACATGAGAGAGGCGTCGAGCTCATCTGAATGATGAAACCGCTGCTTTTTCCTCAATTGACAGTCCTGATTACTGAGTGCAACAATTCGTATGCAAATAATATGCATAAGACAATTAGACATCTGATTTTATTGACACTCTCAATTGTATTGTCATACAGTACACAAGAGATGCCTGCTGCCAAAAACACATCCACTTTACTTCAATCAGAGTTTATAGTATTATTTTATTCTTGTTCCAGAAGATATAACATGATTTGCCTCTCCTGCTTTATGCATTTTTCTCCTACAAAAAAACGTAGTTACGTCACATGCAAATACATGTATTCATCTGTGAAACCTGAAAGATCAAATGTATCACGGCTTCCACAAAAAATATTGAGCAGCACAACTATTTTCTACATTGATAATAATCAGATCTTGTTCTTAATAATCTTGAGTATTGTACTTAAGTACACATTTTGAGTATCTGTACTTTACTTTTCTGGAAACTTACTTCACTATATTGGAAAGACAAATATTATAATTTTCACTCCGGAAATGTCTGACTTTAACTTCACTATAATTGAAAGACAAATATTATAATTTTCACTCCACTACATTTCTATCAAGGTCCTCATAGGTGAAAGCCATTACTATGCAGCAGCTTTGGAAGTCAGTGGGTGATTTTTTTCTTCTCTAAAACATGACTTTCTTTTATCAGACAGTTTATTAGTAATCACTCTTGTAGGGCTACATGATGGGATTTCCCAGCAAATTTTCGAACACTGACCAATTGCAAACGTGGTATTTATTTACAACAATTTAATAATAAGACATTAATATTGTGGTTTATATTAGACACAATATTGGCTGATTTTGCTCAATTGTGTGTGATTAAATATTACCTATAAAGCAACAAACAGTTGCGTGTCTCCTAATAAAACACAATATTGGTGTGTGACATCTGTGTGTGACATCATAGTACCGCGAGAGCTATTAGACAGCATTTTTACAATTTTTCAAATAAGTCTTGCTGTTGTGCGTTTTTGTTGAAGCAGTGTTGCTGTCTTGCTACACTGCCAGAGCTGTGTGAAATCACTACCATCCTGCTTTTGTGGGAGTGAGTAGGGGTGCTCATTTTTTATTTAATAATTTTTCCCCAATAGATTTTTAACAGTCTAAAAGCTCTTTATTACAAAGATACTATAAGCTAGTCAGTGTATTCAGTAGGTGTAATGTATTGTAAGTTACTTCAGAGGTATTGCAAGTATTACATACAACAATAATACAAACAGTGCATTGACATAAAAAATGACATTTACTTTTGGTACTTACGTACTTTTAAAAGCAAGTACTTCTGTACTTTACCAAAGTACAAATCTGTCTATACTACTTTTAATTGTAATGGGGTAATATTTGATCAGCAGTATCTGTACTATCACTTAAGTAATGTAGTCCTCCATCCAGTCTTTCCATTCATCTTTGGATGGTACCTGGATGACAAGCTCACTGTCACTCCCATGAGATGAAATAAGGTCTTCCAAACACGTGAGATGAATTGGGGACCCCTGTCTGACACCACCTCTTCCGGGATGCCATAATTCCTGAAGACATGAGTGAACAAGCACTCTGCTGCTTCTAGTGCCGTTGGTAGACCCTTGAGACTAATAAAGGCCTTGGAGAAGCAATCTACCACTACAAGAATTGTAGCTAAGAGCTATTTTTACATTGTAATAATGTTTCACAATTTTTACTGTATTTTTGATCAAATAAATGCAGCTTCGGTGAGCAGAAGAGACTTATTTCAGTATTTAATAATGATCCCACACATTTGAACAGTAGTTTATATCTCATAACATTTTGCATTTAAAAAAAAGAAGGAAAAGTGGTAACACTTTACAATAAGACTCCATTTATTAACACTACTTAACTACATTAGTTAACATTAACAAAAAAAAGCAAAACAAAAAAAATGAATCTCGGTTATTGGTCTTTTCGACATTTCCTATTACATTATTAAAAGCTAATGTTTAATAAATGTATGAATAAATGCTTAATAAATACGGCAACAAATGTATTGCTCATTGTTAGTTACAGTTACTTTATACAGTAATCAGTGTTAACAAATGAAACCTCATTTTACATTTTATTTTATTGTTTATGTCTGGTGGCTTTCTAAAAGTCAATTTATTCTGATGAAAATATTTCAGAACATCACACTTTAAAAAATAAATAAATACATAACAATTAAATGTTACATTTTGTACTTCACTGCATTGTGTTTTTGGGTTAATGGAAATGTCTGGATAACGTACTGGCAGAAAATTACTCATGCATCTTTCTTTTCTCTAGTAGCTATATGTTTTGCTAGTACATCATTTTGTTGGAGGTTCTATATTTCTCCTTTGACGAGTCACTACAGTGAAGCATCCAGTGGATGAATGGAAATGCTAATGATCTCCAGGTATTACAGAGCTGCTCTTGCTGAGCATGGCCAATCATCGACTGCTATCAAACTGAGCTCAGAGTTTAAACCCATCACTTCATCTCCCTGTCCATCTATTCATCCATCCATCCATCCGTATTTCCTTCCATTCATCCTCCTGATCTCCGGTGACCTAAACTTTCCCGTTTAATGTCACTTATCCCTCAGTGCTGCTGCCGCTCAACTCTGAGGATGTTCTGTCTTTTATCTGATCAGAGCCCTGCTCACTTCATCCTCAGAAAAAGGTGAAATCATCATTTGTTCCCCTTCGGCACACTGGAACTATCATCGGCTCCAGGAACACACACACACACACACACACTCAGAATATTCATAGAATCCTTCATTGCTATTCGTGGAGTGAGATGAGAATAGAGAAACCTCAGCTTTTCTCTTGGGTGACCTTGGAGGTGATGATTTCATGAAATTTGGCCAATAAAGCGATATATTCTGCGTCCCTCAATGCAGCGCTGGCCATAAGGAATTCAAGATGTGACTACAGCACACCCGACATATTTATCTTAAACCGCGTCTCATTTAAGTGGACTTTAGATGGAGAGCAGGGCTTAAAACCCACTGAAGCAGGTCAGGAGTCACGGAGACGGCTCAAAACTCAAGAAATACAAGTCAAAATTACCACCATCAAATGTGATGGATTATGTCTGTTTAGAGTTAATTAAGATGAACTATAAGCCAATATTGTCTACAGAAAGCGATATTAACAATCCCATTTATCTCAAAATGAATGGGTGTCAGACCTGCTCCCCCTTGTCTAGTGTTTCCGTCCCTCTTGTGCCCATATATGGTCCTTCCTGTTTCCTCTTCATTATTAGTTCAGTTAGTCCCAGCCGTGTGTCTGGATTATGATCCAGGTGTCCCTCGTTAGTTCTGTCTATTTATAGTGTGTGCTGTCCCTTGTGTCCTGTCTGCTGTTAAATGTCTTCTACGTTTGATAAAGTTGTGTGTTTGGAAGAACTCCCTGTCTCCTTCGTCCCAACATACCTGATGATGGGAGAGAAAGACTCCAATGCACAGAATTATTATTATTATTATTTTGTATTTGCAATTTACTAGAGACACAACGTTTTAAGTTTTGGTTTAGGTTTTATAGGCCTTTGGTTATATGTGACCAGGCCCCTTTTTTTAAATTAGCTAATTCTAGCTAACCAAAGGACAAAATTCCAAAATATTTTCGATAATTATTGATCTAGAGAGTCCAAAGATTATCACTGCATTGGTTTAAACGAGATTGAGAAAAAAAACAGAGACTAGTTCGCAAAAGTAGGTTTTTGACATATTTCTGAATATCTAATGAACAATTTGATTGACAGCAATGGTTCTAGAGGCAAAGTTGCTCAATATGAGGAGAGCTATCAAATGATGTGAAGATGTAGTGTTTTTTGTGAATTATGAACTTGCTCTACAATTTGAGGTCATTTTTTACACAAATATAGTGTTTTTGAAAGCTATTTTTAATGTTATAGCGCCACTTATGGTCCGATCTCCATGAAACTTTGCATGGCTGTTAAGGGTTACCTGTCACATGTTTTCACCGACTTTCGTAATGTTTCAAGCTTTTGTTTAGGTTTTATAGGCTTTTGGGTTTATGTGACCAGGCCCCCTTTTTAAATGTCAAAAGGATTGAGATGGCCAATCTAATATTTAACAGTTGTTTTATGACATAAATGACCTAATTCTAGATAACCAAAGGACAAAAATTCCAAATTTTTTTCGATAATTATTGATCTAGAGAGTCCAGAGATTATCACTCCAGTGGTTTGATCGAGGTTGAGAAAAAAACCAGAGACTAGTTCGCAAAAGTAGGTTTTTGACATATTTTTGAATATCTAATGAACAGTTTGATTGACAGCAATGGTTCTAGAGGAAAAGTTGCTCAATATGATGAGAGCTATCAAATAATATGCATATTGTGTGGATAAGTTAAATAACACGTGATTACAGAGCCATAAAATCTCGTTAGCGCCAACTAGTGGCTGATTTCTTTCAAAATTCTTACAGACTTAAGGGTCATGAGTTGAACATGCCCATCGAGTTTCGTTCTGATTGACCTCCGTTAACCTTGTCTAATAGGTGTTTAAAATAGTTTGGCCAATGGCGGCCATGTTTTTGAGATATGCAAATGTCCTTGTAAATGTATTTTGTTCCCCTTTGGACAGAGATACTGTATACCAAATTTCAAGTCGATCGGACCAACGGTTACCCAGGAACAGTTTTTTTGTGTTTTTTTGCGCCACCAAGTGGCAAATCTGCGAAATTTTCATTCACATGTGTATCAATTTTGGTGAAGATATCTCATTTTGTTCACGAGTTATAATTTTTTTCGTAAACATGGCCCTCGACTTTTAAAAGTTTTGGGGCCCCATTGCAAAATTGAGTCGAAATTTTAACTTTTTTTCGATAACAATTGATATTCACTTTCCAGAGAACATTTCTGCAGTGGTTTGGATCCGATCGGGCAAAAAACCTAGGACTAGTTCGCAAAAGTAGGTTTCGGATATCACTAAAGTTTGCGAAAAACCAGGTTTCAGCGCTCTCGCCCTTACGGTTTGGGCTGCACGTTCAGTTTTAGGGCGGAATAATAATAATAATAATTAAAAAAATGCCTCTTTGCTGGCAAATTATTTTTATTTTGTCCTTTTACATGGCCATCAGATGAGAAGGGTCATGATGAAACCAGCCAATCCTTGAAATGTAAAACTCAAAGCGTTTGAGGCTAATTGGACGGTTGGCACTCAGAATAAGGACATGTCACAGTGACACGACATGCACTGGCACTGAAAGCTATAGTAACTGACACGTCTCTCATGAAAACCTCTTAAACAATCATGGGGGAAAGTGACTTTTGCTGCGACACTGTCAAAGAGTCAAACAAAACTTGAGGACCAAGGCCTTTTCCTCCTTTGAGTCCTCAGAAACAACAAAACATCACAGTATCATGCATTTTATATTTTATTCTGCTTTCTTATTATGGTCCGTATTGGAGTTTGAGGCACCGACTCTGTTGCCTAGGCAACTCGTGAGCATCCGCTGACTTAAAAACAGCTCCGCAGACCTTTGCCATTGAATACAATGTCATGCAACTGCACATTGAGCGTCTCACAGCATCATGTCAGCGGTTTGCATTTCATTGGATAACTATACGGATGGAGAGAAAAATCACGAGACTGAAATATGTGCCAAATCTCTCTTTGATCTCTCTAATGATTTGTGTCATTAGAGTAAAGGGAGCGGATGCAGTAGTTGTGGATTATGCTTCCAGTCCAACACTGATCACAGTGTCTGCCCATTTCAGTTTTTAATGTGTGTGTGGCTTGTTTATGGGAAGCGTTTGATGAAGTGCGTCACCAGCACAATGTCTAATCTCCAATCAGCTTACATTTGTGTTTTGAAGGCATAAAATGCTAAGCAATACGCTTGCGTGATATCTGGGTTGCTGTCTTTAAAGTTTTAGCGATGGCCTGCTTGTGACTTTTCCTCCAAACAAACCAGACGATGTACTGCAGCGTTTTAAAGTGTCATTTAACAGTGAAAACTGTGAGCTTCTGTGTAGGGCAAGACAAAGGGAAGAGTGGTTGTGTCGTCCACCAAGTGAAGCGAAGCCACTAGTATTATTTGGAAATGACTGTCTGCCTGTCTGTCTGTCTAATTAAACTGAACAAAAGTGACAGTTAATACATTTTTAATGTTACAAAATATTTTGGTAACACTTATTTACTATTAACTATGATTTTTCCCTCAAAGAAATTCCTAATATGCTGCTTATTAATAGTTAATAAGGTAGTTGTTAAGTTTAGGTATTGGGTAGGATTATGGATGTAGAATAAGGTCATGTAGAATAAAGCATTAATATGTGCTTAATTACTACTAATAAATGGCTAATATTCTAGTATTATGCATGCTCATAAGCCACTAGTTTAGAGACCCTAAAATAAAGTGTTACCAAAATGTATATGTCAAATAAATGGTGTTCTTTTTAACTTTCTATTAATCTGTGAATTCTGAAAAAAAAGAATTATCAGTTTCCACAAAAATATTGTGCAGCACAACTGTTTTCAACAATGATAATAATGATAAATGTTTTTGGAGCAGCATATTATTATGATTTCTGACGATCATGTGACACTGGAGAAGACTGGAGTAATTATGCTAAAAATACAGAAATTCAAAATTACAGTTTAACACATTCACATTGAAAACAGCTGTTTTAAATTATAATAATATTTCACTGTTTTTACCGTTCAAATTAATTTCTCTATGTTCTTCCTAAATGCTTGTCTCGGTCAATCAGAAAGCGAGAGAAGTGAGTTGTTTCATTATCATCTCTTGACACACAGTCTGATTGGTTTTTAATTGTGTCTCAAGCTCTAGTGCAAGGTCTGTGACACAGAAATGTAAAACTGAGCCTCATATTTCTCCTGATATTTGCTTCTTGTTCTCTTCCTGGGTGACATTAAAGGGTGTTTCCAGTTATGGAAATTCAATTTTCTCATTCTCTGCCAGTCCTTGGATTGCACAAAAGCAACACTGTGTTCAGGAAGATTTTCACACAGCGCTGGCTCTCTGTATCGTTCTAGTTTCTTCAGTAAAGCAGGATTGTTTGATTGAGGAGGTTTTGTAAGATCCAAGAGGACAGAGTTTGAATGGTTTTCTGCAGAAAAAAAACATTTTTCAGCAGCGACGGCTCAAAAATATCAGTGTATTCAGATTAGTGGTGCTGATTTAACACATTTATTGGTGTGATTAATTATTGGGGGGTCACACATTAAAGTGATGAATTAATTTGAATGCAGAGCCCTGTCCATCATCTTACATTGATACAGTGTCTAATGAACATGATGCAGGATGACAGAGTCTATTCAATGCAGTTATGTTAGCCTGAGATATAAGCCTATAAATGAGGGCAAAAAATAATTACAATATATTTATATTATTTGATAATATAGTTTAGCTCTATCACACCATCAAGAGTGCCGTTTTCACCAATATCTGCACCATTGCAAATGTCATATTGATTTGATGCAACAGCTTAATAAACAAGAAGTTGATGTTGTGTTATATTTTAGACACAATACTGTCAGTATGTGTCAATGGTCGTCTTTTGGACAACTGTCAAGTCAGCAGTCTTCCCCATGATTGTGTAGCCTACAGAACTAGACTGAGAGACCATTTAAAGGCCTTTGCAGGTGTTTTGAGTTAATTAGCTGATTAGAGTGTGGCACCAGGTGTCTTCAATATTGAACCTTTTCACAATATTCTAATTTTCTGAGATACTGAATTTGGGGTTTTCAATAGTTGTCAGTTATAATCATCAAAATTAAAATAAATAAACACTTGAAATATATCAGTCTGTGTGGAATGAATGTATACATTATACAAGTTTCACTTTTTGAATGGAATTAGTGAAATAAATCTTTTTGATGATATTCTAATTATATGACCAGCACCTGTGTGTGTGTGTGTGTGTGTGTGTGTGTGTGTGTGTGTGTGTATATATGTATATGTATATGTATGTATATGTATATATAAAAAATATATATATATATATATATATATATATATGTATACATATATATATATATATATGTATATATGTATATATAGATATATATGTGTGTATATATATATATATATGTATATGTGCTTTTTTTGAGAGAGATATGCAGATATGCTTCTATTTTAGACGGTATCAAACTGTATTAGACTGTATCAAACTATTACAACACAACCACGTCATTTGTATGAATACTTGACAAATAAATATCTTGAATCATTTGTTTAACAGATTTTGAATCTGTAAAAAAAGAAAAAAATAATAATAAATAAATGAAAAAAAACTATTTATTATATTAATTATCATATTAATGTCAAATATATATATAAAAAAGATCATTATTTATTTTATTTTAAATGTATATGATTAATTCATATACACTAATAAAAGTTGTTTCAACTTAAAAATAAATAGTAACACTGCTGCCTTACATTTTTTAGTTTAGTCAACTTAAATATTCTAGTTGTCCCTTAAATTAACATTGACTAAAGTTGACTAAACTAAAAAAATTAAATCAGCAGGGAAACTAATTATTTTAATTTGAAAACTTTTTGTGTACTGTATACTGCTGGAAATGAATACAAATCAGTGTTTTTTGTGTTGGTTTTTTTTGTTTAGTTTTTTTGGACAATATTGATTGGTAGGTTGGTGGATTTATTGGTTGATTTATTGGTTGGTTGGTTGGTTGGTTGGTTGGTTAGTTGATATTAGTTGGTTGGTTGGTTCATTGGTTGGTTGGTTGGTTGGTTCATTGGTTGGTTGGTTGGTTGATTTATTGATTGGTTGTTTGGTTGGTTGGTTGGTTGGTTGTTTGATTTATTGGTTGGTTGGTTGATTTATTGGTTGGTTGGTTGGTTGGTTGATTTATTGGTTGGTTGGTTGATTTATTGGTTGGTTGGTTGATTGATTGATTTATTGATTGATTTGAAACTTTGCAACGTTCATATGAAATGAACAAAAGACAAAGCTTAGTTTTTCATTTCACCTTCTCCGGATGATGATGAAGGTTAAGGACCTCTTTACTGATCATTGTCCAAAACAACAAACTTTAATTCATTTTTAAGAGTTTCAAGCCTGATTTTTTTTCCCCATTCATGAAAAGTTAATGTGAAAAAACTCACATTCGTTTCACCTTCTCCGGATGATGATGAAGGTTAAGGACCTCTTTACTGATCATTGTCCAAAACAACAAACTTTAATTCATTTTTAAGAGTTTCAAGCCTGATTTTTTTTCCCCATTCATGAAAAGTTAATGTGAAAAAACTCAAGAGTTTTGGCCCGTCGCTGCTTAAAGAGAAGCTGCTAACAAAGATGCCGTCTCTGAAACAATTACAGTCATTCTCCAGACACTTAACCTAAAAGCATGTCTTTCTGCGTCACATGAATTATTAATTTCTCTCAAGCATCGCTACTCATGCTCTACACCCTTTACGCGCAGTTAGCTGTCTTTCATATACATTTGATGAGCGTCTCGATTTCAAAACAATGGTGTAAATAACAAAGGGTGGCGAGCGTTGAGCAAACGCATGACATCAGGGGACAGTTAAACGAAACAAGCTGAATGTTTTATCAGTCTCTCCTGCATAAATCAGTAATGCTCTTTTATGTGTAATGCAACTGAGAGAAAGCATGGTTAATGTGAGTAGCGACAGAGGCTTGTTCCCGCACTCCTCGATGATATCAGGATCAATCACATTTACCTCCAAACACGGAACTGGAAATATCACTGGCTTCTGCTGCTTCTTTAACACTGCCTGTGTTTTTAAGCGCATTTTAATAGTACAACATATAAAAGTATAAAAGTAAATTAATTCATTTTTTCAACATACAGTAAAATCTGTAATATTTTGAAATATTATTCCAATATAAAAGATCTGTTTTCTATGTGAATGTGTTAAACTGTAATGTATTTCGGTATTTTCAGCATCATTACTCCAGTCTTCAGTGACATATGTTTTTGTTTTTATCAATATTAAACAAGTAAACAACAACACAGCAAGGCACTTACAATGGATGTGAATGGGTCCAGTTGGAGAATGGTTTAAACTGAGAAATTAGGTGCTCAGAGCACATTATTTATGCTATTTGGGCTGAAAAAAGGTTATTTTAGGCTGTTCGGGTTTATGTTGCCATAGCAATGATGCTGTGCAACTGGATAAAACGGTGTACAGTAATGGTTAGTGAATGATTTCTTACACAGTCATGTACAATATTATTCCAGCAGGTTTGACTGGGTTGCAGTCAGGATCAGAGTCCCATATTTGTCCTTTAGTCCCATCACACCTTATTTCTCTCTCAAAACAAATCAAAGCCTCACTGAACAGAGTGGCAAAGCCTCACTTTGAGTTAGTTCCTCTTATAAAGCCGTGTACATCAACAGGCCTTGCCCTTGTGTTAGAAGCTATCCTGTGGCATCTCTCAATCAGGAGAGAGTCCTCAGCTTCGTAAACGCCCCGCTGGAGTGAAGAGAGCCGGGGACAACTCATCATCTCCTCTCGCCCAAATCACAGAAAGTGCTCTCTGACGCCGCCGCTATTTTTTTGCTCTTGCGACAGGTTTTGTCAGGTGTAGATTTATTTTCTTCTCTGTTTACTCTCTTCCCCCCGCTTCTCATTTTCTGTATTTGCTCTCAGGCTGGATCTGTTTAAAGGTGCAGAGTCCCACTTGTGTGGAAATGATAAAAGGTGTGGGGTGGAGATGTGAGCGTGCTGCTGATTGATGATGCGAGCAGACACCGCTGATGCTCTGCCTCATTAATACCCTATTGATTAATGTCCGTCACAGCCTGTCATGATGAAAACAAATATGCATGCATACATTTTCATCATATCTGTGCATTAGAGGCCGTCAAGCTGTCTGAAATTCTTACATGTCATAAAAAAAGTGGATACAGTGTGTCATCTTTCACAAGTGATCCTGGGCCACAAAACCAGTCTTAAGTCACTGGGGTATATTTGCAGCAATAGCCATGGGTCAAAATTATCGATTTTTCTTTTATGCTAAAATAATTAGGATATTAAGTAAAGATCATGTTCCATGAAGATATTTTGTAAAGTTCCTATCGTAAATATATCAAAACTTAATTTTTGATTAGTAACATACATTGTTAAGAATTGTGGACAATGTTTAAATGTGATTTCTTTCAATATTTAATTTTTTTGCACCCTCAGATTCCAAATCTTCAAAAAGTTGTATTTCAGCCAAATATTGTACTATCATAACAAACCAAACATCAATGGAAATCTTATTTATATGTATAAATCTCAACTAAAAAAATTGACCCTTATGACTTGTTTTGCTGTCCAGGATCACATTTATGAATAATCATGAGCTTTGATAAAACAAGTCAATGCATCCAACATGCTAAACATACACTGATATGTATTATATGTTGTAAGCTCAAATAAATATTTGAGGTAGCAAACCCCACCGAGTGATATTTTGAGTTATGATTGACATTGCTGAAAGTCAACTCAAGAGAAGGCACTTGTGTTGATTGCTGAGCACAGATGCAGGAGCATGACTGCACATCACAAATCTGAATATAGCCATTTGATTTTAAAATTGCAAGCTGTTTCTTTAAGTATAGTTGTTATGCATTTTACATTTCAGCCAGGTGTTACAGATGTGAGTGGTTATCAACACATAGTGATGTTCGGTCAGGACCCATTGTCGTCACTTTGTAATGCACTGGGTGGCTCTCTAGCATCATTGTCCAGTGTGCAGGGATCCCCGTTGCGTTCAGTTGTGTGCCTTGCACTCTGAAATATAAAGGCTTCAAAATACTTTTTGCAGTGATGCCATAGAATAACTATTTTAGGTTTGCCAAAGAACCTTTCAGTGAACAGTTCTTATAGAAAAAACATTTAATCTAAGTTTAGAGAGCTTTTTAATATTCTATAGAATGTTTTTTTTTTTTTGGCGGGGAGGGGCAACACTTTTGATAGTCCACTTTAGACATTCTACTAACAGTAATTAACTATATATATATATATATATATATATATATACAATAAATAATTTTGAGCACCTAACCCACCTCTACCCTAAACATAACTTATAAACAATATAAAACATACAATCAATTTATTTATTTAACAAAAAACAGATTAGATTTTGTTTAATTATTATTACTACAAATAACTTGTAAGTTTTCTGAAACTAAATGTTTTTTTTGTTTTTTTTATCATTAACTTTTTTTATGTGTACGCTTTTGAGAACAAAATGTACTAACACTTAGTGTGTTGCAATAATGGATGCATATGGACAAGGTGACTAGACGTTTGTCTAAATATAATAATAACCATAATATTCCTATGACTTGAATCCAATCAGCTTAATCAAAAAACTAATTTTCTTAACTCAGGTGCATAGGGGTATTTTCTATGATATTTTTATTTGAGGAACAGCGTGAAACAATAAGTCACGTGACACACAAGCCAATCGCGTTACACAATCAAGGCTGATGCGACTCTTTTCAGGCGGTGATTTTGAATCAAGTTCTGCAGCCATATAAACAAATACAAATTAAGCTCAGATGAGCTTTTGTCACAAATCCTGCCTCTGTGGCTCCCTCCGATCGCCACCAGAGGGAAACATCACCCGAGTACTAACCGGTTCCCACGGACTCCATTTCCCATAAACCCCGTACCTGAGACTGATCACCTGCACAGGTGCCGATCATTATCCGGGCTATTTAGCCAGAGCTTTCCATCCCCTCGTCGCGAAGTCTAGTTTTGCTACTGCTAACATTTCCGAGCGGTTATCCCCTGTGTATTACCTGGACTGATTACTCTCCTCTGACCGTTTGCTGCCTGCCTTATTGACCTCGCCTGCCTTTCGTTCTCTCTGTCTGCCGCCTGCCACGACCCATTGCTCTGTCTCCGTTTATGCCTCTGCCTTATCTACGTTGCCCTTGATACTGCTGTATGATCATTGCCTGTCTGACTGACTATTGTGTGAATAAAACTGCAAATGGATCACAACGTCACTGACCCTTCATTACAGAAGACTTCGCCCGAAATCGATCCAGCAGTGTTCTACCATTTCACCACGGAGGTATCTACCCAAGTGTTTATGGCCGGAGCTGGGATTCGAACCCACAACCTTGGGTTATCTCGGGTTTAAAGTCCAACGCTCTATCCATTAGGCCACGACTGCCCATGACATCAAAACCCAGAAAACTGATTCCACTCTCCTCAGGATTTTCATTTCACATAAATCAATCATTTGGTCTCCAAAGTCTAAAATATGTGTCATATTTGTAATAAATCGTGGATATAGTTGTGTTTTTTATATTGCCTTATGTGTTGGGTTAGGCGCTCAGAAATGTCTAAATGGTGTAAATTTAGATTTAACACTTTGCTGTTTCGGACTGTGGTTGCACCTCGCCTGGACTCTGCTTGTGTTATTTCTTACTCCTCTTGTCAAGCCCTCTGGATATCGTTTGCTGATCGAAGACCCATGCTTGCTCTAGGAATACTCTTTGTCTTACCTGTGTTATACCTGTTTGCTGGTGTTTCGACACTGTCAGTGTTTTTGACCACGTCTCTAAATAATAGCCTTGCACATTGGACATCTCGTCCCAGTCGCCTCGTAACAAAAACAAACTAATCAAATTAGGACAAATTGTAATAATGTCAAGTTATGTCACTATACCACCAGCAATCACAACTGTTCTGATATACGGCCATAACTCTCAAACATTTGTAAACCAAGTCACTAATTTGAAAATGTCACAATAGAGCTAGAAATGACTGCTTTATGCTTTTCTTTTTTTTCAAAGTTTATGGAAAAAACAAGGAGGCAGCATGATTATGTAAGATTGCTTTAAAAAAATTTAATTAACAAAAAGCTATTATTTCAAACGTAATATACATTTCAGACACAACATTGCACCTACAATATCTGCTTTTTCTGCAGGCAAAATAATAAAATACAACAAAAATATAATAATAATAAACCACGCCAGAAGTTTTAGCACACAGAATTTGAGTTTCGTACCTGAGTGCTTAGTGACTTTGAACAAATTGGTTGAGTAACTGATTCAATGACTCATTCATGAGGACAGTTTATTATTTGGGAATTAATTAATTAATTAATTAATTAATTGAGAAAATGAGACAGTCATTTGTTGCCAACTAATTGTATAGCACTTTTCAGAATGTCAAAACAATATAGTCCCTTGCAGAATCTCTAGCCAAAGGCAACAATGGCATAAAAAATATATTTTAACAGTATTATAGCACAAACTTTGGGAGAAACAAAGACTCAATTGGGACATTGAACCTCCTTGGGCAGACACATATTTAAACAATATTATGCAAACCGTACATCAATGCCTGCATTTAAATTCATTAGTGTTAGAAATGCACAGTTAAGTACAAATCCATAACAATCCCTATAAAAGCATGCTTTGGAATTAATATTTGGTGTAGAGGTGAGAGAGGACTGTGGATAATGTACACTTGTAGCATACAGGAGGGCAGGGTTAAGCTCAATCTATGATCCATGAAGCTTTAAAGATGTCCAGCTCTATGGAAATGCATAAGAGGTCACCATGGATTCACCTTAACCTTTCCATCCTCGTCTCGAGTGCCAGACAGATAGTAGATAGATGGAGAGCGTGAAAAGATCAAGGAGCCTGAGGGGTGCACACGTCCCATTTGTCCTGCATTGGTTTCACTGTTGCTTTTGAGTTTAAAGCACAAGGCCCTTCCTCTGCGGAGCCGTACAGAGTTTGGCTTCCAGTATGTAAACCTGCATTAAAGCAGTAGGTTTGTGGCTGACGATGATGAAACAAACAGACATTTTTTGTTGTAATTTGCTGAAATCGTCTTGACTGACTCACCTGTAGAGGCGTTGCATCAAGCTGAACGTCATACACAAACAGACACCATTGGTTTGTGAGATATAAACTTTACAATAAGGTGCATTGGTTAACTATGTTAGTAAACATTAACTAAGAATGAACAATACTTCTACAGCATTCATTAATCTTGGTTAATTTCAGCAATTATTAATGCATTATTAAAATCACATGTTGTGTTTGTTAACATTAGTTAATGCACTGTGAACTAACATGAATAAGCAATGGACAACTGTATTTGTATTAACATTAATAAATAGAGTTATAGATGCATTGTTCATTGTTTGTTCATGTTAGTTAATACATCACCCGATGTTAACAAATGACATCTTATTGTAAAGTGTTACCCTCACAATTACAAGATAGATTACACAATTGCTCATGATTCTGACTTTATTGCTTCTGTAACTTTCAGTTCATACTAAAGAAAAGGCACAATTGAGAGAAAAATTGTCATAACTGGAAAAAAATGTATAGCCTGAATGCAGTGTAAGTCGCTTTGGATAAAAGTGTCTGCTAAATGCATAAATGTAATTTAAATGTAGAACTGAGATAAACAGTTGTTCTGATGTTATAACTTGCAATTCTGAGAAAAAACAAGTAAGAATTGTGAGATAAAAGTCCCAATTACCCTTTTTATTTTTTTATTCAGTGTCAGAAACAAGTTTGTTTTTTACATTTGAAAGTGCAAATAATTTATCAAGATCTACAATAACTGATGCACATCATAAACATTGAAAATACTGCTGAAATCTTCTGAATGCCATGCAGGAATATGACAGGGAACACTTTAACATAACATATTACATATTAGAAAATCCCCCAAAAGCCACTCTCCAGGATTTGATTAAAAATTAAGGCATAACACTTGACAAATTGTCAGTGAAAGGATGTTATTAAAATTCTATAAAATATAACCTTTCAAACTAAATATTATGCTTTATTTTATTGTTAGTAAAACTGGGAACATGTCTAATTACAATGTAAAAGCCTAACTTGTATGTTTTTTAACAATAAATAATAATTCAACTTAAATGAATGCAATACAAAACTTGGTAACACTTTACTTGAAGGCGTGTTCATAAGACTGACATGACACATTCATAATCACAATATGACAAGTGTCATGAATATGACGGAGGTTTTATGCATGTTTATGACAACTGTCATTAAGTGTCATACGCTCAGTTATTTCATTTTTAATGCAAAGATTACTTTATTTGACCCAACACTACCCTTACCCCTAACACTAGCCCATAACAATGTTGATCTCAACACTGTCATATTTGCATTCATAAAGTATAACCCAAAACGTTGTTAAAATAGTTTTTTAAGTTGTTTAACTATAATTATTATTAGTCATTTAAAATGATTGTGCTTATTTTTTAACTCTCATTGTCCATGAATCGAAGACAATTTCCATGCAATAACCTGAGTATCAGGGTTGAAGTTTGAGCTTAGTGACTACAATCGACTCTTAAAAAAACATAACATGATTAAAATGAGTCCTTGGCTTCGTGCCATACAGTAGACAGGGTCCAATGATGTTCTATATTGGATACAGACATAGTTTTCAAAAATAAAATGGGGTTTTGTCATTCGAAAAGTTTCATCTTGCAGATGAAATCGAGCACTAACCATTAGAGACGGTCTTTTCAGCAAACCGACTGTCCTTTATCCAACACCGGTTCAACAGAAGCAGCAGACAACCCATTCATGTGTGTTCGGGGGTCATCGTGTGAAGAGAGGTGATGGAGAGATGACACTGCATCTTACAGCTGCATTAATATTTCAGGTTGTTATCCCGCTCACCTTCAACAGATTGTTTTATTTAGTTCTGAAAGACTATCAAGGTTAGCAGCATTTAGTGATTTAGCTTATATTCTTTTAAAATCATAATGGCACTCCTAAAATATGACACGAATGTCAAGATGTCGTGTGCTGGTTTTCAGACAAGGTTTAACTTGCACACAATTATGGCTGAATATAAATATTTGATTATAAAATGGGAGATAAATACCTTTTGACATTCATTTGAAGCTGTAACGCAGTGTTCAGGGTCAAATAACAATTACACCGCCTGAACTGTAATATCTGCATAAAGCTCCAGAGATGATCTGCTTCCGCAGAAAACACGCTGTATTGAGTAATACGGCCAGGATAAATACTTTATTCTTTATAACTGATGTCCTTATCAACATGGCCCCTGATGAAAGAATGCATGAATAATTTCAGGCCGGGACCAAGACCAGAATGAAAGAGATGAGTCCAGATCGTCCATCAGAGCAGGAATAATCAAGGCCTTTGTCTCTCCTAACCAGCGCTGCTTAAGATCCGATGCTAACTCATCAAACGGCATGTTTTAGGGACAGCTCACTTTTAGCCCCCCAAAATAATGATGCATTGATCCGACATGAAAGAGACAGTAGGCCGGCTCGGACAGATAACTAATAATCAAATTAAAGAAGAGTTTCCACCGCCGTATGTTAACACAAAGCAGTCATGAGAGCTGACCCTGCTAAAGGTGAATGATGTGCATTATCAAGAGATAGAGTACTACATGCTTTCATGCTTCTCTATGCTTTATACTATATTATATTGAACTGCTTAAATAATTATAAGTTTTCTCTATGCTTTATATTATATTATATTGAACTGCTTAAATAATTATAGTTAAATTATAAATATTATAATTTATTATTATAACTTTAATCATGTAATATGTATTAATAATCACTTATTTACTATTATATTATATTTAACATTTGAATAAAAATTAAGTGTGTTAAGCCTGTTTCTGAAATTCTATTTTATAATAAATACATACATTTAATAAAATAAAGAAATACAATTATTTAAATAAATGAATGAATGTAATGTCAACTTTTCCGAAGGATTTTTTTTTTTTTTTTTTTTTTTGCAGTTCTGGGTTTCTATCTCACAATTCTGACATTTATTGTAATTTTGAGGGGAAAAAAGGTCCTAATCTTAAGATGTAAAAAATACAATAAATACACCTGACAATTACCTCCAGAATGTATAGATTAAAAACTCATATTTGCAATCAAATAAGATATATACAAATTAATTTAGTTAATTTGCAACTTTTTACCTCAGAATTCTGACTATTTTTTGCAAAGTTTGAGTTTATATCTCACAATTCATATTTTTTTTTCTCATAATTATTACAGTTTACATTTAGTCATTTAGCAGACACTTTTACAAACGTGACTTACAAAGTAGAAGCGATCAGACAAATGAGAGAGCACTATATACAAGTGCTGTGACCCATCTCAGTTAGTCTAGCACAGTGCACATAAATTGTTTTTTTTTTTAAGACTGCATAATAATGAACGCTTTGTAATTAACCCACACGTTACTTAAATGTTAGTTCATGTTCGACTGGTTCGACTTTACAATAAGGTTAACAAGATCCCTTAATTAATGCTTTGTTGGTAAGTCATGTTAATAAACAGTCTACAAACATGAGTAAAATTATCAGTTGATGTTTAGATGATTTCCAAGTTCATCAATAGAATATACTGTATGTAGTATAATTAAAATAAAGCTTATTAACCTGTTGGCCAGCACTCCCCATTTTGGGATTTTGGGACTCACAGTTGAAAAAGACCTCCCTAACTTAAAGTTATAACAGTTGCTGACTTCAGTGTGCTACACACACAAGTTTGGTGTCTTTCCAAAGAAGACCCTTTGGGCTTTACTATCCATCATCCAGAGTTGATAATGCTCAAAAATATAAAAAGTTATAGATACTGAAGTGCCTTGAAAAAAGTGGACCAGACTGAATGATAAAATAAATAATAGGGATTACATATAAAATACATGAAATAAGTCCTGGAGCAATCTAGAAAAGTAATGGGTTGAAATGCACATGTCTCATGAGTTTATATTTCAAATCTGAAGAAGATACCATGAAAATTTGATTTTCCTGAGACTATATATATATACCCCCCCCCCCCCACGTTTGAGGAAAAATATGTATTTACCAAATGCATTGAAGAGTTCTACAAACTAGTAAATAAAGCTATTTACAGTTCATTGTTAGTTCATGTTAACTAATGCATTAGTATATGAATAAGTTAACACGAGCAAAGATTAAGTAATGCTGAACAGATGCATTGTTTATTGTTAGTTCATGTTAACTAATACATTAATTAACGTTAACTAATACAACTTTATTTTAAAGTGTTACCATCATAAATTTCATCCCATGGTGGAAACAGGCAACTATAGAAGTATAGCTTAAATTATACATTTTCAGACACTGATGAGCATCTTGGGTCTATTAAATGACATCTGATTTAATAATTAGGGTCATGAAAACCCTGATTATTAAACACTGTTCATAACTGAAAACTGAAAACATGTTCATAGCTTCTTGGTGCTGTCTGAGTCTGACACAGAACTTGCGAGAGTCACTGATGAATGAACATTTTTTCTGGTCTATTCTAGAGGTTACCTCCCTAAACACTGACATGTTTAAACTGCAAGGTGCAAAGAAATTCACCAAAACCTTTGTGCTTAAAATATATTGTGACAGTCAGAGCCGCAGATGAGAATGCTATTGTTATTTGAATACATTTTACTTTTAGTGCTGTCAAGAAAACCCTGATTATATGCTGCATTTGTGGCACCATTACTGATGGAAGCGTTTTTAAAGCCAAATCTAGACACAATTTATTTTTTGCTGAATAAAAAACCCAGCTTTCCGAAAAAGCTATCTTCTCAAAATGAGTTTCATTACCAGACAATATCATTGGTAACACTGCGGTAAAGCTCAATACGCAGAGGCAAAATCACTAAACAGTTACTAAAACCTGCATTATATTCACTAACAAGCCCAAATCCAGTTTAATCAGGTGCTATAAACTGTTCTATGACGTGTGTGTTTGAATCAAACCATTATCGTGTAGAACCGCAGGTTTTTGGGTTTGTCAACATTGTTACCTGATTTCCATAATTCCTTAAATTTATAACACAGACGGCAAACAAACATCACTATTGGTTCATACTGAGTGAATTTCTCTCATGTAACATACTGAAAATAAGCATAACTAGGCCTTCTTTCTCATCAAAGCGTGTATTATCATCACGTTTATGCTGAACTACTAACCAAGAGTGATTTTTAAGAAGAAAATTAAACATCAGAGAGGAGCAGACTCCAGGGGAAGATGGTCCTTGGAGCAGAAACCTGGAATAAGAGAATGTGATTCATCTTAATAAGGTTAAAATGAAGCAACAGGCAAACCGTCCAGTAATAATATAACACATATGCTTGAACAAAAAGCTCAGTAACTCTATTTGGCCTTTTTGTTAGTCGGCCTACTGTGGATTTCATCTCACAATCAAAAGGATGATATTTATCCCATTTCTGTGGCTATAAGCCAGCTGATGCATGTCATGCTTTTTAATTTGGGGCGGGGGTTGAAAATATCTGTATTTATTCCAGTTGATTTGTACTCATGCATTAATGCAGGTCATGCACAGTATTTGATTATTTACTCTCTGTGGCATTGAAGCATATCAGCGCCCATCGAAGCAGTTGTGATACATTATTGAACGTGAAAGCTTGTGTAAACCATGCGGCGTCATCTCAGAGGGCCCTCATCGGAAACCCGCGTCAAATCCGCGATACAGCCGCGGCTCTCGGATGATGTATGCCGAGCTCCCTGCCCAGGAGGTTTAGACCTGGTCCTCTTATGTGGGTTCCCACCAAGCAATTGCCCTCTGGAAGTATGGCCTGAGTACTTAACAGGACCATAAGGGACCACTGTCTGGAATATGGAACAAACACGAGCACTGAGAGAGAAATTGAACTAGGAATAGCGCAGATGGCGCAAAGCGTGAGTGTGTGGTGCTGTGCCTCTTTAGAAGGATGGAGAGCAATTACCAGAGGACTTGAGAGCATGTTATGTAAGGAACTAATTAGATAAGATTCAGAATGGGCTTGTTTTGAGAATGTTGATCAAATCAAGTCTAATAGATATTAAAATACAGTCTGTTGCATTTTTTGTGACTCTTTCTGCAGGTTACAAAGTTGCATCAGTAGGTGGCGACAACACTGCAAAAAAGGCTTATTTCTTGTCAAAGAGCTAGTTTTACTAAACAGGGCAAATTAGCGTGAGAGCACAATTACAAAGTACCGATGGGAGGGACATTTCTTCAGATGATTTACTTACAATGTGTAAATTAAAGAACACAGACACATCTTATTTACATATCGACTAATGCAATTTACCAAGTGCAGCGCTGATTAGGGTAGTCGCCAGTTGTGTATAAAGTACCTGAAAGCCATACTCAAGTAAGAGTACAGATACCTCACCAGAAAATTACTTTGGTAGAAGTTGAAGTCACCGTTTAGAATATTACTTGAGTAAAAGTAACCAATTTAACTAAAAGTAACTAAACGCAACTAATGGCTTACATGGATAAAAACAACGACTTGTCAGATAAAAGTAGAAGGTATAGTTTTAAGGAATACATGTTAAAAGCGCTCTATCTTCCATTTTGTATTTTTTTCTATGAATAAGAAGCACTTCATCCGGTACTTAAGTGTCTTTCATTCCAACATAAGAAAATATTTCTGGAATCTGCGTCTGAAATAGCATGTATTTACACAGTTTATATATCTCAGAGGGGACATGGATACATTTAACCTGCAGTTACAGTTGCATAAATAGGCCTAATGTTTTATTTTTAACATAGAACGTTGAATACTGATATATGAAATGTTTAGGAATGAAAAAAATGTTAAAATGTGAAATGAAAACCGCCAGTAGGTGACAGCAAGTGACTGTTAATGAGTGAGTCACTGATTCATTTATTGAACCGATTCATTCAAACGACTGATTCATTCAGAAACAAAGCATTCGCCTGTGAATCACTGAATCATTTACTCAACCATTTCGTTCAAAAAGTTGATTCATTTAATAAGTAAACAACATCCATTGCTCAAAGATGCAAAACAGTGCTGTGATCTTTGTTTGGAAATATTTTTGTTGGCAAAATTTAGCAAAAACAAGCAATATAATGTCTAAAATGTAAGTCGCTTATTGCTCTACTGAACTTGTATAAAATTATTATTAAATGTTTTATCATGCTTACATCTGCAGAAAAACGGTACTCTTTGTGTGATATAGATTAAGTTAACTATATTAAATTATATTCATACAAAAATCATACAGAAGCACTTTGTCTACAACAGGGTGGACAATAGATCGCCAGGAGCAGAGTTGGGCACCCCTGGTCTTCAATTTTAAATGCCTGGAATACTGAGTTTTAATCGACTAATAAATCAACGTGTTTGCACTCTGTGTGTGATTTGGTGATATAGCCTACTTGATAATGTCAGATCGCACATCATTACAACCATACGTGCCATTTGTCCCGAACGCGTCCTGGCCAGGATTTATATATTGCTTTGATTCAAAGTACCTGGAGAGCGTTTCGAAAACAATAAGGAACCAATGTCATACACTGATCAGTCTGCACACGCAAACAATGCCAAATACTGTAGATATTTTAGGCAATATAGAAATCCTGCCCAGGTTGCGTCCAGGAAAAATGTCACGTATGGTTACCCTATTACAACAACACTTACCATATTATCGCAGAAGATATACTGAATATCGCACACCCCAGATTTGACTTGAGTGGAAAACGAAAATATCCACAGTTGTGCGCACACTTATTTGCACATGAGCAAAGGTGTTTTTAGGAGTCAAACTAAACGCCAGACCACTGATTCGTCAAACCTGCTTTCCTGCAGTCCGTGTTCTTCTGACTTCTGAATATTTTGAAGTTAGTAAGGAATGTGTTCGGGGAAATGTATCCGAGTAAAAGTATACACTTTAATTAGGAAATATAGAGGAGTAAAAGTTGTCTGAAATATAAAAACTCAAGTAAAGTACAGACACTCCCAAAAAATGCTTAAGTACTGTAATGATTTAGTATTACTTTGTTACAATACACCACTGGTAGTCGCAAATAAATAAAGAAGCCACAGTATGTTGAAAAGAACCGGAGGCCCAAAAATGAAGGTTTGCTTGAAGTTTTGATAGAGCTGGTATTGTGTGACTCCTAGTTAAGGCTTCCAAGTCTTCTTTATTTTATGAAGCAAATGGCTTGGCAAACAATATGTTCAGATAATGTGTTCAAGTCAAGTCAAGTTGAGCTTTATTGTCATTCCGCTACATGTGTGGACATACAGTGGGACGAGATGTCGTGCCTCACAGGACCACGGTGCTACATAAATACAGATATACAACACGAAGTAAAACAGTATAAACCTATACACAACTAACCTACTGTCAGCTTTGACTATAAATATGCTATATATAGCTTCTTCTGGCATTCGTATGTCTGGCAAAATAATACATGTGGATAAAATCCTCTCCCTTCTACCCTTCTCTCTGTTCTCTGCAGTGCCTGTCCTAGCAACAATAATTGCAGCCATTTCAAGCGCAAAACAGTTTAAGACATGCTTTTTTTGGTGTTAAATAATGGCGCAGATTCCAGTAATTCGACGAGCGCAAACGTTAGTAAAATGCATTGTGTGATTCATTTTAATAATCTCCTCACATAAATGTTGCGCCTGAAAGGGAAACTCCTCCAAATGCATATTCAATATGGTCAGGCACAAAAAAATTACTGCTCACACCTTTTCAGTGCTAATTCTTCACTGCACGTCTTTAGTCAAATCTGACAGTACAACTTTAACGCCAGTAGACGGTTTGTGCTGGCACAAGCTGTTAGTAAAAGTGGCCCATAGTGTATAAAAATTATTAAAATAAGATGCATTTACTAGATAAGCAAAAACACACAAGTTTCCTTTGGGGGGATAAATTAAGTGCATTTAGCTTAAATCAAGTAAATTAGTTACATTTATATCGCCCTTTTCTGGGTACCTTTACATTGAAGGGGGGGAATCTCCTCAGCCACCACCAGTGGGCAGCATCCACTTCGATGATGTGATGGCAGCCACACACCAGCTACATGTGTAGAGGAGACAGACTGATGAAGCAATCAAGTGTATGGGGATTATTAGGAGGCCATGATGGTCAGAGGCCAATGGAGAAATGTGGCCAGGATGCCGGGGTTACACCCCTACTCTTTTTAGATGAAATTCCTGGGATTTTTAATGTCCACAGAGAGTCAGGACCTCGGTTTAACGTCTCATCCGAAAGACGGTGCTTGTTGACAGCATAGTGTCCCCGTCACTATACTGGGGCGTTAGGACCCACACAGACCACAGGGTGAGCACCCCCTGCTGGTCTCACTAACACCACTTCCAACAGCAACCTAGATTTCTCAGGAGTCTTCCATCCAGGTACTGACCAGCTCAACCCTGCTTAGCTTCAGTGGGCGACCGGTCTTGGGCTGCAGGGTGTTATGGCTGCTGGCAAAATCACTGGTAAATCATCTTCCAGTGGGGTAAGTAAACTATTCTTAAAACAAAAGCATTTCACTTAACCCACTAGTAAGATTATTTGACTTGTTTTAAGCAAAGTGCACTTAATGTAGTTTTTACCCCTGTAAACAAGACTAATTATCAAATTTAATTTTGCTTATCTAAATGCATCTTGATTTAAGAAGGTTTAGATATTTTGACTGGAAACAAAACAAAAATACTAAGTAAGATAAACCTTTTTTTTTTGGAGTGAAGCGATGTCTTTATGAGGGAATCGTTGATTGATGCATTCAACAGATTCATGCAAAACCCTGATTTATTTTGGACCAAAACAAAGAAGTACTTTCTCAGATAATATGTGATTTTGGACAGAGCCAAAATCATTGAATGTGTGAGTCTTTGAATCATTGACTAATCTATGAAAACTACTTCTGCGTGTTGCTTAGAGATGCGCAAATATGAATAAAATGTGTCTTTTTTTTGCACAGTCAATAGCTGTTTCCATCCAAAGATTCAAATTAAATGCAATTCTAGAATCTCGCATAAAACATTGGCGAAAAATATTTATTTATTTATTTTAATTATTTAGTCATTTAGCAGATGCTTTTATCCAAAGCGACTTACAAATTAGGACATTTATATATATATAAATATAACTAAGAAAAGTAGGAGAAGCCACTGATAATAATAATTTTCATATATAATACATTACTTGTGCAGAAGTAACACAATAAATGCGGTCACTGCTTTCGGCGGTGGATGCTGCTGTTTGATAACGCAGTCGTGTAAGACAGTAATTATACAGAAATACTTTGACGACAGACCAATAAATGAATGACCAAAACAACATATAGATGATGTGAATGAGATCGTCCCGCTGCTAGTCAACTTATCCCGTCTCATAGCGCAAAGTCACATGATTTTTCGATGCGTATGGTGGAATTTATTTGGTAAAAGTTTCCATCGTAGTTTATGTGCATTTTTAGAATTTATGCGCATCTTGCTATATCCATTCAGCGTTTTTTCATGCGATATTCCAAAATGCGCATAAAAATAGGTGGATGGAAACATAGCTAATGAAAACATCTCCAAACGAAGCCAAAATAACTGACAATGTGTCTCTAAAATATAACTTCCTCAAAATTAACTTATTTTATTGCATAGGTTTGTATATTATTATTATTATTTTTTATATACAGTGTCAATCGGAAGACTATGGAAGCTTGTTTCCACTACTAAATGAATAAATAGTGATCAAAAGTTGAAATTACCATATTCATGCATTCATTCATGTATTTATTTATTTACAGTGTTCCTGTGTGGCTCAGTGGTAGAGCATTGCGTCAGTAGCGCAAAAAGTTGTGGGTTCGATTCCCAGGGAACACTCATACTAATGAATATGTATAACTTGAATGCACTGTAAGTCGCTTTGAATAAAAGCGTCTGCTAAATGCGTACATTTACAGTATTTATTTATTGATGCATGTATGTACAGTATGTATATTATTCTGTAGTGGAAACAAGCTTCCATAGTCTTGCAAAACTCACAGTTATGAGAAAAAAGGTCAGAATATGCCCGTCTAGTGCATGTTTACATGAAATAAAAATAATAAAAACATTGCAGTGGAATGCAAAAACTATGTCTGGATAATGTCTGGAGCTGTTGGCCTACCAGTAATTATTATTAAAGATAATCATATTTACATTATTTTAAATGCTTTCTTTGGGTTCGCTCTGTATCCTCCATTGAGAAATGTTTCAGCATAAATTAAGTATTAATTTTGTACAGTGTACCCGTTGAAAATTGTTAGCTGAAAGAGTTGGTGAATGCAGTTAATTTCAAAGAGTCACATAATACCTTTCATGGGTCATACTGTACAGCCAAAAACTTATATTATTATGGGTTTCATTTTTCACACTCTATTCCACAGATCTAAACAGCTAAGACATTTTGATCTGTGTTAATAATTACTACCAGGACAAAAGATGCCAAAACAACCAGCCAAAAGACAATTAATGCAACAGAAGAACTCATTAAAGTGATTTATTAATTAATACTTGCTATCTTAGATTTGCAAAGACAAAAGGCTGTCAAAATCCATAAAAACACCATAAATCTATCAAGAAAGCAGCCCATATATAGTCATATGTATGCTTTTTGAAATTATTCAAAGACCTAATGTTTTGCTACATACTTTTTAAAGCGTCTTACTCATTTTTCTTTCCATTTGTTCAGCCTTCCTTTAAATTCCAGCTTCACGCTGACTTGCAAAAGGCTTTCTTTTTTCCCACATCTCTTGCAAAGAGTTTTAACCTGTGCCCTCTCCTTTGCCTCGCATGCATGGATGCCTTAAACGGCGTTCCCTACTGAGTGGCCAACTCTAGCACCGATGCACGCTTAAGCCCCAAGGTTTACTTTTAAATTTGGGATTCCACTTCACACATTAGAGGAATGTCAGGGCTGAGCAAACACATTAACGTCACAGCAGAGTCCTCCTCACTCTCACTGTTTTCAAGACATTTTTTTAATTCACAGAGGCATTTTTCAATAGAAAATGCGATGCGCTATTATGGCGAGTGAATTGATGTTACATTATTTATATATATTATAAAAAACAAATATTATTTTGTATGCATTTTAAATTATTTTAATAAATTTTAAATTATAATATGCAATGAATAAATGTAATAACATGTAATTCACTTTTTAGCTACGTTTTCATTGGACTAGAAGATATCTAGTCCGTTGAAATATCATATTTACGGACATTTAATGTGTCTCTATTTTAAGATATTTTGTCAGTTAATTGTTCTTCAGAGATGGTTTTATATTCTTGTTTATTTGATGAAGATTGGTAATTTAACAAATGATTAGTGTCACCATAATATGTGTCCCTGGAGCACAGAAGCAGTCATAAGCAGCACGGGTATATTTGTAACAATAGCCAACAATACATTGTATGGGTCAAAATTATTAATATTTTTATTTTATAAACAAAATCATTTAGGACATAAAGTAAAGATCATGTTCCATGAACATTGTTTGGAAATTGCATACCATAGAATGTTTGCAGCAATTAGCAAGTGAACTGTTAAATAAGTGTATGAGTATCCTGTCCCAATACACTAGTACACTAATTGTGTTTACTGGAATCACTGCTGAACAATAGTTTTCTAAATTTACTAGCAAATGAAAAATGACTCATAAATTATCTCTCTGGTGTGAGACCCATTTTCGCTATTTACTTCCCTTAAATTAACCCCGCAGCAGTCTCCCTCTGCCAATTTTGTTTCAGCAATGCGTTCTGTGACTGGGATGGAAGCATTGCAGCTCATAACGAGAAAGAATTTAACACGTTTATTGTTCATTCCATGCTTTTGTAGGCCTTTAATAAAATAAAATAAAAAAAATGAAATAAACTATGGTCACTTGGTCACAACATCTACCACTATTTATGTATTGACTTACTCATTCATTAATTTGTGTTGTACTTGTACAATGACAATAAGCTTGACTTGTCTACACAATGGTGTAGTTTTAGCCTCTACCAGCAGGGGGTGTTAACAAGCCAAACCTTGACTGCATGCAAAAAATAAATAATAAACAAAAATAAAAAATAAAATAAAAAAGTAATACAAAATTACACTGTTGAGTGTATGTCAGTGGCTTATATTGAAAATGTCTTTAAAAAAATAATCGTAATTATAAAAATCATCGAAATTTGTTTATTTCATTTTTACAATTTAATTTTTTACTCTTTTTTTATGAGTTTGATGCTAGTACAAAAACAGCCCACTTATCAGTTATGTCTCCTAAAATAATTTTAATATGTACACTTCATAACTTCCATCATGGAACCAAATGGATGCTATTTTTGCCTTTGGGTGCAACATTAAAGCTGTTAAATCTAAATGTGAAACGAACTAAAGAACAAGTAGGAAAGTGGAAGCAATATTGTAATTGCATTATGTAATAGCAGAGAAAGCACAATAAACTTCCTGAAGCACTCAACAGTTTTCTTGGTCTCAGAAATTGTTGATTGTGTTCAAAACAAACTTGATTGTTAGATGCTCAGATTCTCTGATTATCTGCGTAACAGCAAATGCTTTCAATGTATAATCTGTGCTCTTAATTGAAAACTCTTAACAGCCCAGTGAATTGCCATATTCAGTGCTGCTAATGAGATTCAGCCTATTACACCAGACATAACTAATTGTTTGAGTTTAATTACCCCATGTCACAGAAATGGCAATGTTGAGAGACCAGGGGCCCGTTTCAGAACGGAGGTTAAGTGAAAACTCTGAGTATGTTAACCCTGAAATGAGGGAAACTCTGGGTTCTCTTTCATAGGTAACTCTACACTGCGTAGCTTTACGCTTTGGGAACGCCCACTGCGTGACCAAGTCTGAACCCTATAGAATCACGCCAATTCATTGGCTGATGGCGCGACACCATCTCTGATGCAATGACGTCGTCAGGTCATACTGGCGAACGCGCCATCCACTCCTCAGATTTCTCTGCTTTCACGAAGCGGTCACATTGCCCTTCGTTGTTGCGATTTCTGACCCAACTACTACTTTGCGATTATCCATTTGCACTTCGGCGACTGCCTCAGTGGAACTTTGTTCTCCTCGCGGTGAAGTGCCATGGAGTTTCGCCGCTGTCAACCGCCGTGCGAGCGTTTCATCGCTCGCGAAGACCCACACAGTAAGTGCATTAAGTGCTTGGGGTTTTCGCATGCACCTGAAGCGGTTTATGGGACCTCGAAATGCAAAATTTGCGACGATTTCCGTCTCATAACCCTCCGCTCTCGGCTTGAGGATTATGAACGGGAATCCTCCATTGTTCCCCGGCACGCATCGGGCACCTCCGCGGCTCCTCGTGGGATCGCGGCCTCTCGTAGAGCCGCGAGCTGGGGTTCGGATGTCGAGCTCGAGGAGATGGAGAGTGAGCAGACAGGCCTCGCCTTTTCTCTCCCTCCCTCTCCCGAGCACGCACGTGCGAATTCGCTGGTTGAATTTTTGCATGATTTTCTGTTTCCTAGCCCGAAGGCACATGAATTTGTTTCCTTCGGGCTAGATGATGTTCTGCATACGACAGCCTCCGACTCCGAGGATTTCGGGCCTGCTTTAGCAGATGCGCTCCCGCCTAGCGGCCAGGAGGCGCGGCCTTCAGCGGCCTATTCTGAGCTCGTGGACGTGCTTTCGCGCGTCACCGAAAAGCTCGCGCTGGATTGGCCCGATGAGCCCCGCGAGTCTCGAGCTTCGAAGCTCGACGAGCGCTTCCTCATCGGCGCTCATTCTAAGCTTGAAAGGAGGAAGCTGCCATTTTTCAGCGATCTGCATCGTGAGATACTGGAAACAGCCCTTTTCCTCTCGTCTTACTAACGCGGCGGCCGCTGACTTCACCAACCTTGTGGGTTCTGTGGAGCAGGGTTACACCGCCATGCCAGTGATTGAGGATACTTTAGCCTCACATCTTTCACCCTCTTTGGCTCCTTCTTGGAAGTCCCGCCCCCTCCTTCCTTCCAAGCCATGTAGGACCACTTCCGCTCTTATCGGAAAGTCCTACATCGCGGCCGGTCAGGCAAGTATGGCCCTTCACACAATGGCCATCCTTCAGGCCTACCAGGCGGACGTCCTGAAGGAGATGGACGAAGGGACCGGCTTGACTCCTGAAGCCGTGAAGGAGCTATAAAGAGCCACTAAGCACACCGCACGTGCCGTGGGGCGCTCTATGGCAGCTTCGGTGGCCGCAGAACGCCATCTGTGGCTCAACCTGACTGAGATTCGTGAGAAGGAAAAGGTGTTTTTGATGGACGCACCCATCTCACAATCCGGGTTATTCGGAGAGGCTGTTAGCGCTGTAGTGGACAAATTCCGCTCAGCCAAAACTCAGTCGGCTGCTCTCAAGCAATTTATGCCAAGGAGAGCAAGGGACTATTCAACTCCCTCCTCCTCTGTGTCTAGGGAGCAGCCGCTCCCCAGAAGGGAGCCCCCTAGCGGCGGAGCCCAGGCCACGCGCCCTTCCCCCACTACGTTTTGCGGAGCCCGTGGCCGGTCTTCTTCCCGCCAACAACCACGCAAGCGGGTTAACCTGAAGCGGCCCAACAAGCCTGCCGCTTCGGCTAATCCGGGTCGTTCCTGACCTCCGGGTCTGAATGAGGAGAGACGTTTCACCGTTACGGGGCGAGGCCAGACCGCAGAAGCGTTTCTGCCCGCCCCGAACGCGCTCTCCTCACTTAAGTCTGTCACAGCCACCCTTCGAGGCTTGGTGTGCAGATCCAGTTTACCCTCATTTTTACTCGGGCTGGCAGTTGGGGGACGCGTTCGTCTTTCCCCCTTTGCAGCCCGTCCATTCGCCGCCGGCGAGCCGCATGTTAGGAGACACAGCTGTTTCTCTCCTGCAGTGTACGGAACCCGTGCCGGCCACCCGTCAGCCCAGCACTTCTCTCTCCATCATCCCGAGCAAGGACGCCGAGGGCTCTCCTTCACGGTGGAGGGTGCCGCTGCTTCCAGGCCTTCTCGACACCCCATCTCAGGTATGTCTTCCCTTACACGACACTCTGATTCCTCTGTCGCACTTCCTTCACGAATGGGAGCGTCTACCCGGGGTATCGCTGTGGGTTCTCCGCACAATTCGAACCGGTTACACTCTTCAGTTTGGGAAAAATCCCCCCCGTTTCGACGGGGTTCACCTGACAGTAGTAAACAGCGCCGCCAAGGCTTCTGTTCTACAACAGGAACTTTCCTCCCTCCTGCAGAAAGGAGCAATAGAGGAAGTACCACAGTCGGAAGTCGAACGAGGTTTCTTCAGCCGTTACTTCCTAGTTCCAAAGAGGGACGGCGGCTTGAGGCCTATTCTGGATCTACGGCGTTTGAATTTTTCCCTCTACAAAGGGAAGTTCAAGATGCTGACGATGAGAACCATCATGTCTCAGGTCCAGGAGGGAGACTGGTTTGTCACCATCGACCTGAAGGATGCGTATTTTCACATCCAGGTCGTTCAAAGACACAGGAGATTCCTTCGGTTCGCCTTTGGAGGGAAGGCTTACCAATACAAGGTCCTGCCCTTCGGCCTGGCATTGGCTCCGAGGACATTTACCAAATGCATGGATGCTGCACTGGCCCCTTTGAGGCTCCAGGGCATTCGTGTACTGAACTATCTGGACGACTGGCTCATTCTGGCTCACTCCAGGGAGCTAGTGAGTCGTCACAGGGATATCGTTCTCGGCCACATCCATTCTCTTGGCCTCAGGATGAACGCCAAGAAGAGTGTGCTCCTCCCATCTCAACGAACTGTGTTTCTAGGAGTTCGTTTGGATTCTGTTCAGATGCAGGCCCGTTTGGCTCCTGCCCGGATACCAGTTCTTACAGCATGTCTGGCCCGCTTCAAGCTAGGCCATCATGTCTCTGTAGGTACCTGCCGCAGGCTGTTGGGCCTCATGGCAGCAGCCTCCCCTGTGTTGCCCCTAGGGCTGCTTCACATGAGGCCATTCCTTTGGTGGATGAAGGAGCTGAGGTTACACCCCACTGTACCAGCTACTCGCCTTATCAGGGTGTCGCGCAGTTGCTCTCGACACCTGTTAATGTGGCGAGACCCCGTCTTTCTCCAGACCGGGGTGAAAATGGGTGTGATTCACCGTCGCCATATAATCACGACGGACGCATCTATGACAGGCTGGGGCGCGGACAATATGGCGGTTGTGTCCCACATAAACCGCCAAGGAGGTTCAAAGTCGCGCACCCTGGACAGGCTTGCGCGCCATCTTCTCCTTTGGTCCCAAGACAAGTTCCTCTCTTTGAGGGCGGTTCACGTTCCGGGAGTACTGAACCTGGCGGCCGATTTTCTGTCGAGACAGAAGCTCCAGCCGGGGGAATGGATGTTGAACCGTCAGACGGTATCCCAGATCTGGGATCTGTTTGGCAAAGCGGAGGTGGACCTCTTTGCTTCTCAAGAGTCATCCCAGTGCCCGCTCTGGTTCTCCCTGAGTTTCCCGACGACTATGGGCATAGATGCGTTCGCCCACCCATGGCCGAATGTCAGTCTGTACGCGTTTCCGCCAATAAAGCTGATTCCGGCAGTACTATGCAGAGTGAAGGTGAGCGGTGCCCGTCTCCTTCTCATAGCCCCATTCTGGCCCTCCCAGACCTGGTTCTCGGAGTTAACTCTCCTCTTGTATCGTTCTCCTTGGAAGATTCCGATCAGGCGAGACTTACTGTCCCAGCTTCAGGGCAAGATCTGGCATCCTCAGCCGGAGCTCTGGAAGTTGTGGGTATGGCCCATACAGGGCCAAGGGCTGTGATTGATGGTTTGCCTGCCGAAGTTCAGGATACCGTAGCCAGTGCCAGAGCCCCCGCTACTAGGAAGCTGTACTCTTCCAAGTGGGGCGTCTTTGAATTCTGGTGTTTGACTCGTGCAATCGACCCAGTTAACTGCCCTGTTGGTCCAGTGCTGGAGTTTCTGCAAGAAAGGCTGACAGCGGGGGCGGCTGCTACCACCCTTAGGGTTTATGTAGCGGCCATTGCAGCTCGGAGAGAGCTGGATGAGATGCCCTTGGGGAGACATCGGTTGGTCTCCGCTTTCATGCGTGGGGCCAGACGCCTTAGGCCTGTTCGCCCCACGGCAGTTCCTTCTTGGGACTTGTCAGTCGTCCTCGAAGGACTAGTGACGGCCCCTTTTGAGCCCTTAGAATCAGCTTCGGATCGAATACTGACTCTTAAGGTTGTTCTTTTGCTGGCGCTTACGTCACTGAAAAGAGTTGGAGATCTGCAGGCTTTCTCTGTCAGTGAGACGTGTATGGACTTTGCCCCGGGTCTAGTCAAAGTTACCCTGCGGCCTAGGCCGGGTTACATTCCCAAGGTCTTGTCCACGTCATTCCGATCTCAGGTGGTCATGCTTCACTCTTTCCATCCCCCTCCCTTTGCTTCAAGTGAGGATGAGAGACTCCACTTGCTCTGCCCGGTCAGGGCATTGAAGCTGTATGTGGATCGCTCCAAGGTTTGGAGAAAATCTCCCCAGTTATTGATCTGTTTTGGTGCTGGTCGCCGCGGGCTTGCCGCGTCAAAGCAGAGGATTTCTCACTGGGTGAGAGACGCCATTTCGCTGGCTTACGAGGCTCGGAAACTCCCTTCACCTCTTAGTCTTCGGGCGCATTCTACTAGGGGCGTAGCCTCCTCTCAAGCTCTTTTTAAAAGGGTACCCCTGGAGGATATTTGTGTTGGGGCAGGATGGTCCTATCCGCACACCTATGTCAGGTTTTACAACCTTGACGTTGATACGGCTCCAGGTTCCCAGATTTTGTCTGTTTAAACTGACCGTATGTTGTTGGTTCATTATTGGGCCAGATAGGCAGCGTTTTTCAGCTTGGCGTGTTTGGTATATCGTTCCCAAAGCGTAAAGCTACGCAGTAGCTCAACTATATATCTCAACAAAACCAGATGAAACTTCGAAACTATCTAAGCTAACAGAGTGTGTTAAAAATATAAAAGATTGGATGACCAGTAATTTTCTTCTATTAAATTCAGATAAGACCGAGATATTACTTGTTGGACCTAAAAACAGTACACAGAATCTCTTGGATTACAATTTGCAACTAGACGGATGTACTGTTACTTCCTCTACAGTTAAAAATCTGGGTGTTATATTAGACAGCAACCTATCTTTTGAAAATCATATTTCCAATGTTACAAAAACAGCATTCTTCCATCTTAGAAACATTTCCAAGCTACGGAACATGTTAAGTGTTTCTGATGCAGAAAAGTTAGTTCATGCATTCATGACCTCTAGACTGGACTATTGTAATGCACTGCTAGGTGGTTGTCCTGCATCTTCAATAAACAAGCTACAGATAGTACAAAATGCTGCGGCTAGAGTCCTTACCAGGTCAAGAAAATATGACCATATTACTCCAATTTTACAGTCTCTGCACTGGCTACCTATTAAGTTTCGTATCAGTTACAAAATATTATTACTTGCCTATAAGGCCCTAAATGATTTAGCTCCTGCGTACCTAACTAATCTTTTATCACGCTACAATCCAACCCGCTCCCTAAGGTCGCAAAACTCTGGACTCTTGGTAGTACCTAGGATAGCAAAGTCCACTAAAGGAGGTAGAACTTTTTCATATATGGCTCCTAAACTCTGGAATAGCCTTCCTGAAAACGTTCGGGGTTCAGACACACTCTCTCTGTTTAAATCTAGATTAAAGACGCATCTCTTTAGCCAAGCATTCATATAATGCATCTCACAATCTTGTACTGCCAGTCCATCTGAACACATGCACATTATTATGCTTTAGCTTGGGTTATACTGATAATTTCATCCAGGGTTATTCCTGGATGGAGCCGCTGCTACGCTAATTGTCTTACTGTTTCTATGTTACTGCCACGGGATTAACATCCCGTGGTAGTTAGGAATTACACAAGCCTCAGTCTGGATCCTACCCTTAAACGATAGAGATGACCGAACACCTGAGAAGAGACGATGACAACCCCTCCGAGGACCTCCGAGATGAGCCCCCAGAGACAGAGCTCCTGTGAGGACTTCGTCACCTAGACATCCATCGGGGAAAGACCCCTGGAACCAGTGGACCACTTACACTCTGACTTTGCTGCAGTTGGAACAAACTACTGATTTGTCTGGCCGGAGGGGAACTGGCCCCCCGACTGAGCCTGGTTTCTCCCAAGGTTTTTTCTCCATTCTGTCACCGATGGAGTTTTCGTTCCTTGCCGCTGTCGCCTCTGGCTTGCTCAGTTGGGGACACTTCATTTCCAGCACAATCATCGACTTGATTGCACAGATATTATTTAAAGTGAACTAAGCTGGACAATGCCACTACTAAATTCAATAATGAAATGCATTCAGCAGATAATTGAGTGTTAAATCCTGTCATTTTACATTATTGACAAATTTGCCTATTTTGATATTGTGCAGTGCTTTGTTACAATTTGTATTGTTAAAGGCGCTATATAAATAAAGGTGACTTGACTTGACTTGACTTGCAGTGTAGAGTTACCTATGAAAGAGAATGTCTCGGGTTACTCGCGTAACCCTTGTTCTCTGAATAGGGAACGAGACACTGCGTTCGCTGCCAAGCTCCTCACGCTGCCGACAGGGTTCTTTTCGGCAGAGAAATCTGAGGAGTGGATGGTGCGTTCGCCAGTATGACCTGACGACGTCATTGCGTCAGAGATGGCGTCGCGCCATCAGCCAATGAATTGGCGTGATTCTATAGGGTTCAGACTCGGTCACGCAGTGGGCGTTCCCAAAGCGTAAAGCTACGCAGTGTCTTGTTCCCTATTCAGAGAACAAGGGTTACGCGAGTAACCCGAGACGTTTTCCGTTTCAAAAAGGGAGGTTTGTCAAACCCGAGAAAGCAGGGTAAGTCAAGCCCGTTTCTGAAAGAGAGGTAACTTATATTCAGAGTCAATTACCGTGGTAACTTACTCCGTGAACCTAACCTGGTCGGGAGCAGGTTTTCTTCGGTAAACCCAGAGTTTCTTTCGGTCTCCTCTCCCTTTTTATAGTTTTAGCGAGGTTTAAATGCCTAATATAAACTGCAAAATTGATTTTCTTACTGAGTATTTTTTGTCTTATTTCAAGTACAAATATCTAAAAATGTAAAATTATATATGAAAAAATTGTCAATATTTAGTCTTGTTTCCTGGGGGATTTTCCTTTTTAAGTGCATTTTACATAAAACAAGTAAAATTGTCCGCCATTGGGTAAGAAAAATAATCTTAATGTAAACGGAAACAAGAATATGTTTAATGTCTTCCCCATTGGAAGATAATTAGCAAAATAGGAAAAATGCACTTTAAAACATCGGAGATGCAGAGCACATTATAAGTCCTGTATGCAGATTTTAAGGAAAGTGTGCATCGCTCTCATACTCATTCTGATCATTTGTGCTGGGCACAAGTCCGTCAAAGAGGAGTTTCACAGAGGAGTAGGTCAGTGGTGAAAAAATCGGTTTAAATGAGGCTAATCTGATAAATGACGATCACTTGGTAACATCTTTCTGTGACGTCTGGAAGTAACGCTGAATTAGCCACCCCGTAAAATATGTACGGATTGCCATGAGATCGGGCTGGAAGTAATGTGGTTGGATGCATTGATGACAAGCATATCTCCACCATCATCGCACCTTCTGAAAATGAAACTAATTACTGTATGGAATGGAAGGATGCCAGATGGAGGGGTAGTACAAGCCGTAACCACCTCCACTGCTGTTAAATAAACTTTTTTATCATCTTTATTTCCTAATACATAAGCAAAAGTTATTCTTTTTACTTTTGGATTTGAGAATTCTTCCAATACTTGACCACCTCCTCTTCATCTGTCAGTGGTGCTGGTTCTCCCTCTGCCTTCTTACTGTCGTCAAGTCAGTAGTTAAGAGTTGTATTACTCTAATTAAGAAATGCAACAGGTTGGATTAGAGAATATTTAACTATGTAAAAAGAGTGTTTGACTATGTGGAAAAATCTGCAGCGCATTGAAATAGACATTGAATGATATTTAATGTCAAATGTTTGTAAAGTCATTAAGCCCACACATATGAACCTTTAATGCTTAAAGCTTTACCTTGATTTAATTGTGTTTTTATACTTCATTTTTAGCTGCTGCACGTTCTTGTTTCATTTTTCCGTATATTTACTTTTTTGTGGCCGTGGGATACCATTAAAATGAATATGTTCAATAATTTACAGTTTTTACCTCTGATATTATAACAGTTATTAAGTTATTGACAGTTATTAAGAGTTAAAGTTACGCATTGACGGAAGTACGCACACTGACATCTTTTTGGCGGGAGCTGTTGCCATGGTGAATCGTAACTTCGGTGCTCTGCTGATCATGACTTTTCATAGTCATGGTGCACGCGCTTAACTCAGTCAACCTACTTAGAGTTGAGTACACTAACACAATTCAGCTGTTCTGTAACCGAAAACTCAGAGTTTCCCATCTCAGAGTAACTCAACTCTGAGTTCAAGTTTAAACTCAGAGTTGGTTGAACCTCCTTATTGAAACGGGCCCCAGGTCTGCTGTCATTATTAAAGCCCGAGTCAGTGTTGTTCAGGCAGGATTTCAGACGGTGTTTGAGAATGCGTGTCAGACAGCACTTATAAAGAAACGTGATATAAATCTGAGATTTTTCTAATTCTATTTTCTGCGGTGAGTCACTTATATTGAAATGATGAGATGGCATTCGGTGCTGATCAGCACAAGCAAGCTGGATCTATCTATCTATCTGTCCGTCCGTCCGTCTGTCCGTCCATCCATCCATCTATCTATTTAGTTTGTAGCATTATGTACTATAGAACAGTTCCCAGTGTGTACCTAAAGCTGCACAGGCTTGAATTTGAGTCTGAAGGCTGATCAGGAGTAAACCGAGAGAAAAGTAAATAAATAGAAGTTGAGAGATGCTACTGTAGATTAGCATCTGAGACGCGACAGGGGACGGCGGCATATCCCAGTTAACTCTACAAACGAGATGTGTGACAGCTATGATGCATTACTGGTGGAAAACAACAGAACCTAAAACCGATCAATCTTCACTTTAATTCAAAGCTGCTCGCTTCATCATGTTGTCAAAGAGGGCAGCCGCGTGGGTTCGAGCCGAAGCGTGCTGATCGCGAAAGCAGAAAAAAAGATGATCAATTAGCTAATGGCAGAAACTGAGCCATTGGAATCTTCTCATTTGTTAGGATGCTAATGACTACCTTGATTTATTGCTGTTGACGGCTCGCAAGTGACTCACCAAGAAAGTTTTGTCACTTGTTTTGGCTCGTCATGGATATTCATGGATATTCAAGGGCTAACCTTTAGCAGTAAGATGGAGTTGACTCCCATGTGACATTTACATTTCTCAGTCTGCAGGAGTGTTCAGTGAGGAGCTGAGGTGCAAAGAGGGCTCTGTTTGATTCTCTGCTCTCTTCTCCAAGCTATGAGAATATATTCTCCAAGCCAAGCATATTAGGCCATGAAGGTCTCTCAAAACAGACTTCAGTTAATGGCCCCCCAGTTTCACAGAAAAAGCCAAAGGAAGTAGCTATACAAATCATAACCTTCCAATTGAGGAGAATGTTTCATTGTACATCCTGTAGAGAGAAAATAAAACATTACAAAAAACATATTATTATTATTAGGGGACTGTTAGATTTAATTTCCGCATAAATGAATGAAAAGCCACATAAATGAAGGGTAATGTTTTTCATTTCACTGAATACACATGGCTCCTTGGGTGCAGTGGAGGAAGGGTCATTTTCTTTCAATTCTTTGTCCTGCAATACCTTTTTTGGTCATGTTGTGGACCTCCTGTAATATGAGAGTTTCTGGTCCCATATATAAAGGCATTTTCTCCGTAGAATAAATTATGCCATGATGCATCTCTGCGTCTTGTCTTTGTTCTCCCAGATCTACTGAAGACTTCGTTCACAAAATCCAACATATATTTCTGATTTGATTTAGAAGTAATCCAAAACACAGAAAGAAAACTTAGTTCATAAGGAAACTGAAGTTTTACAGGGACAAGCACCGAAGGTGCGACAGCACCAAATGTATCCGTTGGCCTTCTTCTTCTTCTTCTTCTTCTTCTTATTATTATTATTTTTCCGTTTCTAGCAGCCCATAGAACCGCTTACAGGAAAGTTTTAAGATTTGGCAAACTGGTAGAGGATAGTGTCAATACGAACCATAGCAAATTTGGAGTTTCTATCTTAAACTCTCTAGCGCCACCACTTCTCCAAAATCTCACTCATGCTTTTGAACCGTAAGCCACAAAATGTAAAATATTTTTCTTCTGAATCCTTGGCTCAAGCAGAGTCAAATGAAAATTTTAAAATCGTAAGGTTTAGTTTTTTCGCTATTTTCAATTGTTCTTAAAACTTACTTTTTTGAACTCATCCAAGACGGTTCGTCCAATTTTCACCACAATTTGTACAGATTATCTACGGACCATGCTGACAAAAATATATGGAATTCAAGTTGATTAGTCAAACCGTTCTTGAATAACGCGTGAACGAATTCTACAAAAAGCGCGCAAAAAGGGATCTGAGGCTAAATCTCTGCAACAGTTTGGTGTATTGGTGTATTGAGACCAAACTTGGTGTTTTATAGCAAGCATGACTTGAGTCTGCATGCAATGTTTCGGCGCTGTGCCACCTAGTGGTCAGGAGAAATAAAAAAGGCCTATTTTTGCTTATCACTTTTGGAATGGTTTGGCCAACATATCCCAAAACTGGTCTCTATAGATTCGGAGCATCGTGCCGAGTCAAATGATACCCAATTATCCCATGGAAGCCATTTTGAGTGTGATGCCAAAATGACACTTGAGGCTGTATCTCTTAAAAGCTTTGGTATATTGACACCAAACTTTGTGTGTGCTATTGTCAACTCACACAGAGCACACCACATCTATTTGATAACAGCGCCACCTATTGGTCAAACGTGAAAAGCCAATAAATCATATTGCTACATGTTGTATTCAATATTTCAGCCATTTTGTATAAAATCATCCTAAATACTAATACTAATTTCTGCAGTTTAGTCTGTTGCTTGCTTCTGTAGTCCTTTGTCCCATAATTGATGCTTGGAGCTTTATTTATTATTATATTTTTTAAAGCCATGAAAATTAAATTATATTGAATATCCCGTTGAGTATATAGAATCATAATATTTTACCTACTGTATGTATATATATATATATATATGTGTGTGTGTTTGTGTGTTGTGTGTGTGTGTGTGTGTGTGTGTGTGTGTGTGTGTATGTGTAATACATTGTATAATAAATGCATGTCTATATTTTATATTTACTAATAGAATACGAACATATATTTCAAAACTGCATTACTCAAACATAAACGTGCATATTTGTATTGGCTAGATATATATGTTAATATATTTAATTGTTCCAATTTCTAATAGGTTTCATATATATTTTAACTTCATATGGCCCTATATGGAGATTTACATACATGTGTGCATGGGTTATTATTCAATAATGCAAATTTTATTAAAAAAAGCTTTTCTTTTAATATTATATTAAAATTAACTTTTTTCTTTTCAGCTGGTGCCTTTTTAAGTTGACAATATATTATATGTTTAGTTAAATATCTTGTTTTAATTGGAATTATGCCACATTATGAGAGTAATGAGTGGCGTTCATATTATTTCACCAATGCATTTCACGTTGATTTTAAGCTGCACAAAAAAAATAATGTTTGTTTTGAATGACCGCTTCCAGACCACAGCAAGACAAAGTGCCTTACTCTGCATGTGCTGATTTATGTATTCAATTATCCTTCATTTTCATTGGACTTATCAGAGGAGTGAATTGTGAGATATCATAAAGCAGAGAAATATGCTAAACATAATTCGATTAAGATCAGAGGCTTAACCGAACAGCGTTTTTTTGCAGAGTGAGATGTGTCTTCTGGATGCCTGTTTATGGTCACATATATTTAACAGGAGGACCTTTTTGTGCAGTGGACAACTACAGAGAAAGAAAGGAGGGTCGCTCTTGCAGATCATAAACAATGGCAACAAAAGTGCCCAAAAGCCCTCGGAAACTATCTAGATTAGGCTGTGAGACCACTATATAACAGGGTGGCTCTGAGATAAGCCATAAACAGAGGAGAGGCAATGATAATAGGCTTCTGAATGGCCTTTCACATGACTTGCATCATTGCTTCACACCTCAGCACTCGAGGTTTGACCTGCACATGAAAGCACTGCGGAGATCATAGGAGAATCATCTCTGAAGGTCAGGATATATTGCCACTGTGTTGCACAACTCAAACTGCCGGACACAGAGAGAATCTCATCTTGTTTTGGCTTTTGTGTTGTTATCGAAACTTTGTTTGTTTTAGTCATAGATTTCATATTTTGCCATAATATTATTCAAAAGTTTATTTAATTTTTGTTGTATTTATTTGTTTTATTTATTGATTTATTGATATATTCGTTTGAATAAAGCACACTCCTGAAAAAGTATATTCCCACACCCATGAATATTAATGATAAATCTTTACCTGAAAAAAGAGATTAAGATATGCTAACCTGAGAATAATTTTTAGAATAATATTTTAACAATCATAACAATCCTGTTATGTGTGTTTTCTGTCAGCTATTTAGAATCAGAACTAAATGTTAAACAAGTTAAAGGGGTCATCGGATGCCCATTTTCCACAAGTTGATATGATTCTTTAGTGTCGTAATGAAAAGTCTATAATAACTAATAATAATACATTTTATTTATATAGCGCCTTTCCAGAGTTCAAGGACACTTTACAATAAACATCGGAAATGTGAGGAAAACGTCAAATCGTAATACAGAGAAAAAAAAATTCAAGTAATATACAACATAAGACAAAATAAACATAAATTAACTAAGAAAGATAACATTCTGAAAACAAGTGAGTTTTGAGCTGCGATTTAAATTCCGAAAGGCTATTGGCAAGACAGAGTGGTCTTGGTAGAGAGTTTCATAATCTAGGGGCAACAATACTGAGAGATCTGCCACCCATGGAAGAGAGGCGATACCGAGGGACGGCGAGAATCAGAGGACCGTAATGAATGAGGAGGAGAATAGGGGAGGAGCATATTACAAATATAGTAAGGAGCCAGACCATTCAAAGCTTTAAAAATAAGCAGGATCATTTTAAACTTGATACGATAGGCCACTGGTACCCAATGCAGATCAGCTAGAATAGGGGTGATGTGGGCTTAACATTTAGTGCGAATGAGAATACAAGCGGCTGAGTTTTGAATATATTGTAATCTAGCAATAGAGGTAGCTGGCAAGCCAATGAAAAAGGCATTACAGTAACCGAGGCGATGAAACATAAGCATGAATGAGAGTTTCTGCATCATTGGTACTAATGAAAGGATGGAGCTGGACAATTCGTCGTAAGTGAAAGAATGCCAATTTAGAGAGAGAGTTAATGTGAGACAGAAATTAAAGAGAGGGGTCAAACATAACACCAAGATTTCTAACTATACTAGATGGAGCAATTGAAGTGCCAGTAATATTGCAAGTAATAGCGGCGGGAACTTTGGTGGTAAGTGATGGAGTACCAATAATGATGATCTCAGTTTTATTCATATTTAGTTTCAGAAAATTTGAGTTAAGCCATGTTTTTATATCGTGCACGCAAACAGAAATTTAGTTGATTTGGGTGGAAACGCTGTTTCAAGAGAGAAGTAGGAGCTGGGTCAAGTTGACAGGTAGAAGAGTTGGATTTGAAATAAGCTCTGATACAGAAGACAGATTAGTAAGAGAAAAGCAAGACAGGGAATGACCAGAGAGATTGGGCTCAAAGCTAAACTTGATAGCATTGTTCGAAAAGCCCTGGTGGACAGCAGCCGTCTTGTCCAGAAAATAATTAAGAAAGAAGCAGCAGAATACATCTGAACCTACATTTTATCATTAGGTGGGGGTTTGGTAAGTTTATTTAATGAGTTGAATAGTGCTTTTGGCCTATTGCCAGCTTTATTAATCATGGCAGAGACAAAACTGGAGTGCGCTAGGTGTAAGGCAGATTTGTGATTATTAAGATGCTCAAGAACGGCTTGGTGATGAACAGTGAGCTCAGTTTTCCTATAGAGACGCTCAAGTTGTCGACCGGAGCTCTTAAGGATACGAAGGTTGGGGGTAAACCAGGGAGAAGTGTGAGTCTAAGGAACAGTTCTATTTTTAACATGATTATGCACAGATAAAATATCAAATAATACAGTTACATTTTGAAAGAATTAGTGAAGGAGAAGATAAATCAAAAACATCAGAAAGATTAGAGGAAACAATAGAGGAACAAAATGATGAGATGTCAACATTATTACAATTACGGAAGGATATAAGTCTTTACAGATTTCACATATATAGGTAAATTAAAGTTAAAGTCTATGAGTTTATGATCAGAGATACCAGTGTCCAGAGGAAGAGATGGAGCAAATGCCAACCCCTGAGGTACAGATCAAAACAAGGATATGACCATGAGAATGAGTAGGAAAATGAACATGCTGAGACAGATTAAAACAATCAAAAACGGACAGTAATAGAGTGGTGTCAGAGCAAACAACATCAACATGTATATTAAAGTCACCAAGCAGGAGAATAGGAGAACACATGGAGCAGGCCGGGGGAAACAGTTCACTAAGTTGAGAAAAAAGTTTGAAAATGGTTTAGGAGGATAATAGAGTAGGACGATAATAAAAGAGTCAACCTTCAGAACCGTATATTCAAATGTTTCGGTGTTGTAGAAGTCGAGTTGTGTGATTCTGAGTTTATCACGGTAAATGGCAGCGAGACCACCTTCCTGCCATGCAGTCTTGGCCTGGACAAATGTTTATATCCATACGGCGTGAGGATGTTTAACTGCAGGAAGTCGTCTGGAACTTGCCAAGTTTCCGTGAGAAACAAAATGTCAAGCGAATTGTCATGAATTCATTGAGATAAGGGGCTTTATCCGAGATGGAACGACAGTTCAAAAGAGCAGCATGACAGTACGAGGCAGATGATTTTGACGACGAGGTAGGTTGACAGTTGCTACCAGTGAGATGAATCACAGAGCGCTGCGTTGAGTGGTTAGTAGGAGATGCACTTTGTTTAACGTTAGATGATTTCCGACAGGTCAGACCAGATGCATGGAAGGGCATCGGGCTTAGAGCAAGAGATGTGCATGAAGATACGTGGGGAGTGATGTAAATATTGATGGACGTCGGAAAATCCCTAGCCACCGACAGTACTCATACATCGTCGGGTCAAGACGCGAGCGACAGTTCAGAGTTCTTAAGTGAGACAATGAATATTCCAACTCCATTATAGACAAAAGGAAAGAGACAAAGCAAAAAAAGGAGAGCTATTGCCTGAGGCATGATGTTACCAACAGGTTTTGCCAGTCAGAGAGAAAGCCACGTTAGCCAAGCCCAAAACGTCACATCAGAGAAACAGCAAACTAAATGGGAAGCAGTACACCCAAATAGCGAGCAGTTAACATACAGCACAGCTGACCGAGCGAGCGGCAACTCACCCAGCCGATGAACCGAGCGCCGTGGAAGACGTAACAGGGCAGAAAGCTCGCATCGGCCCGGTGACAAAACTTAAAGGTGCCAAAGTTCGTTAGTATCAGTTGTCAAGTCCAAAGACTGGTCCAAAAATGCCAGCAATAGGAGGTGGAGTAGACGAAACATAAAATAGACCAAAAATAGTCCAGCAGAGGGGTGAAAACATACAGAAAAATCAGTCTAGGTACAGAGCGGCAGCCAAACATACGTCGGTTTGAATTTTCAATAGTAGTGTAAAAACACCCCTTTACCTTGCCAAAAACAGCTCTATTCACAGCAAGTTGTTTTGGTGCATGTCCCTTTAAATGCTAATGATCTCTGCTGACCCTGCCCCTTTCTTCTGTGGGGTGACAAGCTATTCTCTTGAGACTGTTAACTCCAGCTGCATTCAATGAAGAACTTGTTAACTAGCACATTATTAGAATCAGAATCAGAAAGAGCTTTATTGCCAAGGGTGTTTGCACACACAAGGCATTTGTCTTGGTGTTAGGAGCTTCCAGTACAGAAAGTACAAAAATATAATGTGCAGACAACATATAATTAAGGTAATAAAAAAAACATTCATAATGAAGAGAATAGACAATAATTATGAATAATATAGTAATAAAAGAAAAATATACAGAAAAGAAAAATGACCATAGACAGAACTGTGAATGTGCATATGGCCTGAGGAAGGTTTGAGTTATTTACAGATGTACAGTACTGGGGTGTGTTATGTGTTGTTCAAGTGGGATACGGCCTGGGGGGGGGCTGTTCTTGTGTCTGGTTATTTTGGTGCTCAGTGCCTTGTAGCGCCGGCCAGAAGGCAACAATTCAAAGAGAGAGTGAGCTGGGTGTAAGGGGTCCAGTTTAGCCCTTTTCCTCGCTCTGGAGCTGTAAAGTTCTTGGAGGCTGGGTAGAGGGGCACCGATAATCCTCTCAGCAGTCCTGATTGTCCGTTGTAGTCTTCTGATGTCTGTTTTGGTAGCTGAACCAAACCAAAGATTATAGATGAACACAGGACAGTCTCGATGATGGCAGAGTAGAACTGTATTAGCAGCTCCTTTGGCAGGTTGAACTTCCTCAGCTGGCGAAGGAAATACAGCCTCTGCTGGGCCTTTTTCACAATAAAGTCAATGTGATTGTCCCACTTCAGGTCCTGAGAGATGGTGCTGTCCAGGAATCTGAATGACTCTACCACAGCCACAGTGCTGTCCTTGATGGTTTTGCAATTTTCGCGATTTGCGAAATTCCTTCAAAAAAATGTATATTGATTTTTTCTGTAGGTGAAGCTGGATGAGGAATGAGTTGCGCGAACATAAACACATTTAGTTAGATCAGGGGAGCATTCCCTTCAAAAACTAACATAATCCTCTTCAGCGGCTCAGATGTCTGGAGTAAATGACGACTGCTACGTTCATTATTACATCTAACAACAAAACACCTAATTCGCCCAGGAGTCATTCTTGTCTACATCTGCTCCAGCGGTGAAACAATGGCAGACTGTCTGCAGCTCACTCAGGGCGGGGCTATGGTAAAACACCACTGTCAATCAACAACCATGGGAGGGGCCTGTGTGACGTCAAGTTGCCAAGAATCTGACAATGCTTGATTTGAGAAAGGGGTCATAATTTATCAAAATAAAAAAAAAGCACTGGGTGGATTGTTATCATTATAGGCTAGCTGTGTACACACGATTCCAACACACATTTCATTTCAAACAACATGTAAAAGGGTATTTTGCATCTAAAGGGGGGTGGGGGTCAGACTTTAATTCAGACTTTATTCTCGCAATTGTGAGTTTATATCTTACAGTTGTGAGGGTTTATTTATTTATTATCAGAACTGTGAGGCTAGAAATGCTTCTCCTTAGGTTACATCATGGTCACATTTTTGTTAATATTAAACAATAATTTAATTAAAATTACCATTGTGGTTCTTTGACAAACAAGACAAACACCAAACAAATAAACATGTTCAGTAGTTTGGTGGCACATCGTGTTCATGCTGTCACTATACACTGCCATATGTCCTGATCCGCATCCACCAATAGGAATATGATACCTATCACAGCATCCCTACTGTATATAAGCCCTTTCCAGTATCATCCAGCAGTTTAATATAGCTTTGCTCAAGAGCTGATTAAACAGCCAAATGAGCCAATTTAGCCGTGGCATCTCTATAGGAGTTTATATTACGAGAGGGATTCGTTCCCCACATGTATTTCACACCATATCAAGAAGAGAATCAAGCATCCACGTCACAGCTGGCTCTATTCATCACTGAATCTTCACCAAGCTACTGATTTTCTCTTTTATGCATTGCTTAAAAACTCTCAGGTTATTGACAAATATGTGTATTGCATAAGGCTTAGCCATGTTTGTTGCTTTAGGCTTTGTTTTTTTTTTTAAATACAAATGAAACTTATTGCGACTTTTTGTCTCAAAATTTAGAGTTTTGTTAGAATTTTAAGTCTATATCTCGTTCCTGTGAGTTATTTGTATCTCGCAATTCTGGTTTTGTTTTTCTCTCAGAATTGCAAGGAAAAAAAATGATAGCACTTTGTTGTGGAAATAGTACATTCGCAACATAATTTTTTTTTTAATCATATTTCATCAACAATAACCTATGATTTTAATAAAAAAATAGCGTTGTGTCTATTTCCATCTCCATCTCTTGTAAGCCTAAAAACATTTTCAGTACATTTATCAGATGCTTTTATCCAAAGCAACTTACAGTGCATTCAGGCTATACATTTGTTTTGTCAGTATGTGTGTTCTCTGGGAATTGAACCCACAACCTTTGCGCTGCTAACGCAATGCTCTAACCACTGAGCCACAGGAACACAGTAGTTTGATGAAGATGAACAGATCAGTGTGCATCAAAACCATAGTTTACATGTTGACTATGTAATGCAGTATATAGCACACATCATCTAAATAATTATAATCATAAATCTAATTAAAGAACTTCCTTAATCAAAAAACGTGTAGCATATACAGTATAGCCTAATGTTCTGACTTCTTTCATCAACAGCATGACAGACACAGTGAACATCAGAAATTAATGTAAAATCAATTTTAAAAGTTTAAAATTAAAATGAAATTACACACTGCACGTGATGAAATAACGTTCCTTTAAACAACCATGTGAAATATCTAGCACATCACATCTTTTTCTTTTAAAAAACCGGGGCATTACCAAAGAAACTAATTGGGATGTGCACAATCATAATGTGAAACAGCTTTAACTGTGCATGAGTGATGAAATATGTTTTCCGTGTAATCATGAGCTCTGGATTCATTCAGCAGCTGTGTGTTCATCGGCTCATCAGAGAACAAATACCTGCACAAACACAATCAACAAAGGAATTAAGAAATGAACGCTTTTGTTACATCTCGTTAGGCTGAAGTACAATCTTCTTTTATCTCAACACAAATAGATAATGTTCTTTCATATGCGTCGTCCAGCTACTAATAGGTCCCGGTTCATTAAACCACTGCTAAACTCTATTTTAAACTGACATGATGCACATTTCCACAGCTGTTTATATGAAAGCTGGTGTCTAAGAGGACCTGTAGCTGAAGCTTCAGTCTCCAGTGATAATCCAGTAATGATGGGAGTGATTGACCGGCTCTTTACTGTATTGTTACTTGGACTTTATCCTGGTTTTTGAGCTGGTTTTCCTCAACTATTGATGAGGAACTGTCTTGACTAACTGTCCAATTGTGCGCGCTCTTCTAGTTTGGGTTACGGTTCTTCACCTGCGAGGGAAAAATGTGTGTTTATAACACATTTATGGAGTACTAACTGTTGAATAGTTTGAGGTCAGTTAGACGTTCAATGTGTTTGAAAAATGATGTTCAAGGCTGCATTTATTTGATAAAAAGATGTTTAAGATGTGTCCCTGGAGCAGTCATAAGCAGCACAGGTATATGTGTAGCAATAGCCAGCAATACATTGAATGGGTCCAAATTATAGATTTTTCTTTTATGCCAAAAATTATTAGATATTAAGTAAAGATCATGTTCCATGAAGATATTTAGTAAATTAGCTATGGTAAATATATGAAAATTAAATTTTTGATTAGTAATATGCATTGCTAAGAACTTAATTTGAACAACTTTAAAGGTGATTTTCTATATATGTATATATACCCTCAGATTCCAGATATTGTCCTATCATAACAAACCATACTTTAATGGAAATATGATTTATTCAGCTTTCAGGTGATTTATAAATCTAAATTTCAAAAAAATGTACCCTTATGACTGGTTTGTGGTCCAGGGTCACAAATATTGTTTACTTAAATTTTTTTCTATGTGAAATATCAATTTAATGTAATGTATTTCTGTGATCAAAGCTGTATTTTCAGCATCATTACTCCAGTCTTCAGTGTCACATGATCTTCAGAAATCATAATAATATGCTGCTCAAGAAATATTTATGATTAATATCAATGTTGAAAACAGTTGTGCTGCACAATATTTTTGTGGAATCTGTGATACATTTAATTTTTCAGAATTCACAGATGAACAGAAAGTAAAAAATAACAGCATTTATTTGGAATATCATTTTTTTAACATTATTAGTGTTTTTACTGTCACTTTTGATCAATTTAATGCATTGTTATAATTTTTTTAAACTGACCTCAAATTAGAGCTCTTCAATTTTTTTTTTTTCATGTATTCTAACCTTGTATTTTTCAAGTGCTTGTCGATAATAAAACAGAAATGTATAAGTGGAGTTTTGAAAGTCATATCCATGGATGGATGTGTTTATTGCTAATGTAATTAAGACAGCTTTTCGATAGTCCGTTCACTTTTGTGAGTCAGAAAATGAAAGTTCAAGAACGTGGTAAAGTGCCCTAAAAGCAAAGAGACGGATGTGTGTCGTAATTGGTGTTGGAGTGTAAACCTGGGAGTTGAAAGTGCATTCGCACTCATGTTGTAGAGCTAAAGCAGCAGGAGTCCAGGGTGTCGCTCCGAGAGCCGCGTGCACAAACACAGCTAGCAGAGGAACTCGCTGCGTTAAAAACATGCTAGATTTAGTTTTCACTGCAGAGCAGAGCCTCCCTTAAGTGACGGCACGCTTCCAGCTGTGTTTGTGTAAAATAACACTGCAGCATCTCCCATACAGAATAAAATATACATATGAAGAGCAATTTATGATTTATACATTTAAAATATATTTTCAAAAATCTACAAAACATGGACAAAAATATACTGGTAGAGAATATGTTTATTTAAATATATTTTCAATCATATATTATGAAATATATATTTTTAGGCCTTTTTTGTATATGTTGAAATATACTTAAACATACATTTGAAAACGAAGAGTTAATTTGCAAAAACAGATTGCAAACAATTCTCAGAAATCATGTTTTTAATTGTCAATTACAATTAATCCCAATTAATTCAAATTGATTAGGTTAACAAATAACAAAAAAAACAGCTAATTAACATAATAAAAACATGATTTTTGTTATCTGTTTTTGCAAATAAACTCGTCGTTTTCCAATGTGTTTCAAGTATGTTTCAAGATGTACAAAAAATGCCAAAAAATATATATTTGCTAAAATATGATTCAAAATATATTTACATAAATATATTTTCTACCAGTATATTTTTGAAAATATATTTTTAATTAAAAAATCATGTTTAAACCATGTTAAAATATATTTGACCCTCTCTGTTTCAATCCAAGAAAATAGATTAACATATCACATTTGAAGAATAATTGATTTATTGTCTATAATATGTGTGAACATATAACACATTTGCAATAATTTTAGCAAGGAACAGAATTTTAGAAGAATCAAAAAAATCTAAAAGTATAAACTCATGTTTCTTTCATAGGTAACTCTACGCTGCGTAGCTTAGCTTTACGCATCGGGAACGCCTTCCACGTGACCGAGTCTGAGCCCATATAGAATCACGCCAATTCATTGGCTGATGGCGCGACGCCGTCTCTGACGCAATGACGTCGTCAGGTCATACTGGCGAACGCGCCATCCACTCCTCAGATTTCTCTGCCTTCACGAAGCGGTCATATTACCCTTCGTTGTTGCGATTTCTGACCCAACTTACCTTTTGCAATCACCATCTGCACTTCGGCGACTGCCTCAGTGGAACTTCGTTCTCCTCGCGGTGAAGTGCCATGGAATATCGCCTTTGTCAACCGCCGTGCGCGCGATTCATCACTCGCTATGACCCGCACAGATAAGTAAAACTATATGTTTCGGGTTCACGCATGCGGTTTATGGGATTTGAATGTAATTTGTGAGAATCTCCGTCTCATAACCCTCCGCTCTCAGCTTGAGGTGTGTGAAAAGGAGTTATCCTTTTTCTTCCCCGTCGCGCTCCGGAGGCCTCCGCGGCTTCTCGCGAATCCGCGGCCTCTCGTGAATCCGCGACCTGGGGTTCGGATGTTTAGCTCGAGGAGACGGAGAGTGAGCAGACAGGCCTCGCCTTTTCTCTCCCTCCCTCACCAGAGCATGTGCGCACGAATTCACCGGTTGAATTCACGCATGATTATCTGTTTCCTAGCCCGAGGGCACGTTATACTGTTTCCTTCGGGATAGATGATGTTCTGCTAACTGCGGCCAACGACTCCGAGGATTTCGGGCCTAGTTTAGCAGATGCGCTACCGCTTAGCGGTCAGGAGGCGCGGCCTTCACCGGCCTATTCTGAGCTCGTGGACGTGCTTTCGCGCGCCGCTGAGAAGCTCTCGCATGGATTGGACGACGAGCCCCGCGACTCTCGCTCTTCGAAACTCGACGAGCGGTCTCTTAGCGGTGTAAATTCCAAAATGAGCGGAGGAAGCTGCCGTTTTTCGGTGATCTGCATCAGGAGATTTTCAGATCCTGGAAACAGCCTTTTTCTTCCTGCCTTACTAACGCGGCGGCCGCTGACTTCACCAACCTCGTGGTTTCGGTGGAGCAGGGCTCCATGCCATGCCATGTGCGCGATTCATCGCTCGCTATGACCCGCACAGATAAGTAAATTATATGTTTGGGGTTTACGCATGAAGTTTTTGTGATTTGAATGAAATTTTGTGAGAATCTCTGTCTCATAACCCTCCGCTTTCGGCTTGAGGTGTGTGAAAAGGAGTCATCCATTTTCTTTCCCCGCCGTGCTCCGGAGGCCTCCGCGGCTTCGCATGAATCCGCGGCCTCTCGTGATTCCGCGACCTGGGGTTCGGATGTTTAGCTCGAGGAGAAGGAGAGTGAGCAGACAGGCCTCGCCTTTCTCTCCCTCCCTCACCAGAGCATGTGCGCGCGAATTCACCGGTTGAATTCACGCAGGATTATCTGTTTCCTAGCCCTCCATACGATGGCCATCCTTCAGGCCTACCAGACGGACGTCCTCAAGGAAATCCGAGGGGACTGGTCTGACTCCGGAGGCTGTAAAGGAGCTGCGCAGAGCCACTGACTTAGCTCTCAGAGCCACTAAGCACACCGCACGCGCCTTATGGCGGGTTCGGTGGCCGCAGAGCGCCATTTGTGGCTAAACCTCAGAGGAGAGCCGTTTCACTGCTATGGGGCGAGGTCAGACCGCAAAAGCATTTCTGCCCGCTTCAAACATGCTCTCCTCACTCAAAACCGTCACAGCCACCCCTAGGGGCTTAGCCTGCGGGACGAGTTCATCTTCATTTATTCTCGGTCTGGCAGTTGGGGGACGCGTTGTCTTTCCCCTGCTACAGTCCGTCCTTTCGCCGTTGGCGGGCCGCGTGTGTGGCGTCACAGTCGATTCTCCCCTGCAGCGTTCGAGAAAAGACCTGCAGGGGTTTCACCGCTACGGGGCGAGGTCAGACCGCAAAAGCGTTTCTGCCCGCTTCAAACATGCTCTCCTCACTCAAAACCGTCACAGCCACTCCTAGGGGCTTGGCGTGCGGGACGAGTTCATCCTCATTTATTCTCGGTTTGGCAGTTGGGGGACGCGTTGTCTTTCCCCCGCTACAGTCTGTCCCTTTCGCCGCCGGCGGGCCGCGTGTGTGGGGACACAGTCGATTCTCCCCTGCAGCGTTCGGACCCCGTGCTGGCCACCTGTCAGTCCAGCACTTCACACTCCATCAACCCGGACAAGGACGCCAAGGGCTCTCCTTCATGGCGGAGGGTGCCGCTGCTCACGATTCGGTCCGGCTACACATTTCAGTTTGGGAAATATCCCCCCCGCCTCGACGGGGTTCAACTGACGGTAGTTAACAGCGCCTCCAAGGCTGCTGTTCTACAGCTGTAGCTTTCCTCCCTCCTAAAGAAAGGAGCGATAGAGGAATAACAGCCGTCGGACATTGAACTAGGGTTCTTCAGCCGAAGGGGGACGGCGGCCTGAGACCCATTCTGGATCTACGGCGTTTTAATTTTCCCTCTACAAAGGAAAGTTCAAGATGCTGATGATAAAAACCATCATGTCTCAGGTCCAGGAGGAGGACTGGTTTGTCACCATTGACCTGAAGGATGCGTACTTCACATCCAGGTCGTTCAAAGACACAGGAGATTCCTCCGGTTCGCCTTTGGAGGGAAGGCTTACCAATACAAGGTCCTGCCCCTCGGCCTGGCTTTGGCCCCGAGGACATTTACCAAGTGCATGGATGCTGCACTGGCCCCTTGAGGCTCCAGGGCATCCGTGTACTGAACTATGTGGATGACTGGCTCATTCTGGCTCACTCCAGGGAGCTAGTGAGTCGTCACAGGGATATCGTTCTCGGCCACATCCATTCTCTTGGCCTCAGGATGAACGCCAAGAAGAGTGTGCTCCTCCCATCTCAGCGAACTGTATTTCTAGGAGTTCGTTTGGATTCCGTTCAGATGCAGGCCCGTTTGGTTCCTGCCCGGATACCAGTTTTTACAGCATGTTTGGCCCGCTTCAAGCTAGGCCGTCATGTCTCTGTAGGTACCTGCCGCAGGCTGTTGGGCCTTATGGCAGCAGCCTCCCCTGTGTTGCCCCTAGGGCTGCTTCACATGAGGCCATTCCTTTGGTGGATGAAGGAGCTGAGGTTACACCCCACTGTACCAGCTACTCGCCTTGTCAGAGTGTCGCGCAGTTGCTGTCGACACCTGTTAATGTGGCGAGACCCCGTCTTTCTCCGGAGAGGGGTGAGAATGGGTGCGATCCACCGTCGCCATATGATCACGACGGACGCATCAATGACAGGCTGGGGCGCGGTCTTCGAAGGAAGGCCGGCGAGTGGAGAGTGGAAGGAAGAGTTCCTCTTTTGGCATATAAACTGCCTGGAACTCAGGGCTGTCTTGCTGGCTTTGAAGTATTTTCTCCCCGTTCTCGGGGAGCATCATGTCATAGTCAGGACGGACAATATGGCGGTTGTGTCCCACATAAACCGCCAAGGAGGTTCAAGGTCCCGCACCCTGGACAGGCTTGCGCGCCATCTTCTCCTTTGGTCCCAAGACAAGTTCCTCTCTTTGAGGGCGGTTCACGTTCCGGGAGTACTGAACCTGGCGGCCGATTTTCTGTCGAAACAGAAGCTCAAGCCCGGGGAATGGATGTTGAACCGTCAGACGGTATCCCAGATCTGGGATCTGTTTGGCAAAGCGGAGGTGGACCTCTTTGCTTCTCAAGAGTCATCCCAGCGCCCGCTCTGGTTCTCCCTGAGTCTCCCGACGACTCTAGGCATAGATGCGTTCGCCCACCCATGGCCGAATGTCAATCTGTACGCGTTTCCGCCAATAAAGCTGATTCCGGCAGTACTATGCAGAGTGAAGGTGAGCGGTGCCCGTCTCCTTCTCATAGCCCCATTCTGGCCCTCCCAGACCTGGTTCTCGGAGCTAACTCCCCTCTTGTATCGACCTCCTTGGGAGATTCCGATCAGGCGGGACTTACTGCCCCAGCTTCAGGGCAAGATCTGGCATCCTCAGCCGAAGCTCTGGAAGTTGTGGGTATAGCCCATACAGGGCCAAGGGCTGTGATTGATGGTTTGCCTGCCGAAGTTCAGGAAACCATAGCCAGTGCCAGAGCCCCCGCTACCAGGAAGCTATACTCTTCCAAGTGGGGCGTCTTGAATCGTGGTGTTTGACTCGTGCAATCGACCCAGTTAACTGCCCTGTTGGTCCAGTGCTGGAGTTTTTGCAAGAAAGGCTGACAGCGGGGGCGGCTGCTACAACCCTTAGGGTTTATATAGCGGCCATCGCAGCTCAGAGAGAGCTGGATGAGATCCCCTTGGGGAGGCATCGGTTGGTCTCTGCTTTCATGCGTGGGGCCAGACGCCTTAGGCCTGTTCGCCCCACGGCAGTTCCTTCTTGGGACTTGTCAGTCGTCCTCGAAGGACTAGTGACGGCCCCTTTTGAGCCATTAGAGTCAGCTTCGGATCGAATACTGACTCTTAAGGTTGTTCTTTTACTGGCGCTTACATCACTGAAAAGAGTTGGAGATCTGCAGGCCTTTTTCTGTCAGTGAAACGTGTATGGACTTTGCCCCGGGTCTAGTCAAAGTTACCCTGCGGCCTAGGCCGGGTTACATTCCCAAGGTCTTGTCCACGTCGTTCCGTTCTCAAGTGGTCACTCTTTCCATCCCCCTCCCTTTGCTTCAAGTGAGGATGAGAGACTCCACATGCTCTGCCCGGTCAGGGCATTGAAGTTGTATGTGGATCGCTCCAAAGTTTGGAGAAGATCTCCCCAGTTATTGATCTGTTTTGGTGCTGGTCGCCGCGGGCTTGCCACGTCAAAGCAGAGGATTTCTCACTGGGTGAGAGACGCCATTTCGCTGGCTTATGAGGCGCGGGAACTCCCTTCACCTCTTAGTCTTCGGGCGCATTCTACTAGAGGCGTAGCCTCCTCTCAAGCTCTTTTTAGAGGGGTACCCCTGGAGGATATTTGTGTTGCGGCAGGATGGTCCTCTCCGCACACCTTTGTCAGGTTTTACAACCTTGACGTTGATACGGCTCCAGGTTCTTAGGTCCTGTCTGTTTGAACCGACCGTATGTTGTTGGTTCATTATTGGGCCAGATAGGCAGCGTTTTCAGCTTGGCGTGTTTGGTATATCGTTCCCGATGCGTAAAGCTAAGCTACGCAGCGTAGAGTTACCTATGAAAGAGAACGTCTCGGGTTACTCGCGTAACCCTTGTTCTCTGAATAGGGAACGAGACGCTGCGTTCGCTGCCAAGCTCCTCACGCTGCCGACAGGGTTCTTTTCGGCAGAGAAATCTGAGGAGTGGATGGCGCGTTTGCCAGTATGACCTGACGACGTCATTGCGTCAGAGACGGCGTCGCGCCATCAGCCAATGAATTGGCGTGATTCTATATGGGCTCAGACTCGGTCACGTGGAAGGCGTTCCCGATGCGTAAAGCTAAGCTACGCAGCGTCTCGTTCCCTATTCAGAGAACAAGGGTTACGCGAGTAACCCGAGACGTTTTGAGGTATAGAAGTATAAACTCATGTTTTTTGACTCATGTCATGAATAAACTCATGTTTACTAAAAGTATTAAATCATGACAAATCTTTGATCTCTAATGTGCCATTCATATTTATGTTTGAAGGTTGAAATTAAATATTGTAATATTATTTTAAAAAAAATTGAGTTTTACTGTTTGCAACTTTTTTTTTGCACCATATGGCCTTGTATTTGTGAAAATTGAAATGTTATGATTGAATTAAAGATATTTATTTTGATTTAAGTTGCCTTGATATAGTTGTGTTGATTAATATTCAGTCCATTCATTTTATTAAGTCTATACATTACAGAAGCTATGGCAGGGAACATTAATTGGCTATGTTAGCCCTGTAGATGGCAGGCAATTAACAAAATTAAGGAATAATTTAAAATAACGATGGGACATATCAGCATAACTGGAAATCTATCAAGATTTTGTTGCCCTTTATGCAGATTTGGTGATTTTTAACTTTGTTTTCAAACTACTTCGTTCAGTCCATTATGGAAATGTACAGTTAGTGTTATTAAAGCAGAAACTAGACTGTAAATTAAAGAAGCTAATTTTAAAAAGTGCTCTATATATGAGTCTGACCCTTCGTGAAAGCAAGAGAAATGTATTGGTGTGTGTCAGGCCTTAATTAACAAATTAGCAACAGTGCAAAATATACCCACGCTCATAAATACAAGCAATGAGAAAAACGGCTCGGGCTTTAATGTCTGTAAATCACATTATGAGAGGAGAAATCCACCACAGTCATTTCAATGGTAGCCAACTATTAACGACTGCAGCGTCGAAACGCAAACTCTTCTGAACGATTGTAAGATCAACAGAAACTATATCAGCCTACTCATCTGAACCAGGCGTTTGTGGCTTGTGCTTCTTATCCTTAAGACTCAACACATTTGACTTCTGAGACCTGATGTTTTTCTGTGTGAAACTAGATATTTAATGAGAACAGATTGATTTGATCCAACTGGAATTAATGGATCATGAAAAGAGGGCATTATGTACTAGAAACCAGTGATGTGATTGTACAGGAGAAGAGAAAAGTAAGTGACGTCATCTGAAAAGGACTCAGAAGGGGAACAGTTAATTTATTTTGATAAAACACTGAATTTTTTTTTTGTCACCATACAACATTTTGTTGAAGTCACCTTTAGATTATATATTTAATATTTCAATGATTTAACAACAAATCTGTTAACTGTTCTCTGATGTTAATGGTCACATGACATGCAATAAAACCTATTTTAATTTTACATTGTTATGACTGAAATTATTATTATTAGCTTTTCCTTAACTCACAAACCTCCTGCAGTTCCCCCAGGGGTTTTTGGATTTCAACAAACAACTAATAATAATAATAAAATACAATTAGAAAAACAATCCATGTATATATTACAAAAATTGAAATAAATGGACTTCAACAAAGAACTTTGAAGTTATATCTAAAATAATTGTATGGCTATATTTACATCACTATTGTTTGGGTATTTAAATTGTACATTGTTCACGTAAAATTACATCAACTTTTCCAACCCTCAAGATCAATCAACCAACCAACCAATCAATCAATCAACCAATTACTCACTCACTCACTCAATCACTTTGAAGTAAATACTCATGGCTTTATATTCACATCATCAAGGCACTTTATGAAGTCCCCAATTAAAATGTAGATTGCTACAAGTTGCTGTTGTTTGGACAAATGCTGATTTGTTAAATAAATAACTCACAGGTTGGGCAGGCATTAGCAATAAGCAATGTGTTGGATTAATTGAAACTAAATGAGGTCTGTTGGAGCAATTCAGAGAAATTGACAGTCAAAAAAACAAGACAAACAACAACAGAGCTGGAAACATTAAATTATGTGTAATAAATGAGTCCTTATTGGACGTCTTCCCAGATATTAAATTCTTACTTCAGAAGTGAGGGTGAAAGTAGCATTTGATATTTAATTTCAAAGAATTTCACTCATTAATGATGTTTGCATTATCAGATATATGTCCATGAGGAAACTTATGCACAAACTGATGTCCCCGGTGTAGGTATAACCCCGGTGTCCTGGCCAAATTCCCCCCCACTGGCCCTTATCAATCATGGCCTCCTAATAATCCCCAACCACTTGATTGGCTCTATCTCTCCTCTCCACCTGTAGCTGGTGTGTGGTGAGCGCATACACTTGATTGGCTCTATGTCTCTCTCTCTCCTCTCCACCTGTAGCTGGTGTGTGGTGAGCGCATACACTTGATTGGCTCTATGTCTCTCTCTCTCTCTCCACCTGTAGCTGGTGTGTGGTGAGCGCATACACTTGATTGGCTCTATGTCTCTCTCTCTCCTCTCCACCTGTAGCTGGTGTGTGGTGAGCGCATACACTTGATTGGTTCTATGACTCTCTCTCTCTCTCCACCTGTAGCTGGTGTGTGGTGAGCGCATACACTTGATTGGCTCTATGTCTCTCTCTCTCCTCTCCACCTGTAGCTGGTGTGTGGTGAGCGCATACACTTGATTGTCTCTATGACTCTCTCTCCTCTCCACCTGTAGCTGGTGTGTGGTGAGCGCATACACTTGATTGACTCTATGACTCTCTCTCCTCTCCACCTGTAGCTGGTGTGTGGTGAGCGCATACACTTGATTGACTCTATGACTCTCTCTCCTCTCCACCTGTAGCTGGTGTGTGGTGAGCGCATACACTTGATTGTCTCTATGTCTCTCTCCTCTCCACCTGTAGCTGGTGTGTGGTGAGCGCATACACTTGATTGCCTCTATGACTCTCTCTCCTCTCCACCTGTAGCTGGTGTGTGGTGAGTGCATACACTTGATTGTCTCTATGACTCTCTCTCCTCTCCACCTGTAGCTGGTGTGTGGTGAGCGCATACACTTGATGGGCTCTATGACTCTCTCTCCTCTCCACCTGTAGCTGGTGTGTGGTGAGTGCATACACTTGATTGTCTCTATGACTCTCTCTCCTCTCCACCTGTAGCTGGTGTGTGGTGAGCGCATACACTTGATTGTCTCTAAGTCTCTCTCTCCTCTCCACCTGTAGCTGGTGTGTGGTGAGCGCACTGGTCCCGTTGTCCTGTGGCAGCCGTCGCATCATCCAAGTGGATGCTGATCACTGGTGGTGGTTGAGGAGAGACACCCCCGCCCCACATGATTGTAAATCGCTTTGGGTGTACAACTATACACAATAAAGCGCTATATAAATGCATCATTCATTCATTCATTCATTCAAATGCACTGCACATAAATGCACAAAACGAACAGCCCTGCTGAGGAGCTGAGGAAGAAATGACAATATATACACTGCACTTCCATGGGGTGTTGTGTAAATATTAGTGGTGGGCCGTTATCGGCGTTAACGTGCTGCGTTAACAAGAGACTCTTATCGGCGATAAAAAAAATATCGCCGTTAATCTATTCTCAAAGTTGGGTTGGGAGCTGGGTCTATACTACGCAAGCTATGATGACTTTCACCCTGATATTTTAGCACGGATGTATACCTAGCCGAATTGCACTGTAGGGGGCGAGAACGAGTCTTCGAACTAGAGGCTCGCAGTCCGTGATGGACAGATTGTTAACGGCTGGTCTATGTGGTAATACAATCGGGCATCCAAACGCTCACCTATCATTCATCAACTTCAAATATGGCTTTTCATCTGAAAGATGTATGTAGTAGCAACTTTACATGGCCGCTCAATATGATGTTAACCTAGAGAAACGTGCGCTATTGAAGTGTTTGTGTGGAAGCGCGTTTGCGCAGGACAGGCTCCGGTGCGCTCACTTGCTCTTAAAATCTCCGTCATTCTTGGTCATACAGATAAAAGTAGCCTAATACATCTTTCGAATCTGTAAAGACTCTACGTTTATTTGTGTGCACTCAGAATAACAACGAAACGTTGCGCTTTTAAGCAAACAGGATGCGCTTTAGGTCTCATGTGAACTTGAGCTTGAAACTCCGTCTTTGAAAAATATATCTATAGAGAGTGAAATGTCTAAAAAATAAAAATAGAAGACGTGTGTGTTAGCATGGATGATTTACATGAAATTTAATCTGTGCAACACTGTGCATAAGATGGCTTTCAGTTCAATATAATAACAAAAAACGACATTTTGGGTTTTTATTCAACTAATAAGGTGGGCACGCTGTGATCTGTATTATATTTGTACTGTAATTGACAGTTATCGAAAAAAAAAAAAAAAAAAACCCAACACGGGAGTGGGAGGGAATGGGAGTCATTCTTCCGGGAGTGGAACGGGATTTTCCTCCAGTTTTTTCGTGGGATTGGGACGGGAAGAGATTAAAGTTTGTGATGCATTTTGGAAACAGGAGATGAGCCCCTGGTCTAATGCGCCACCTGCTTGAGAAACCCCTTCTCAAAGACTTACTTTTAGTCATTATTTGGATAGCACACATATTCTGAATGCCTTCGGCAGAATTCAAATGAGCCATTTAATCTAGATTAATCTAGATTAATTCCAAAATTAATCTAGATTAATCTAGATTAAAAAAATTAATCTATGCCCACCTCTAGTAAATATCAATTATTAATGCACAGCTTGGTTTTTTAATGATGCTGAATGTACTCTGTGACAGTCCAGCTATTTTAAAGCATTGGTGAATTCAAACCCTGGTAAAAAAAAAATATATATATATATATATATATATACTGTGTGTGTGTGTGTATATATATATATATAATCAATTTCATACTAAGTATAGTTCAAATATATTAACATATTTACTGACATACAACTCAAGACTTACTGATATAAAAAATATAATTAAACTTTATTTGGAGCACAATGCACATTTCTTAATATTAAGTCTAAAATGTGATTAACGTCACTTTTGATGAGGATTATATGATCTTTAAATAATATCAGTATTTAAATACAAAACATTTAAAGTATACTTGCAATAGTTCCACTTTAGCAGAATTAAATATACTTCAGTAAATCTTTAGTTGGACTTCAGCACTACTTCCGCACAATTAACAAGTGCATTAAGCACAAAATGTGTTGTTCCGATTTAGCAGAATTTAAGTATAGCAGTTTAGTATATCGTAAAGCACAATTGCATGGTATTTTAGTAAGTACATAAATATGAAAATGTATTTGTAGTATGCTTAGCATGAAATAAGTCTATTTCAAATACATTGAAGTATATTAACTTTCCAGTAGGGAAGGCAGAGGAAATTAGTTGTGCATTTTCTCCTCCTTTTGGCTTTTGTTCTCATTCTAGACCTGTAGATTGGAAGCTTGTTCTAATTTAGTCGGCACTGTTTGCCCTACAGAGGGAATCTACATGAGACTGGAAGGCAGCTGGTGGCCAATTTGAAGAAAACTTTTTGCGAGTTGTCGTCTTGTGCTCTTTCTCTCTCTCGGGGCTCCGGCAGCAGTGCACTCAACAATGAAACCAGCCAATAATTGCTTTGCCTGAGGATCTAGCATGTCTCTCGCCCCCACCAGTATGCTAGCGCTGGCAACATACAGCCTGGGGAAAAGCCAGACGCTCGTGTCTAGAGGGCAAGACGATGGCTGACAAAAGCACCGCAGGAGAGACGAGGCAAGGGGCTTGTCTTTGGAAGATAGAGATGGATTTTTAGTGCTAAATGTGCTGTTACAGAAGATTTTTCACCACATTTCATGTCAGAACGAGTTTGGTGGTGTATTACATGAGCCTCATATAAATCCTGGCAGGGTTTATTATACAGTAACATTCCTTAAAGTGATCATATTGTACTATTTTTTTAATCATTCATTTTATCCCCTGATGTTCACTTATAGTTAAAGAGATCATGACAACTTTGTACCCCTTTTCAGTATTAAACAGGCTGCTTGTTGTCTTTATTGCATGAAAAGATGATCTTTGAAAGTAGCGCTGTCAATGTGAGTCAGATTCGCATCACGTTCAGCACCGGCAGCTCTTAAAGTAATAGCAGACAAAAAAATGTCATTATCAATTCACAGATTCGTTCAAAAAGCTTTATTCATTCAGAAGTGAAACAATTGAGTTATCAGTAAGCCTCGCCCCTCCTTAGTTACTGTTGCTCCTTCGGACAAACAAACAGAGTTATCGGTAAGCCCCATCCCCCTTAGTTACTGTTGCTCCTTCGGACAAACAAGCAGAGTTATTGGTAAGCCCCACCACCTTAGTTACTGTTGCCACTTCAGACAAACAAACAGAGTTATCGGTAAGCCCCGCCCCACCTAAGTTACTGTTGCTCCCTCGGACAAACAAACAGTTATCAGTAAGCCCCGCCCCCCTAAGTTACTTATGCTCCCTCGGACAAAAAACAGCTATCGGTAAGCCCCGCCCCTTTAGTTAATATTGCTCCCTCGGATAAACAAACAGTTATCGGTAAGCCCCACCCCCTCAGTTACTTTTGCTCCCTCGGACAAACAAACAGTTATCGGTAAGCCCCGCCCCCTCAGTTACTATTGCTCCCTCAGACAAACAAACGGAGTTATCAGTAAGCCCCGTCCCCGTTAGTTACTGTTGCTCCCTCGGACAAACAAAAGGAGTTATCAGCAAGCCCCGCCCCCCTTAGTTACTGTTGCTCCCTTGGACAAACCAACGGAGTTATCAGTAAGCCCTGCCCCCCTTAGTTACTGTTGCTCCCTCGGACAAACAAACGGAGTTATCAGTAAGCCCCGTCCCCCTTAGTTACTGTTGCTCCCTCGGACAAACAAAAGGAGTTATCAGTAAGCCCCGCCCCCCTTAGTTACTATTGCTCCCTCGGACAAACAAACGGAGTTATCAGTAAGCCCCGCCCCCCTTAGTTACTGTTGCTCCCTCAGACAAACAAAAGGAGTTATCAGTAAGCCCCGCCCCCCTTAGTTACTGTTGCTCCCTCGGACAAACAAACAGGAGTTATCAGTAAGCCCCGCCCCCTTTAGTTACTGTTGCTCCCTCGGACAAACAAACGGAGTTAACAGTAAGCCCTGCCCCCCTTAGTTATGTTGTTTCCTCGGACAAACAAACAGGAGTTATCAGTAAGCCCCCCCCCCCCCCCCACGTGAACAGCTCTTGTTCAGGAACAATATCATCCATGTGTTGGTCTATTTATATAAACATTATGTTATAATAATTTTAGATTAATCAAATCATATTTAAAAGTCCTAAACTGAATGATAATGATTTATGTTGCCATGTTTAATATGATGAATGTAATTTGTTTAACAGTTGAATAGTGATTCATCGAATCATTCACTTTACTATTTCATTCAAAAAGATTTGCTGCGTCCCAATTCGACTCCTTTTATTAGGCCCTAAAAATATGTTTGTACACAGTGCATATTTTTGAATGTGTAGCAGAATAGCAAGCAAGCTTTGGGACATATTAGCCTACTTCTACATAACTGTGTCTTTAATGAACAGCTCGGTTACATGCATCCCGTCAGTGTTTAAACTGCCCTGTCAGTCATTTTGCCACTGTTAACATAATCCATATTTATTTTCATTTAATTTCCTACCGTATCAGAGATAAATGAAGAGGCACGTTGCTCTGCCAGTCGGGGGTCATTCATGCTGAGAACTCTCCTCGTGTTTCCATTACGATGCATTTAATAATTAATGACCAAACATATCTTTACACAGTGTTGTTGCAGATAACATATAATGTGGATAACATTAAATACATCAGGGTTGATAGCCTATTGATTAAAAATCACTAAAACCCTTTATCTAAACCTCTCTACTTAACCATCGGTCTCACGTATCTGCTATGTTTGTAGTGTGTTTTTAAACGCTTTTAATTTGTGTTTGTAGTTCTACTCAAATCTTTGTCTAATGCATTGTGGACAATATTAGCCTTTAGAGCGTGCACTTCGAATTTCCACAGGAAGTAGAAAACCGTCCAGGTACCTTTGGGATTCTTATTTCAACATGCTACAAGTTGGGACACTAATTTAGAATACTATTTAGGATGGACATTATGCAAATTGGGATGCAGTAATTGAGTCGTTCAGGAGCAAAATAACACTACTACAGTATGTGCTGCTCGGAGACGCCCAACGTTTCTGAAGTAACTGTGTTTGGTGATTTGTTGGCAATATTGTGTCTAAAATGTAATGAACAGTTTATATAAGCTTTTAAAGAGTTAGTTATATCCTTTCTGTCTATGGGAGGATCAGAGAGCTCTCGGATTTCATCAAAAATATATCTTAATTTGTGTTCTGAAGATGAACGAATGTCTTATGTGTTTGGAACGACATCAGGATGAGTAATTAATGACAGAATTTTTATTTTGGGTTGAACTATCCCTTTTAATATATAGGCTGTAGGCTTTATTTTAATTGTACATTTCGACAAATGTACAAGAGTGCAGAGTAATATTAAACAACATGTTCTTCCTATAGAGTTAGAGTTAGGATTATGATTTGGTTTAGGGTTATTGCACATAATTATGCCTAATTTTCTGTTATTATTATATTAAGTGCATGTAACATGCTTGCATTGGTTCTTGAAGATCAACAAGAAGTTGAATAAAATAGCAAACCATTTTCCATCACTATGAGACTTCTTTAGTGCAATTATATGTCACACAATTGCCAAATCACATGAGAAACAAATGAGGAAGCAGAAAGATGAGAAAACAAGCTATTTTTGGTTGCTGGAAAAATGAGCACAGGATAAATGAAATGCTTTGATTAAAGAATGCATGCTCTCTGCAGGTGAAAAATGTTGGGCAGATGCACCTGTGAAGGTTAGAGAAGGATGAGAAGGGTTCGGGCCGGCGATGAGCAGATACACACTGACTCGTGCATGAATTGCAGTATACGCCACTGTCGGAGGCAACGGCCTGGAAATTGCTTTTAAACCCCAAGGTGCACGCTTATTTCACAGTCATGTTTAAAACTCAAGAACCCAATCTTTAAAAAAATCCTCTAACTCAAAAACAGCTCAGAGGGAAAGATATCCAAATCAAGAGTCAAGCGCGAGAGAGGGTTTAAGAAACACTGGAAATCGCTGTGCCAGTCTGGCAGCATACGTCAAGGTATGCTGCCATAATCCCATAATTAATAAAAATTCAACACGCATTTAGAGCAAAGGAGCTCAATTTGTCGGTTGTATTAAATAAAAATAGAACACACCAGGGGAGCATTAGACTGCTTGTTTTAGCCGTTTGTCCTCAATTTCTCCTTCCTGTAGCTCAACTGGTAGAGCATGGCGCTAGCAACGCCAAGATCATGGGTTTGATTCCCAGGGAAAGCAAGACCTGATAAAAAAAATGTAGAAACTGTAACTTGAATGCAATGTAAGTCGCTTTGGATAAAAGCGTCTGCTAAATGCATAAATGTAAATGATATAAATGTCTGAAGGAATGCAAATGATGGCTGGAAGAATTGGTTGGTATTTTCATAATAGATTTCATATTGTAAATCTAAAAACTAATGTAATTAGTGCTTTGGTTATGTATGACCAGGGGCGCAGAATTGGGGGGGGGGGACGCAAGGGTGCCCCTAGCAATAATTTTGATCAAACAATTAAATATATACATATGTTTTTGTAATTTCAGACACATCTGAAAGGTCATACCATTGACATAAGAAGTTAAATTAAATACGTTATAAGTGCTTTCAAGGCTGTGCATGGAGGAATGTAGTCGCACACCGGACGAGAAGTGCAGCCATGTTTAGAACAACTCACAGGTATTGGCGCCCAATTCAAGACAGCAGTCTAAAACAGTCAATATAAAAGTTCACTTCAGGAATGAACAAATGTGCACCGATGAACTTGAAGTACGGTGTTTAACAAAACAATGCGAATGGAAAGAGAAAGCACAATCTATGGCTATTATTAGATACAGACTGAAAGACAAACGTTGTGTGGAAAGATACACAATCTTCCAGCCTAGGATAAAGTCATTATGAACATTAACAATATATTGGGACAAATATAATGTGGATTTTATGGTAAAATATGTAAGTGGCACTCTCTGGTGCAGATTTGGAACAGTGTTCTGAGCCGCGGACAGTCTTTAACTTTAAATTAACGTTGTTCAAATTAATGTACAAGTCAAACTGGTAGCTTAAATATCCACATTATAAAAACAACACTGAAATAAGAGCATGTAGTTTATCTGTCAATCAAATGTGCATGAAACTTCCATTACTACAGCAACAGCAGAGTTTTCTTTCAGAATCATTCTGGGTCAAGTAATATTAAAATAAAGTACTGCGTGATAAAGACACCCAGTGCTTTGATGCTGATGTTGTTGGTTCACAAAATCAAAATTGTGTAATTTTCTGTTAAACTTAATAATAAAAAAACTCTGTATAGGAATCATGAATATTTTGGCTACCATAAGCTATAAATAAATATGTTAGGTAACATGAAACTGTTGTCAAAGGTCTATCCGAAATGCAACAATGATTGGGTTGTTGGATGTGTGTGTGTGGGGGGGGGGTTGTTGGGTTTATATCCCCTAGAGGTCTAAACGAGTTTCGGGCCCAAAACTTCCACGAGTGCCTCGGACATGGGTCTGGTTCTTATAAGCAGCCCCGGGTCTCGGGTAATTAAAACAAATGTGCTTTTCCCAAATGGACCCAATTAGACCCAAATTCTTAAGTTAATTTTTGAAAAACACACGTAAAAAAGAACATACGTTTGTCCATTGTATCCATCGTATAGATACTTCATTACGCTGCGTGTCAATGCAAGGCTTTTCTTTTGTGTGTGCAGAAACCCTTCGTGACGGTGCAGACAAAACTTTAAAATCCATGATTTATTAACCTATCGATTGAATTTTTTATGAAACTATCACGTTTATATTTCAAATCCACTGGTTAGCCTACAATCAAAAGCCAAAGTCAGAAATAACATGTATCCATTAGGCAGGCAAAATTATACAGTAATAGGCTAATAAGTAGCCTAAATAAACTGAATGAAAGTAATGGAGCAGCAGCCAAATGAGTCAGCAGCAGGACCCAATGTGGAGCTGCAGGCTGTGCACACGTCAAGGCCGTTTACCTTCGGGTCCAGTCGGGTTCAAAAATAAATGAGGTCGGGTTGGTTTGGACTCGAGTCTAATTTCATCGGGTCTGTCTCGGTTCGGGTTTATCTTTAAAAAAAAATTGTATGCATGTCGGGTTCGGCTAAGAAGTGATTCTGGTCGATTCGGGTCAGGTATGGATTTTAGGACCTGAGAAGACCTTGAATGTACTCACCAATGTCAAAAGCAAACCTACGCTCTTTTGTATGACTATGCATTTTGGAACAAAGTTGTATTTTGTGAATCCTGTCCTTGATGATTTTAGTACTTTGCTTAAATGTATTGGTTTATTGGCCCTTATGACCTCTTTTTATCTGTTGCGAGCACATCAAGCTTCTGACTCACAAAATCTCACGGCCAGTAATTGGAAGTACCTTTCAAAGAAATGTTCAATTAATTTTGGATTCTGGCTTCTCTCTTGACGGTAAGAGTGGCATTACGTGAGCCTCCCTCTCTGTCTCTCTGATAAACCCTTCTCAGTGTTTGCTATGACCGAGCTTGATTAAGCTTTCACCACCAGCGAATGAGTTTGCGTATTTACAGAGGAAGCGTCTCCAGATATTTTCATGCAGTTCATCTTGAATATTTCATTAATGAGTGCCGATCTGGGGCTGTAATTTATCATTTTTAATAATTTTTGGAAGTCATTATCATAACAGTCATGGCATTATAAAGAGCATTATGACATCAATGGACTTAATTTTGTCATCGTAATGACTGTCATAATCACTGGAAGTCCTTTTGACAATTACCAAACAAATGTTTGTTTTTTTTTCTCTAGTGCCTCCGCCTGTTCTTGCCACTCCGCCTGTTCCTGCTCCTCCAGTGCCCACTTCTCCAGGGCCCTTTCCTCCAGTGCCCGCTCCGCCTGTTCCTGCTTCTCCAGTGCCCACTTCTCCAGGGCCCTTTCCTCCAGTGCCCGCTCCGCCTGTTCCTGCTTCTCCAGTGCCCACTTCTCCAGGGCCCTTTCCTCCAGTGCCTGCTCCGCCTGTTCCTGCTTCTCCAGTGCCCACTTCTCCAGGGCCCTTTCCTCCAGTGCCTGCTCCGCCTGTTCCTGCTTCTCCAGTGCCCACTTCTCCAGGGCCCTTTCCTCCAGTGCCCGCTCCGCCTGTTCCTGCTTCTCCAGTGCCCACTTCTCCAGTGCCCATTCCTCCAGGGCCCGCTCCGCCTGTTCCTGCTTCTCCAGTGCCCATTCCTCCAGGGCCCGCTCCGCCTGTTCCTGCTTCTCCAGGGCCCACTTCTCCAGTGCCCGTTCCTCAAGGGCCCGCTCTGCCTATTCCTGCTTCTCCAGTACCCACTTCTCCAGGGCGCTTTCCTCCAGTGCCCGCTCCGCCTGTTCCTGCTTCTCCAGTGCCCACATTCTCCAGTGCCCGTTCCTCCAGTGCCCGCTCCGCCTGTTGCTGCTCCTCCAGTGCCCACTTCTCCAGTGCCGGTTCCACCAGTGCCCGCTCCTCCTGTTCCCACTCCTCCAGTGCCCGCTCCTCCAGAGCACCCCCAAGTGCCCGCTCCTCCAGAGCTCTCCACAGACTTTGATTTCCCCAAGAAAATGTTTGCCCTTTTTTTGCCCAAATTTTCATATGCCCTTGGTTTAGCCAGCTAGGGCCACGGTGGAACAGCCGCCATGGCCCCAGAGTACCGCAACCCGCCCTGGTGGCCTCTCATGTACCGGTTCTGCACTGGCCTCCAGGGCGCCCTCCCTCCCCAGAAGAACTGCTGCGGGCGTGAGATTCACCTTCTGGGAGGGGGGGGCGATATGTTACGTTTAGTTTTCTGTTTGCCCTTTTTTGGTTCTGTTCCTGTTCTCATTAGTTAATTTGTCTAATTATCATTCTGTTCACCTATGTACATTAATCATCTTGCTTGCTCCTTAGTTTGTATGTATTTTATAGGCCCCCCAGAAAAAGATCAGGACTTATTGTTATATCCATTATTATTATATGACTTGTATTATTCAGATATTTATATTTTTTTTCCCTTTGTATATAATCTCATACTATGATGTACGCAAACCCATTCTTTTTTTTTTTTATCCAGGTTGCTGCAGGGGGTTGGGATCCCTGTAATAAGAGCACTGTACGTCACTTTAGATAAAAGTGTCTGCCAAATGCATAAATGTAAAAAATAAAACAAATGTAAATATAACTGATTTTTTTTCCTTGGGCACAAAAACGCTCAAGAAAGCTGCTTATTTCTTAAAGTTTCTTTTTTCAAGTTACTACTATAATATAAATGCTTAAATATATTCCATACAATTTATATTTGGGGCTTTAAAGGGTTAGTTCATCCAAACATATAAATTCAGTCATTATTTACTCGCATCCATGCTGATCAATCCTTTTGTGTGTGTGTGTGTGTGTGTGTGTGTGTGTGTGTGTGTGTGTGCGTGCGTGCGTGCGTGCGTGCGTGCGTGCGTGCGTGCGTGCGTGCGTGCGTGCGTGCGTGCGTGCGTGCGTGCGTGCGTGTATGTTTCTGAACACAAAAGGTCAAGTTTGTCCTGCTGGATTCTGTTCATACAATATCAGCCAATGGAGCCTGGCTTTCAGAAGCGTCATGACCTTATTTGATGATGCCTTTGAAGCTCCTGAAACTCAGGTTTCATTGACTGATGTTGTATGAACAGAAACCAGCAGGACAAGAAGAGACCTCAGCAACATCCGGCCCAGATGAGGAAGTAAGGTCAGGTGGAGTGATGGAGGGTCTGCCCCCTGCGGTGGGCTCCTCATCCTCAGTGCTCACCCCTGTCTGCAGACATTTCAGATCCTAAAGAAATGTTCAGAATACACAGTCACTCATTTTAATTACATAAATTAAATGTTTATTAAATCTTGCATTATTAGTAACAAAATCATTGCACTTCATATTTCTGTTAAAGGTTTTCCCGTCTTTGTTTCACAGATGTGGCCACTAATTTGCCTTGCAGGCCCTGCTCCACCACACATAGTGCAGTAATAACTCTGGTTATAATGACAACATAACAAATATGTGTTTTCTATAGTATACTTACTCAAAGCCTTTGATTGCAGAGAACCTCTTTCCAGTGAAGAGGGCTTCATTAGCCACTCTCCACTGGATAAGGCTGCTAGTGTGTTCATCAGTCCCTATAACATCCAAACAAGATGCAATGTTAGATCTGTCATTTAGGCCTATGCAATAATAATAATACAAATACTATATATAATCAAAATGTTGATGTGTATATATTTTTGATATCTTATTTGTTATCTTGCTTTTCATCCAACACAAATAATCATGAATTTTTCAATGTGTATAACCATAGACAAATAAAACCTAAAATTTATTTCAGTTGTGTAAATCTGTTTATTTAAATGAGTAAAATTAGCATTTATGTGTATAATGCAAAGTGCTGAAAAAAGCTTTGGCCAAATCGATAACAGTATAACGCTAGCACACATACAACACCCACACGGCTATCTAATAATGTGTTTTTTGAGAGTTTTATCTGCCATACTGTCTGTAAAACTTCCTCTGTCAAATATTAAACGCATATTTAAGAAACTTTTATGTTGCAAAGAGTGCATTCGCATTTTTTAACAAACGTTTATCAGATGTTACTTTACTGTTACTGGTACTTTAGCTATATGAAAATGAAAGGTTTTACAACAACTTAACATATTGAATAAATCAGTATTTAACGCAATGTCTTAAAACCTACAGTTTCCTCGTCAGTTGTGAAATAAGTGAAATTAAAACACAAATTACAGCTTTGTTGTACTTACACTTCAAAACAATCTCTTGGTGCGTTCAAGTCATGTCGGATACATGGTATTTACGAGTTGAATGCACATGAACGCCAGCACAAAGTCGTTAATACGAGTGGGAAACTCGACATTTTCTGTAAGCCCAGAGTTTCCGAGTTGGGGTCATGTCAGTGAAAAATGTGTCGGATGCAATGGACCAAAGACTAAAGACATGCAGCGTCAGTAAAGTTGTTGAAATTAATAAAAAACATTACATTTTTTATTTTACAATAAAACTATATAAGTTACACATACAAAATACTATATTATTTTATAATTATAATAGAATGTATAATTATTCAGTTTACATCACCTTCATAAATGCACAATGATGCACATTATGCATTCATCATTTTATAGATGTAGAGTTTTAAAAAATCATTGAATTTTATGTATAAAAGTAAAATCGCCATCTTGTTCCAACCAAAGTGACTTGAACATACCCGACGTGGTAATAACGACTTGTCAACTCGTAAGTACGAACGTCCCAGGAGGACTTGAACGCAGCATCTGTCCTCTGCCATGTTCGTAAATGATGATTCCTCCCCGTTGCCTCATGGGAAATTAAAGTGTCCATCAGTGTACACTTCAGAATCTGGGTGGGAGCAGTAGGCCATCCGGGGATTTCTCGCCTACTATTTTATAAATACAGAGGTTTCGGACATATTACTCTTTTCACATACTGTTTTCTCCTACTAAATAGTAGGCAAGCAGGCAAATTCGGATGCAACATTCATATACGCACATCTGAATCTCGCGAGAATTAGTACATCACCCAGGTATTTCTCACCTACTCTTTTTTTTTGTTCACCTACTGCTTTTTCCCTACTATATAGTAGAGAAGTATGCGGTTTTAGATGCAGCCTGTGCTTGAATGTGATAGAAAAAATCCCTCCCATTCATACTTTGATTGTGCATCGGGCTAATAAAGAAACTGCCCCTGGTCAATGTAATGAGCGCAACGCAAATACTCAGAACAAAATATGTTTATCTTGCACATTGGCAGTATAAAAAATGTTTTGTGAATTTAGTATTTTTTCATGTCATTACATTGTTTAGAGCAGGGATAGACAACTTCGGTCCTGGAGGGCCGGTGTCCTGCAGAGTTGAGCTCCAACCCTAATCAAACACACCTGAAGAGGCTAATCAATGTCTTTAAGATCACTAGAAAGTTACAGGCAGGTGTGTTTGATTAGGGTTGGAGCTAAACTCTGCAGGACACCGGCGTTGCCTATCCCTGGTTTAGAGCATAAGAAAAAAAAATAGACAAATTATATTTTATTCTATGCCTTCTGTAGAGGACACTAGGACTCAGTTTTTTTTTTTTTATAAAGTGGCATGAATAGACTTCAAAAAGGCAAAAACAATGGGATTTTTTTTTAGGTTTCAGGATTTTTTTATACTAAACTTTGTTTAAGCATGATTCTCAACTATGTTACAAAATATATAACAAAATTATTTGATATACCATTTTGTTTTATGCAATATGTGTGTAAAAATGTCCATCACCTGAGTATTAATTACACACACCTGCACCCTCATCAGCCAGCATATCTAAGCACACACTTCACATCAGTTCATTGTCCAATCTCGTTTCTTTGAAGTGGACTAATGTTACCTGTTTAGTTGCCTTTACTTATCCTACTTACCTCCTGTGTCATCTCCAGCATGTTCTTCCCAGCTCTACTCCATTGTCCGTGTCTCCCAGGATTTCCACGAGTCTGTCCCTATTGTCCAGGATTGTGAGGTGTGTGCTCCGGTCCCCTTGTCCACGAGTTCCAGTGAGAGCAAGAGAACTTCCATTATCACACTCATCGTACTACTGTGCTTATTCATTGAACTTGTTACTCACCTCCTTCAGCTACCTGCTGACTCCACCGATTACAATAAAACTCACCTGTTGTTTTCTACCCATCTGTCTGAGTCTGCTCCCATTACAAACGCAGTGTATCTATTTAATTTGCATATTAATGTGTTGCTGTTGGAACAGCATTTTGAAAAAATAATTGTCACGACGGCCATAGTAATTGGCCAGATTTTCATAATATTATAAATTGATATATGATTGATTTTCCTATTCAATTGTTATGTCTCCCAAAATAAATAATAAACATGCTTTTAGTCCTGATGTCCTCTACAGGTGAAATTATGTCCTGTTTCATAACAGCAAGTCATATTTGAATTTGAAATCCCATTACATTTTCCTAAGATGTTGCTTTATGACAAACAATTTGAAAATTATTCAGATTTAAATGACAATTACAAAATATAGTCATGTTTTCATAAGGATGTAAAATTTCGGTAACACTTTAGAATAAAGAACACTTATTCGCTCTTAACTATGACTGTTCCCTCAATAAATTCCTAATTTGCTGCTTATTAATACTTAGTAGGTTAGTTGTTAAGTTTAGTTATTGGGTAGAGTTAGAGATGTAGAATAATACATTAATATGTGCTTAATTACTACTAATAAAGGGCTAATACTCTAGAATTATGCATGCTCATAAGCAGCTAGTTAATAGACCCTAAAATAAAGTGCTACCAAAATGTTTAACTAAATAAATTTTAGCCATCTTTAAAGACCTTGGAGAGGGTAATGGTGAAACTTCCAAACATCTCTCTAAAGAGCCCTGAATGTGCTGTATACAGGACATCCAGACTTAAAACCATGATGTGTGAGGTCTCAGAGAAATACACTAAAATATAATATCCACTACAGAGGCACAAACTCCACAGCTGGGTCTCAGGAGGATATTGCAAAACTTTAAAGGAGGATGCAATTTCTGAGGAAAAGGGAAATGGTCTTGACGAGTCTGTCATGGTTTTATGGAACTGTGTAACTGCTTCAGGAAATATTATTTATTGAGAAATATGAGGGTGTTTAGGCCAGATTTATTTGAGGAATTTGGAGGAGGAAGGCAAAGAGACCTTGAGTTTCAAAGCAGATAATGCAGCGCGTTTCGTATGTGCTGAAGAAGACAGCTGACAAAGCTGGGAGAAATGACAGTTGAATAGCCTCACCATTAAAAACATGACCAATGTTTTGCCTTATTTAGTGGAGACACTTTGAAAAATAAATATATATATATATATATATATATATTGTTTTTTCTGGAAAAGCAAGCTCATGGTTCCCCATCCTCCACTGATTCCCATTGAAGATGCCTCATACAGTACATGACTGTGTGTCATTAACCCAAACTTCACTATTGTGGCCAATGACTAACATTTCTTCTGCTTTCCGCTGCGATCCCAGCCTGCTGTCGCTCTCCTACTGAGTGAGGAGGATCTGGACAAACAGGAGAAAGCTCCTCGGGGCCCGAATGCAATCACACATTGCAGCGCTGTCGGTGGGAGGCCCCTCAGGAGCCCGGCAATAATCGCATTATTGCTTCTGCACAGTGACTGCATTACAAGAGCGCCTGGATGAGGCACGGCTGTGTTTACAGTACTTTTCGTTTAACACCTGCCATTAAACGCATGTGTTCTAAATGTACAGAATACTTAATATTGTGGTGGTTTTACTGCAAATTGGAAATATAAGTTATGTAAATGTTAATATTGACATAATGAAGATATTGTATGTATCAATACAATAAAAGAACATTACATTTATTCAGTGGTGGAAATGGCCAAAAATCACTGGGGGGACTCTAGCTTGGAAGGGAGGGAGGTAATGATAGTAATTTTTGATGACCTTTCAGATATATTTAATTATAAAACCCTTTATAATCTATAATAACATTAAACTTATTTCATATTTTCTCTAAACCTTCTTGGAAACTAAGACAGGCACCTGCAATTTTGGCCAAATTAAGGATACATTGTGTGTGAATTTGCACGTTATAATGTAAGCATCATTAATGACCCCTTGTGTTTAATAAAAAAACAATGATCAGTCAAATTAAAGAATGATTTAAAGGCATGTTTAGCTAAGCCCTCAAAACACGTCTTATTTAGTGGTACAGTAGGATATTGCATGATTTGTAGATTGTATATAATAGTTTACACTTTGTAAGTACACTACGTTTTTTTACATTATAAACATTTGCAAATAGGAGTCTATGCTTAATTTTTTTTCAGGAGCACTCGTGCTCCAAAAAAATACAAAATAAAATAAAAATAGGAACATCTTCTAATCAATGACAGAAATTAAGGCAGTATTTTACTCCTTAAAGTTTTTATTTATTTTTTTTACTTTGTAATGCCTTATTAAAAGCTTGTAACTTTATTAAATGTATGCCATATTTTGTGCCCAAAAAAAACGATTTATCAAAAAAGTTAATCAAATAATAAATTACATTTAAATATTAACATACAACCAGGCAGAATAAGTTATAAATCAAAGGAAATCAGCATCAACAATTCATCTTTCCACGGCACAGAAAAGCACAAATCTGGCATTACAGAACAAATTACTCAATTTGGCTGAATTGTTTAGGAACAAAGCAAATGACGTTTGTTCACTAGATTTGTTCAAAAACGAAACAGCGGTCTGTTTGCTGCAAATGTGCAGCGGCTCAGCTGGGACTTTTCTGGAATTATTTTAGTTGAGAAGAGCACAATCAGACAACTGTAAGTTGCTTAATATTAACTTATGTATAAAATAAAAAAACAACTGTTGTATAAATTAAATTTCACATTTGCAAACTCCCTTTATCATTAAAATTCGGTCACTCATCTCAGTTCATCGCAATCTCTTAAACTTCCATTTTAATGAATGAAGCTCTCCACACTGCATACTGAATGTATTATTTTCATCGCGTCTGCACTTTGTTTGTGATAATGAATGACACATACGATCTGTGCTGTGAGGAGCAGCACGCGCACCGATACTGAAGCCATTGGCTGCAGTCTGCAGGTATTGTGGCCAAATCACAGAAGACGGCATTGCGCAGCGGACCATGGACACAAATATATCGCGCTAGGTTTATTTGCAGAACTATGATTGCTTCTATGGTCTTTTAAATGGATAAAATATAGAAATCACTTTAATTTCCAAATAAACCTAACCAGTTGAAAATGAAACGCCGTCTCCCCTCGAAATTCACTCCCCAGACTCCGTCCACCCCCCCCGCAATTTCCAGCCCTGCATTTATTTATTTATTTGTGTGTGTGTGTGTGTGTGTGTGCATATATGTGTGTATATATATATACACACACAAACACTTTTTTTGTGAAAAGTGGGGACATCGTATAGGCGTAATGGTTTTTATACTGTAAAAACTGTATTTACAAAGAGACTTTTACTCCAATTGAATAATTCTGTTGTTTCAGGTTTCTAGATTCTAGGTTTATGTTTATCATTGTCATATTATACATTTTGAATTATTCTCTTTGTATGTAGTTTTCAAGTATTTTACTTCTTACAATAATATATATTAATTTAAATCCCATTCTGAATTTATTTTTTAAAAACCAGCAAATAATTTATCATGGTTTTACTGATTTATGATGATAATTGTATTGGTTTTAATGGAAGCTGTAATATACATGTTGGACTCTATGGTAATTGGTTGTTTAAAAACACACACGAAATCCTAATGTAATATGTCCCAAAACACACTACAGGAAACCATTATTGAATTGTTTTAATGGTTAAAAGTTGATGGTTTGTAATGGTATTTGTAGTGGAATTCATTAGAATTTCTGTGATTTCTATTGTTCTATTGTTTCTATTCTGGGTTTCTATTGTTTTTGTCAGCAGGGTCACCATGGGTTTTGGGATGTTATTTGCCAGAAATGCGACCGGATTGCTGTAATATTGTAAGATATAGCGACTGTTTGTAGCCTACTGTAGTTGTAGTGGGTCTAATTGGGAGAAAATCCAGGGCAATTTTTTACTCTCAGTCCGTCCCTACGCAAACACACAAACACACAAGCAAATTGGTAAATAAGTGAAGAACACAAACCTTTATGAACATGAATGAAATCACACCAGTTTATTATTCTGTACATACAGTACATCAACTTCATCAACAACTCCTTTGCTAGTTCATTGCACTTTGTTCAGTAAATAAATGTATAATAAAAGTAGGAATAGTCTTGAAAGCGCAACACACTCACAGTAATGCAGCTGTTTTTACCCACCCGTATTTAACTATCATTCAGTCTTACGCTAGCGTTCTGCTGCTAGTGCTGATGCTGATCCGATCCGATAAACACGGGACCCGGCTCACTAACACTCCTCGAACATGATTCTGAAACTTCTTTCCCAGAAAGGTGAAAAACACAGGATTAATGCAGAAATACAAGCGTGCAATGTTACTGGCGACGTACTGTGCATACAGAAGGCTGCAATTATACTGCATCGGATCCTGATTCTCATTGATCATCATGATGATGTTATACGGGCTCCAGAATACGAAAAACATCAGGACGATGATAAAAACAAGCCGCAGTGTGCGATGTTTGCCTACCATCCGCGTGGCCAGGACGGTCAGCGTTATCCGGAAGTAGCAGTAGACAAATGCACACAACGGGAGAATAAAAAACAACACAAACTGCTTATAGAGATTGAAGGCTTTCCACTGAGAATCGCCTGAGTCTTCACACACTGGTCCTTCCATTGGATACTCTTCAACGGTGAAGTGCATGAAGGTTTGGAGGCTGGCTAGGAAGCTAATGATCCAGACGATTGCAGACAGCACGACGGCGTAGCAGCTTCTGCGTCGTTTGTTGGCGACCATGCAATGCACCACGGCCAGATATCGATCAAAGGTCATGAGCGTGAGGAAGAGGATGGAGCTGTAGAAGCCTAGATAGTCTGCGCCGTTGACCAGCTTACAAAGAGCTTCTCCGAAGATCCACTGGTCCGAATGATAAACCCCAGCCGGCACATGACCGACCTTCAACGTTGAAATATGGTTGAAATAAGGTCAGTTCTTGTTTCAACGTTGAAACAATGTTTAATGCTTAACGGTTGAAAACCAACCGGTACATGACCAACCTTCAACGTTGAAATATGGTTGAAAAAATGACAGTTGTTGTTTCAATGTTGAAACTACGTTGAAATAATGTTTAATGCTTAATGGTTGAAAAAGGGTAATAAAAACACTTATAAATCAACTTTGATTTTTTTTACAAGATCTATAGGTTGAATCACTTAATGTATGTACAGAATAAATAATTTCTGCCTTTTAAATTATTATTAAGATCATTATTATTATTTTATCATCATTTTACATTTTTATCATGAAACCTTCTGGTATAAATATTATCAACAACAAAACTAAACATTGCGCTGCTTACCACGCTGAAACAATTCCTATTGGTTATTTAACCTTATTTGCTTTGATCATGATTGGTTAATCTGTCTGTCATTCATGAAACTGGCCAATGAAACTGTGCGCGCCATTTTAAGTTTGAAAATATGACCGTTATCCTGACCGTCTTTCTGAGTGAGGTCGCTGAGCCTGTAAGTGAGAGAGCTGCAGCGCAATACGGCGATTTTCAGAGAAAAACGTTAGAATATTTTAAACAAATTCATCATTTAAAAAAAACTACATTACATAAGCTCATTTGTTCCTGTTTAACTGTTCAACCGTCGTTGTCATTATTTCTGTCGATTCAGGTAATGTTATATCACGAGACTGGAGGTGAGACTAGCCAGAGAAAGAGGGAGAGCGCGAAAGAAGTGGTCTGCGAGGGCGCGGGATCAAAAAGGTAAGTCTGATTTCACAAATACACGCAAGGTCATGAGTTAAACGCATTATGTGAGTGCTTGGAGAATTGTAATTGCACAGTTTGTTGAACTAATTCAGGGAATGCTTTTCCACGTGTGTCGCGGAGGCCTAACTTACTTTTACAGTTGTCGATTGAGGCCTAACTTAACTTAACGTTACTCGTGCCGCTTCAGTGTCGTTTTGTGCTTTTGCAGTTGCTACGACGATTTTCAGACATTATACGTGTGCACACAGATTCAAAATTTCAGCAAGCAAAAGTGTACGTAAGATAATTTTTCCGTTTAACAGTCATTACTGTCCATTCAGGGTAATATCGCGAGATTGGAAGCGAGACTAGCCAAGGGAAAGAGCACGAAAGAAATTGGGGATGGGCGATATGGAAAAACATATCCTATGGAGGTTTTTTTAACAATAACAATATTATCACGATTTTTTCCCATGTTAGTTTTGCAAGTTGTCTGAGCAAATAATAGTTTAACGAGACTAATGTTGGGCAAATCGGTATTTTTCTGTACTAAACACAATCATTTTGCCAAGATATTTACAGAGATGATAAACGTTATAAAAGAATAATGTAGTGAAAAGCTATGAAAGATATTTAGAGATGATAAACGTTATAAAAGAATAACGTAGTGAAAACCCAATTTTAACACATTTTCCTGAACTCTTCCTCAAATAAGAGTTGAACAACCCATTGATATTTGTGTTGGAGTGTCATTTGGATTACCACTAACTAACACAAATTATCATTAACAATTTCATCAAGTCATTTTATTGGTCATGTAACAAGTTTTAATGGAAGTTAAATTAAGTTTTTATGCCTCTCGTAGTGTTTTTTTTTTTTTCTATGCAAGATATTTGTGCACATTTCTTTTTGTCACCTAATTGACCTTATGCACAGAACGTTCTGATTTAGATCTGCAGTAATATAAGCCAGCTCAAAAACCTCGTTACTTACTTTCATATTCATGGATCTAACTAGAAATGTACAACTTAAGTCCTTTCTCCTGTTTGCTTGATGAAGCCTTTGAGTGTATCTGGATCACATCATTGTTGACCTGAGGCAGATCCTGAAGGCAGTGAGCAAAGGCGGATAGTAGTAAAGTACATTTACTTGAGTATTGTACTTAAGTACACTTTGAGGATCTGTACTTGAGTATATTTTTTTCTGGAAACGTATGACTAACTTCACTACATCTGAAAGACAAATATTGTACTTTTCACTCCACTACATTTCTATCAAAGTAGAAAGTCATTCTTATGTAGCAGCTTTGAAAGTTAATGGGTGAATTTTTTTTTATATATATATTTTTTTTAAAGATATCAGTAATCACACTAATCCAGTTACATAAAGTGATCTCTTTCATAGGTAACTCTACACTGCGTTGCTTAGCTTTAACGCATCGGGAACGCCTTCGCGTGACCGAGTCCTGAACCCATATAGAATCACGCCAATTCATTGGCTGATGGCGCGACGCCGTCTCTGACGCAATGACGTCGTCAGGTCATACTGGCGAACGCGCCATCCACTCCTCAGATTTCTCTGCCTTCACGAAGCGGCCACATCGCCCTTCGTTGTTGCGATTTCCTACCCATCTAATAACTTTGCGATTATCCATTTGCACTTCGGCGACTGCCTCTGTGGAACTTTGTTCTCCTCGCGGTGAAGTGCCATGGAATTTCGCCGCTGTATGCCACCGTGCACGCGTTTCATCGCTCGCGAAGACCCACACAGTAAGTGTATTTTGTGTTTGGGTTTTTCGCACGCACGTGAGGCGGTTTATGGGACCTCTAACTGCGAAATTTGCGACGATTTCCGTCTCATAACCCTCCGCTCTCGGCTTGAGGATTATGAACGTGAATCCTCCAAATTTTCACGGCGCGCATCGAGCACCAACGCGCCGCCTCGTGAGATCGCGGCCTCTCGTGAGGCCGCGGCCTCTCGTAGAGCCGCGAGCTGGGGTTCAGATGTCGAGCTCGAGGAGATGGAGAGTGAGCAGACAGGCCTCGCCTTTTCTCTCCCTCCCTCTTCCGAGCGCGCACGTGCGAATTCGCCGGTCGAATTTTTGCCTGATTTTCAATTTCCTAGCCCGAAAGCACGTGATTTCGTTTCTTTCGGGCTAGATGATATTCTGCACACGGCAGCCTCCGACTCCGAGGATTTCGGGCCTGCTTTAGCAGATGCGCTCCCGCCTAGCAGCCAGGAGGCGCGGCCTTCAGCGGCCTACTCTGAACTCGTGGACGTGCTTTCGCGCGCCACCGAAAAGCTTGCGCTTGATTGGCCCGATGAGCCCCGCGAGTCTCGAGCTTCGAAGCTCGACGATCGCTTCCTCATCGGCGCGCACTCCAAGCTTGAAAGGAGGAAGCTGCCATTTTTCAGCGATCTGCATCGTGAGATCTCCAGTTCCTGGAAGCAGCCATTTTCCTCCCGCCTTACTAACGCGGCAGCCGCTGACTTCACCAACCTTGTGGGTTCTGTGGAGCAGGGTTACACCGCCATGCCGGTGATTGAGGATACTTTGGCCTCACATCTTTCACCTTCTTTGGCTCCTTCTTGGAAGTCCCGCCCCCTCCTTCCTTCCAAGCCGTGTAGGACCACTTCCGCCCTTATCGGGAAGTCCTACATCGCGGCCGGTCAGGCAGGTATGGCCCTTCACACAATGGCCATCCTTCAGGCCTACCAGGCGGACGTCCTGAAGGAAATGGACGAAGGGACCGGCTTGACTCCTGAAGCCGTGAAGGAGCTACGAAGAGCCACTGACTTGGCTCTGAGAGCCACCAAGCACACCGCACGTGCCGTGGGGCGCTCTATGGCGGCTTCGGTGGCCGCAGAACGCCATCTGTGGCTCAACCTGACCGAGATTCGGGAGAGGGAGAAGACGTTTTTAATGGACGCACCCATCTCACAATCTGGGTTGTTCGGGGAGGCTGTTAGCGCTGTAGTGGACAAGTTCCGCTCAGCCAAAACCCAGTCGGCTGCTCTCAATCAGTTCATGCCGAGGAGAGCAAGGGATTTTTCAACTCCCTCCTCCTCTGTGTCTAGGGAGCAGCCGCCCCCCAGGAGGGAACCCCCTAGCGGCGGAGCCCAGGCCACGCGCCTTCCCCCCACTACGGTTTGGGGAGCCCGCGGCCGGTCTTCTTCCCGCCAACAACCACGCAAGCGGGTTAACATGAAGCGGCCCAACAAGCCTGCCGCTTCGGCTAACCCGGGTCGTTCCTGACCTCCGGGTCGGAATGAGGAGAGTCGTTTCACCGTTACGGGGCGAGACCAGACCGCGAAAGCGTTTCTGCCCGCCCCGAACGCGCTCTCCTCACTTAAATCTGTCACAACCACCCTTCGAGGCTTGGTGTGCAGATCCAATTCACCCTCATTTTCACTCGGGCTGGCAGTTGGGGGACGCGTTCGTCTTTCCCCCTTTGCAGCCCGTCCACTCGCCGCCGGCGTGCCGCATGTTAGGAGACATAGCTGTTTCTCTCCTGCAGTGTACGGAACCCGTGCCGGCCACCCGTCAGCCCAGCACTTCTCTCTCCGCCATCCCGAGCAAGGACGCCGAGGGCTTTCCTTCACGGTGGAGGGTGCCGCTGCTTCCAGGCCTTCTCGACACCCCATCTCAGGTATGTCTTCCCTTGCACGACACTATGATTCCTCTGTCACACTTCCTTCACGAATGGGAGCGTTTACCCGGGGTATCGCTGTGGGTTCTCCGCACAATTCGAACCGGTTACACTCTTCAGTTTGGGAAAAATCCCCCCCGTTTCGACGGGGTTCACCTGACAGTAGTAAACAGCGCCGCCAAGGCTTCTGTTCTACAACAGGAACTTTCCTCCCTCCTGCAGAAAGGAGCAATAGAGGAAGTACCGCAGACGGAAGTCGAACGAGGTTTCTTCAGCCGCTACTTCCTCGTTCCAAAGAGGGACGGCGGCTTGAGGCCTATCCTGGATCTACGGCGTTTGAATCTTTCCCTCTACAAAGGGAAGTTCAAAATGCTGACGATGAGAACCATCATGTCTCAGGTTCAGGAGGGAGACTGGTTTGTCACCATCGACCTGAAGGATGCGTATTTTCACATCCAGGTCGTTCACAGACACAGGAGATTCCTTCGGTTCGCCTTTGGAGGGAAGGCTTACCAATACAAGGTTCTGCCCTTCGGCCTGGCTTTGGCCCCGAGGACATTTACCAAATGCATGGATGCTGCACTGGCCCCTTTGAGGCTCCAGGGCATCCGTGTACTGAACTATCTGGACGACTGGCTCATTCTGGCTCACTCCAGGGAGCTAGTGAGTCGTCACAGGGATATCGTTCTCGGCCACATCCATTCTCTTGGCCTCAGAATGAACGCCAAGAAGAGTGTGCTCCTCCCATCTCAACGAACTGTATTTCTAGGAGTTCGTTTGGATTCCGTTCAGATGCAGGCCCGTTTGGCTCCTGCCCGGATACCAGTTTTTACAGCATGTTTGGCCCGCTTCAAGCTAGACCATCATGTCTCTGTAGGTACCTGCCGCAGGCTGTTGGGCCTTATGGCAGCAGCCTCCCCTGTGTTGCCCCTAGGGCTGCTTCACATGAGGCCATTCCTTTGGTGGATGAAGGAGCTGAGGTTACACCCCACTGTACCAGCTACTCGCCTTGTCAGAGTGTCGCGCAGTTGCTGTCGACACCTGTTAATGTGGCGAGACCCCGTCTTTCTCCGGAGCGGGGTGAGAATGGGTGCGATCCACCGTCGCCATATGATCACGACGGACGCATCAATGACAGGCTGGGGCGCGGTCTTCGAAGGAAGGCCGGCGAGTGGAGAGTGGAAGGAAGAGTTCCTCTTTTGGCATATAAACTGCCTGGAACTCAGGGCTGTCTTCCTGGCTTTGAAGTATTTTCTCCCCGTTCTCGGGGAGCATCATGTCATAGTCAGGACGGACAATATGGCGGTTGTGTCCCACATAAACCGCCAAGGAGGTTCAAGGTCGCGCACCCTGGACAGGCTTGCGCGCCATCTTCTCCTTTGGTCTCAAGACAAGTTCCTCTCTTTGAGGGCGGTTCACGTTCCGGGAGTACTGAACCTGGCGGCCGATTTTCTGTCGAGACAGAAGCTCAAGCCGGGGGAATGGATGTTGAACCGTCAGACGGTATCCCAGATCTGGGATCTGTTTGGAAAAGCGGAGGTGGACCTCTTTGCTTCTCAAGAGTCATCCCAGTGCCCGCTCTGGTTCTCCCTGAGTCTCCCGACGACTCTAGGCATAGATGCGTTCGCCCACCCATGGCCGAATGTCAGTCTGTACGCGTTTCCGCCAATAAAGCTGATTCCGGCAGTACTATGCAGAGTGAAGGTGAGCGGTGCCCGTCTCCTTCTCATAGCCCCATTCTGGCCCTCCCAGACCTGGTTCTCGGAGCTAACTCCCCTCTTGTATCGGCCTCCTTGGGAGATTCCGATCAGGCGGGACTTACTGTCCCAGCTTCAGGGCAAGATCTGGCATCCTCAGCCGGAGCTCTGGAAGTTGTGGGTATGGCCCATACAGGGCCAAGGGCTGTAATTGATGGTTTGCCTGCCGAAGTTCAGGAAACCATAGCCAGTGCCAGAGCCCCCGCTACCAGGAAGCTATACTCTTCCAAGTGGGGCGTCTTTGAATCGTGGTGTTTGACTCGTGCAATCGACCCAGTTAACTGCCCTGTTGGTCCAGTGCTGGAGTTTTTGCAAGAAAGGCTGACAGCGGGGGCGGCTGCTACCACCCTTAGGGTTTATGTAGCGGCCATTGCAGCTCGAAGAGAGCTGGATGAGATCCCCTTGGGGAGGCATCGGTTGGTCTCCGCTTTCATGCGTGGGGCCAGACGCCTTAGGCCTGTTCGCCCCACGGCAGTTCCTTCTTGGGACTTGTCAGTCGTCCTCGAAGGACTAGTGACGGCCCCTTTTGAGCCCTTAGAGTCAGCTTCGGATCGGATACTGACTCTTAAGGTTGTTCTTTTACTGGCGCTTACGTCACTGAAAAGAGTTGGAGATCTGCAGGCTTTTTCTGTCAGTGAAACGTGTATGGACTTTGCCCCGGGTCTAGTCAAAGTTACCCTGCGGCCTAGGCCGGGTTACATTCCCAAGGTCTTGTCCACGTCGTTTCGTTCTCAAGTGGTAACTCTTCACTCTTTCCATCCCCCTCCCTTTGCTTCAAGTGAGGATGAGAGACTCCACATGCTCTGCCCGGTCAGGGCATTGAAGCTATATGTGGATCGCTCCAAGGTTTGGAGAAAATCTCCCCAGTTATTGATCTGTTTTGGTGCTGGTCGCCGCGGGCTTGCCACGTCAAAGCAGAGGATTTCTCACTGGGTGAGAGATGCTATTTCGCTGGCTTATGAGGCGCGGGAACTCCCTTCACCTCTTAGTCTTCGGGCGCATTCTACTAGAGGCGTAGCCTCCTCTCAAGCTCTTTTTAGAGGGGTACCCCTGGAGGATATTTGTGTTGCGGCAGGATGGTCTTCTCCGCACACCTTTGTCAGGTTTTACAACCTTGATGTTGATACGGCTCCAGGTTCTCAGGTCCTGTCTGTTTGAACCGACCGTATGTTGTTGGTTCATTATTGGGCCAGATAGGCAGCGTTTTCAGCTTGGCGTGTTTGGTATATCGTTCCCGATGCGTTAAAGCTAAGCAACGCAGTGTAGAGTTACCTATGAAAGAGAACGTCTCGGGTTACTCGCGTAACCCTTGTTCTCTGAATAGGGAACGAGACACTGCGTTCGCTGCCAAGCTTCTCAGGCTGCCGACAGGATTCTTTTCGGCAGAGAAATCTGAGGAGTGGATGGCGCGTTCGCCAGTATGACCTGACGACGTCATTGCGTCAGAGACGGCGTCGCGCCATCAGCCAATGAATTGGCGTGATTCTATATGGGTTCAGGACTCGGTCACGCGAAGGCGTTCCCGATGCGTTAAAGCTAAGCAACGCAGTGTCTCGTTCCCTATTCAGAGAACAAGGGTTACGCGAGTAACCCGAGACGATTTTCACTGCATTTTTTTTTAACACTGACCAGTTGCAATAATAAAAAGTTAATATTGTGGTATTAGACACAATATTGTCTGATTTAGCAAAATTGTGTAAACAAAAATATTACCTCTAAAGCCACAGAAGAACTGTTGTGCGTCTCCCAACAAAACACAATAGGTGTTTGACTTGAAGCAGCACTGCACAGACATGAATGATGTATAATATGCGAGAATGACTGAGCTGGCTTATCGAAAACAGGGAAGCTACTGTGCATAAGGTCAATTGTGATCCTAATAACTTTTACATCCTTAAAAGCTTTTCCATAAATTTATAGAATTGTTTTTGATCTGGGCTGTTTTGATTTTTCTCTTTATATGCAGTCATCAATGCACACAACACAACAAGTACAAAAGTAATGGAGACCATGTCCAAATATTTAAAATATGCACCAGAGAGGATGGGTGGTGGTGGCCGTAAGAAGACTCTTCCTTGAAGACACCTTCTTTTTTCTTTTCTTTTTTGCACCAGAGAGGATGGGTGGTGGTGGCTGTAAGAAGACTCTTCCTTGAAGACACCTTCTTTTTTTCTTTTCTTTTTTGCACCAGAGAGGATGGGTGGTGGTGGCCGTAAGAAGACTCTTCCTTGAAGATACCTATTTTTTTTTTTTAATTGACTGTTGCTAGAGAAATGTAAAGTTCTACAAATGACTTCTTACTAGTTCTAGTAACTCACTCTCTCTCACACACACACACACACACACACACACACACACTCATCCTCTCACACGCACACACACTCACCAACTCACTCTCACACTCATCCTCTCACACACACATGCTCACACACTCACTCACCAACTCACTCTCTCACACAAACACACTCATCAACTCACACACTCACTCATCAACTCACACACACACTCTCTCACACACTCATTCTCTCTCTCTCTCACACACACACACACACACTCATCCTCTCTCACACACACTCTCTCATCAACTGACTGTACACATCACTTCTTACTAGTTCTACAAACTTTCCTTACTTTTACTTGGATTCCTTTTCACTTAATTGTTGATATTTTAGAATGTTAAGAAATGTGTACATATGTTGGTCAGAAGTATGGAAATTGTACGATTTTAGTGTTTGTTAGTGTTATGGTTTATGTATTTTTGGTCAAACAGACTTGAGCAAGTTTCCAAACTATATTTATAATTATTTATTTATATATGTTGTGTGAATCTTTGCAGTGTGTCTGAAACTAGAATGAAAGCTTTTTCCTCTGCATTATGATATATCATTAAACCCTTAAGAAAGTGCTTTGTTGTTGAGTGAAAATTTCTCAAGAAAGTCTGTGAAAGTGTAAATGTACAATATAGATATACTGTATATTTAAATTCTAAGAATTTTTTTCCATTTGGCATAATTGTTCAAATGTTTTTCTTTAGAAAATGAAGCATCTCATCCCTGCACTGCAGATTTATGGACATCTAGTTGTTAGAATGGGTTTTCTCCATTTTCTTTGTTTTTTTTTTAATGCCGTCTGATTGCAAATCATGTACAGCAAGATTTATTAGTTACTGAAAACACGAAATATGCACCGAAAATCATAGTTTACATCTCGGTGTAGACGTTTAAGCTAAATTGCAATATTAACAATTTCAAAAGTGAATGCTTGCTTGGACGTTTAACGACGATCGACCTTTGAAAGGTACGCAGGTGAAACGGTCACAATATCAACGTTGATTCAATAACCCGAGAGGTAAGAGTGAAACAACGTCGCGATTTCAACGGTGAATCAACGTTGTTGCTTCCGAGGTGAAACGACGTCACAATATCAACGTTGATCCGTTTTGCAAAATCGAAAGGTAATTCACCGTTGATTCAACCATGGTACCTGACGTTGTTTCAACGGTGAAACGTGAGCGTGAAGATGGCGTTGGAGGCCACCAGGTTGATGAGGAATATATTTGTGACCGTGTTGAGCTTCTCGAACTTGTAGAGGACGAGCAGAACCGCTCCATTGCCCAGTACGCTGGCGATGAAGATGACATAGTAGAAGGGTGGAAGAAAATGTTGTAAGAAATTGTTGATAGCGATGGAGTTGCACTGAAAGTTCATCGTCGAGTAGTCTTCATAAACGTATGGCGTTGTGCTGATCGTTTCTATCTTACCTGCAGGGTTGAGCGAGTTTATTAGAATTAAAGGCTGGATAACACCAGGTTACACTTTATTTTGATAGACATAACTGCCTTAGTGAAAATAAATATACTTAAATGCATTTATTTCATGCTAAGTATACTACAAATACATTTTCATATTTATGTACTTAAATTAGGTAATAAAATACCATGCAATACTAAACTGGTAAGTCTGCTAAATCGGAACAACTAATACTTTAATTGTACAGAAGTACGATTCAAGATATCTTTAGGATTGTGCTAAAGTGGAATTACTGCAAGAATACTTCAGGTGCACTTTAAGTACTTTGTATTTAAAGACTGATATTATACAATTATCATCAAAAGTGACATTAAAACACATTTTAGACTTAATATAAAAAAGTGTGCATTGTGCACAAGTAGTACTTCTAATAAAGTCTAATCATAATTTTTATATAAGTTTCGAGTTATGTCAGTAAATACATTTATAGATTTTAACGATCCTCAGTATGAAATAAATGTATTTTAAATGTATACATTTTTTACTGGGGTACTTTGCAACTATCAACTATCACTTATTATCAAGGGATAATAAGTGGTTTATTGGAATGCTGGTGTGCAAACTTTTCTTTCCTACTACATGCACATGCCAAGCTAATAACATCGTTGTCAACATTATAATATCTGATTTTGCAGTGCAAATTTAGTTTATGATTCAAATAACTAGGTTTTCGAATGCAGATGAAGTAGCACTGTAAGATTACATGTGTTTGAATGCATTATTGAGAGCGAACAAGTGTTGTAGTACTTGTTTAAATCATGCTTTCAGCTGAAAATATTCAGTATCTAGACTAGAAGCAATGAACAAATTCCTTGAGAACTGTAACTTACCACTCATGTCCATTGTCGTCATCATATAACCTTCACATTCTTATTATTTGAGTGATCCTTCTCTATCAAGCTAGCTAAATATTAACATGTGAATTCTGGCTAAATATGCAGTTATATTACGGGTTGTTGGCATGAATTGTTGTTGTGATGGTGGTGGAGCACTCTTGGAGCGAGTGAAAACCACGACGCTCAGACTTTAAAAAATCTGCTCCTCGCTCCACTCCGTGCTCCGCTCAACTCATACTCTGATTGTGAGTAACTGTTGCTGTCATGACAGATATATTTCAGAACCATTCGCTTTTTAAATAATCTGGCTGTGGGCGCGGGCCAGATATTATTGCTAGCTGGCCAGTTTTGGCCCGCGGGCTGCCTGTTGCCGACCACTGTCCTAAGGTAAACTGTTAGGTTAGGTTTAGGGTTAGTAGAATAAGTTGACATACTTGCATAGTTTCTGATAGTATGTTGTATGTTGTGAAGCCATCAAAATAAAATGTTATAAGATATTATAAGCAGATAGTCTACTAATACTCTAATGACTGCTAGTTGACATGTAGTTGCAAAGTTACTTACTGTTAGTAGAATGTCCAAAGTGGACTATCAAAATAAAGTGTTACTTAAAAGTCATAAGCAGCACAGGTATATTTGTAGCAATGGCCAATAATACATCGTAGGGTTGAAAATTATACATTTTTCTTCTGTCAAAAATCATTAAGATCATGTTCCATGAAGATATTTTGAAAATTAACTACAGTAAATATATAAAAACGTACTTTTTGATTAATAATATGCAGTGCTAAGAAGTTCATTTGGACAACTTTAAAGGTGATTTTCTCAATATTTAGAATTTTTTTGCACCCTCAGATTTCAGATTTTCAAATATTGTCCTATCATAACAAACCATACATCAATAGAAAGCTTATTTAGATGATTTCAGATTATGTATAAATCTCAATGTAAAAAAACTCCAGGATCACAAATGTTTAGAAGTCAGTATAGACTTGTAGACTTACCCCAAAGTGCTGTTCAACGCCCGTCTGGCCAGTTTATTGATAGAAAGTACAGTCTTGTAAGGAGCAGCAGAGGATGTGTGTCAGTCTACAGCTACAGCTGCAATCATATTTTGATACTACTTCCTTTTTATGTGACGTCAGAATTTTCTCATGTGTTTGAAACCTTGACCACATACATGATCATATTGTTAGGGTTCTGGACTCGTTGTTCTTCATTTTCCCAGTCTTTCCTGAGTTTCCATATTTGGTTATTTTCCTGCTCTTGTTAAGCTAATTTGTTTATCCCTTGATTACACTTCACCTGTTGCTGTTCTCCTTGATTACTTTCTATGTGTTTATATGTCCTGAGTTCCCCCTGAGTCTTGGTCCATTCACTCTTCTATTATGTTGTGTTGCCTGTATTATATCCATTAAATCATATTCGTCTTACCTGAAGTCTCCTGCATCCTTCCCGCACTACACGACCATGACACATATAACCAGACCAACCACAAAGTGTTCATTGCCTTTTATTTTGACCGAGTCATTCTTAGCTAATACTAGAGCTCTAAAAGATAAATTAGATATTTGTCATGTAAAAATTTCCCAGAGATTTGAAAATAAAATATGAAAATAAAATGAGTGAATAAAACAACAGATTACAATTAAATCCTAAAGTAAAAGGTTATATAAGAAAAAATGTAATATCAGTTTATTCAAGATTTCATTGGAAGAACATATAACAAGCATTTTGTATGGATTCCAGACGTTCCAAAGATTGTACTTTTTACTTCGCTACGTATCGTGAAACGTACCATTACTCCGTATAATGTATATAATGTGCTCAGGGACGCGGGAGCGGTGTCTGATTCATGAAAAAGCAGAATTTTTTTTTTTATGAACCTGTAAAATTGGTTCGCAAATTGCTCCAACGCTTCCTTCGCAAGTTGGAATGATCCGATAGCAGCTGTTCTCGAGTTGACAACTTGCTGATTCAAATGGTCGATTTAGGGTGATGTCTCCGGTGAACTGAAATACACAAGAGAGAACTGGGAGATCTTGGGGGGTACGTGCGCAACTGATGCTGCAATATAATTTATTACTGTAAAATTTTGGATTAATTGTGTAACTGAAAATCATATTTGGGTCAAAATTGACAGTTGTTTGGGAACTAAATCTGTTGTGAATGGGATCTATTTAGCCCTCTGAAATGCATATGCAAATCAATGTTAGTGTCTCTGAGATTTAGGTCAAAAACGAGACATTAATATAACACAGGTCGAATGAGAATAACTCGTGCATGTTCAGATTTACTGTTGGTCCGCGGTGATCAAGAGTGTATTTGCAAAACGCATTTATCTCATCCAGCTTATCTAAGGAATGTTATGCCAATTAAATGCTGGTAAAAATACAGGGTTTAAGTACGTCCGGTGTGTATTCTGGGCGTGGTGTCATGGTTAAATAGTGGCATTAACATCCAATGTCTTTGCCAGGTCTTTTAACGACTTTTATCAACACATACCTGCCTTTGGAGATTTTTCCTGAGAATTGTTGGCAACATTGGTGGTTGCGTGCTAACGGAGGCCGCCTCGCATCGTTAACATCTGAAACTAGAAGCTAGAGGCCCAGCTGCATACTTGCGCTGCAGCCGGGAGAGCCGAGGTGAAGGCTGAGGAGCCGAAGCGGGAAGCGAGTGAGGCTTTGCTGGGGTGAAAACTGGGGCGTGGCCCAGGCTCGTTGAAGGCCTGCTGCTGCGACCTCCGGCCGGCGGAGGAGAGCGTGTGACTGGTTGAATCAAAAAATCCCCAGCATGGGTCTCGTTGTTTGGACGGAAATGTTGCGTCTGTGATGCAATGGCAAATGGTGCCACCGAATGCTGCTTAACCGTCAACTAGATGGATGTAAGACAGCTGTATTTATGTCCAAGGGTTGATTACCTAGATTGTGTTGATTACCTGTGTTAATTAGGCTGAGTATCTGACGTGCTCCTCCCGAACTTAGTTTATAAACTTCGTTTCTAAACTTCATTTAGTGTGAATTTACCTTCTCTTCAGACAGTGTTAAAAAAAAGTACACAAATATGTAAATAATGCAAAAACAATTGCTATTTATTAAATCAACCAAGCCAAAAAATTAAAGCACAGTTAGTAGTTCTATTAAATATGATGGCTGTAGTGTCTTAGAAAGCTGTCCAATACAAGATTCTCAGCCAAGTACTGAGGAAATCAAAGCTAAAGTTATATTTTTGCCAAAAACAAACAGAAATATTAAGCTTTTCCCCTTTATGTCTATCCCTGATTTAATAAAGCCCTTTATTGTTATTCTGCATTAGTACCAAACCACACACAAATTAATGCTTTTATTATCGCATCGCATATGTCGCAAAAGCTCCTTGTTTGGCAACAAAATAGTTCATTAATAATTAATATTCATAAGTAGACTGAAGGAATTGTCACTGGGGCGGTACCTTTTCAAAAGGTAGACTTTTGTACCTATTAGGTTCAAATAAGTACTAATGTGTAACTTTAAGGTTCCAAAATGGACAACAAACATGTATCTTTTGAAAAGGTACCAACCCAGTGACAGCTTTTGCACCTTTATTTCTGAGTGTAATGGTGATAAATATGAATGCTAATGACACATTAACATTTATCCACATTAATATACGTGCAGTATTATTTTGCAAATTACCTTATGCATTAATCCCTTGGATTAATGGTGTTATGCACCAACTCTTCATGCATCGGAAGACTTCATCTACAGGCCCCTGATTGTTCATAGCACCATAGCAATGCACAGACAACGTCCAAAGCCATGTGAATAAATTCCTCTGGATTTGCTGCGGCGCTTCTGGCAGTCCGAGAGCTGAGCCCATGTGTTCGCTCATACGCACGTCAGAAATCAGGCCCTTTACTGTAGCGCTCATCCCTGAGGTCATAGGATTGGTAGCAGATGGACATGTCGCACACGCCGGCCGGCCCTGGAGGACCCTGCTTACCCGGGATGCCTGGAGTACCGTATTTACCCGAGATTCCCGGAGGACCCGTAATACCAATGCCATCACTGCCGCGAGGACCCTGCATCCCTGTTGGGGGTGTTGAGGGAATACACAATATGACACGTACACAAGATTCCTCCCCAAATGCTGCATATACATTTGTGCCTCATGCATTTACATCTGTCACACCACAAATCAGACATTTACATTAACCCTCACAATGCATTCGAAATCTGTGTACTATATTCACATTTTAAGTCTGTTTGGACAAGAAGAATTATTATTTTATAAAACAGTTATGATGTAATATTTAATTATTCAATTGCCTTTAGATGTTCTGTAGTAACTTCTTATTAATGAGTGAATGTGGGGGAAAAAATCAGTTTTGAATGTTACCATGTTATAACTTAATTTTGTAAAAAAAAAAAAAGAATTCTTTGACATTTTAAATTACATATGAACCAAAAAAAACTATATTTGTATATATATATATATATGTAATTAACTAAATTAAGTATTTACATGGTAACAAACGTATTTTTCCCCCACATTCACAAGATCATATCAGGTATATATATCATATAATTTCATATCAGATATGTCATATCAGTATATGGAATGTATGAAATGTAATTATTTAAAAACTGTCCAAATTTACAAATCCTTGTAAAAAAAAAATAATATTTCATGCTACAAAGGTTTGACAAAAACCACACCAAAAATATTTTTAATACTAATATAACTTTATAAATACTTTAACAGAAAATCTTTTTTACACATTATGGTACTCCATAAATATTTGGGTCTGACCCGAACACAGAAGTGTTTTGTTTGTTTGTTTTTTTGGCTACATCTCTTGTAAAAAAACAATCTGAAAAGGGTAGTTTCATTCTTTTGTTAAAATATTTATTTTTTATTATGTATCTCTTTTGGGATCCAAACAGACCTGAATTTGTTATGATGATTAATAATATAGTAATGTCATTGCACCTGTGTCTCCAGGAGGCCCTTGGTATCCTGATCTGCTCTCTCCTTTATTGCCCTTAAATCCACGCAGGCCTGTGTCCCCTACAAGAGCACCAAGCATGTTATGCAATTAAAATACAAACCTAAAGCCAAATAAATTTACATAATCTGGAAGTGTTCCAGCCAGACGTCTCTGTTACCTTTGATTCCTGGAGGTCCTTGGAGGCCCGGAGGCCCCGGGTAGCCCTGAGCGCCGTGTCTGCCGGGATAGCCCTGGGGCCCGCTGGACCCTTTAGGCCCTGGAGCTCCAGGGGGTCCCGGGGGTCCTTTAACGGTCTCCCAGGGTTCACAGCACTGAGGGCTCATCGTCTGCAGTAGCTGCGGCAGCTGATCTGATGAAGACGCGTTTACGTGAACACCGACGGATGCACATATGATGAGAAATCTAAATTTACTTGACCCTCACTGCAATATAAAAACAGACTATCAACATTCACCCAATCTATTTCCATATGCATCTTATTGCACTATAAATTCATGCATTTAAATGCAATCAAATTTCTAATCAAAATGTCTATCTAGTGAAACAACAGACTCTCTGTTGATGAATGCAGGAGTTATTCAAGCGTGCATTTAGATGTTCCTCCATCCAGCCAATGACCGGTACACAGAACAACACCCTATTTATTTACTTGCAAATTCATTTCTCTAGGATAAAAATCATAATATGGAAGAAAGAGCAATACTTCTCTTACATTACTACTGTCTGGCATTAAATTCACAAATAAACCACCGCGTTTACATGTCAATGACTTAATGACTAAACATGTCCAGTTTAATTCTAAGAGCTGGAAAAAGGGAAGAAAATGGTCATGAGAAAACTCATGAGACTCTTTTGTGGCAAAAAAGATATCTGACTAATATTGCTGTGTTCCTAGATTCAAGTGAAGTAAAAATAAGTCCAAAATGGTGGACAAAGCAACAGAAAAGTTGATAGTAAAATATAATTTAGTCAATATTGAAATCACTGAATGTTTATATATGTGATAATGGGGCACAAAACCAGCCATAAGGGTAAATTTTTCTAAATTGAGATTTATACATCATCTGAAAGCTGAATAAATCATTTTTCCATTGATGTATGGTTTGTTATGATAGGACAATATTTGAAAATCTGGAATCTGAGGGTGCAAAAAAATCGAAATATTGCGAAAAATCATCTTTAAAGTTGTTCAAATTAAGTTCTTAGCAATGCATATTACTAATCAAAAATTACGTTTTGATATATTTACAGTAGGAAATTTTCATGGAACATGACCTTTACTTAATATACTAATGATTTTTGGCATAAAAGAAAAATCAATCATTTTGACCCATACAATACAGTATATTGTTGGCTATTGCTACAAATATACCCCAGTGACTTAAGACTGATTTTGTGCTCCAGGCTCACATATTGTATGCATTTGTGAATCCAGGATAATTTGAAAAATATTCCTGTGAAACATGATATTAAAATTATATTTTGTTGCTTCCTGCACGTTTCGCAACACTTTCAAAGTGAAATGTCCAGTGAGTGACGCTAAAAACACACTTTGTTTTATCCAAAACAGATCAAAGTCAATCTGGTAGTGTTTTATTGCATTGGTCACTGTATGTATCGCAGCAGTCTGAAAAATTAAAAGTGCCACTAAAAGATTATTGTTCTGTCACATTTAACACCTAACACAGAGCATTAACTAAAGCCAACATGAGATAAAACAATTTAAACTTGATAAAAGTGTTTGAGATGTTTTATCACGACTTGGATTTCATGGGCCACACAAGTACCGGGTGCGTTACCGAGCAAGTCTACTCTGTTAGAAAAGCTAAACATATGGAGATGCTTATGTGATGCAAACATCAAAATGTTTTAGTTTACAAATCGTGCACCATGACACAAGAGCTTTGAGCTCATAACATAGAATTGGGCAAGAAACAAGCCTTTATTAATTGATATGCACCATAATCAAAAAAGGTCATGTCATTAGTGTTCATTTCAGCTGGAAACTGGAGTTAATTGTGTGTCTAGGTATATTTTTGGAGATTTTGCACAAATGTATGTAGATGCATGTTTTCTCAATGAGTATTTTTATTTTATCATACATCAGTTAATCTTCAGCTTGTTTGACATTAAACATTCACTTTGGATTAAACTATATTTGGCGTTTACTCCACATAACAGAAGTCAGTGACGATTCTGTTCCTGGCATTTCTAATTCATTTTTGTGAGTTGACCGTTGACTCCATTGGAGAGGTTGTCGTCTCCTCATGAAAAATAAAACATCTCTGGAGATGCTGTCAAAGTACAGTAGAGCATTTCACATCAGTCGATTTTAAGTTTCTGTGATGGTTAGTCTGCATGTAGACAATATGCAAATTTATAAGAGGACCACAGGGAAACCACAGTGCGATGTGACCCCTTTAATTCAAAGCAAACCGTAAAAACTCTGATAGCTCAGCAAGTTTCCGTAACAAAATCTCCTTTCTAGCGAACTTTGCTTTTATCTAACAGCTTTAATTGGACGCCACATGCTATTCTCGGCTCTTTACGTATCAGGCTTGTTCGTGTTAAAAAAGGAAAGCTCCTTGGGCTCTTTGTTCTTGAGAGAATAATGACCTTGAACAAGGTCAGATACTCACTTCTCAAAACATCCCCACAGAGTTTTATGAAGTACTCCTCTGAGGGAGGCTTACCCTGAAACACACATTGAATCACTCATTACATGAAAAACACATAGAGCTTTCAAAGAAATTAAAGGCTTCACAGATACCAAAGGAACTCAATTACACAATCTTGACCTCAGGCCTTGTAATTTCTTTCATGAATCAGGCCAAATGATGCATCATGAGATTGCCCCAGCCCAGCCCATACCGTACTTTGTTTACGACGTGTGAAAGGAAAGGCCTGGTGGCTATAACAGACATTTTAATTGCTATTGCGTAGAGAAATGTAAGAATACTCACAGGCTTCCCTGGAAAGCCCGGAGCGCCGGGTAGCCCTGGCGAACTGTCCTGACCGGGAAATCCACGCGGCCCGACTACACCGATGTGTCCCATGTCTCCCTTCTGTCCGTCTGGACCTTTGACCCCGCTCTCACCCGGCGTACCTTTCTGGTAGATTCCAAACAGCACACTTAAAGCCTACTGCATGCTTGCATTCATATGCTCAATGCATTTAACAGCAGAGTAGAGCTACACAATTAATTGAATTAAAATCATGATGTGGCCTTGCATGATTACTGAATTGTGAAAAGGCGGCGTATTAAACGAACGAAATTGTGTGCTGCTCTGTTCTGTAGTGTATTATCCATACTCCAAGCATGCTTGCTCTAAATGCGGTTTACTTATTACATGATTTGTAAATGCATTTGCATATTTTTTCTGAAATTTTACACAAATATTTTATAGTATCTTTCAATCAATCTATCTATAATATACAGTTTTTAGTATAGTATTTAATAATATTTAGAAAATGATTTGTTATATTTTTCATTGTTTTTTTTTCACTATTTTGTCATATATATATATATATATATATATATATATTCTTAGAATTTTTTGCATTGTGCATTATGCCTTTTGCATTTCGCATTGTGCATTTAGTTTTTTGCATTTTAGTTAGTCATTTTAGTGCTCAAACTTACATTTTCAGTTAGTTGCCAAGTTTTGCTTTGTCATTTTCATTAAAAGTTTTAAATCTTTTAATCTGATAATATGCCACCTTATTCAAATAGACTGGAAAATAAATCAGATTTGAATGCTTGTTGTTGAGCAGCAGCATGAAATGTTAAATGTTTTTCATATCAAAGATTAAATCACAAATCAAAATATTTATCAAAATAATTACAATATGACATTCTGAACAAATCATGCAGCTCTAGAATGGAGCAGACATACAGTAAAGAAATATTTAATAAACTTGTTCAATTTCTCTGGAGAAAAAAATGCATTCTTTTAAAGGAAGCGACTGATTTGCATATGTCTTCTATTTGCAGACAAACACAAAATAATAAATATGAAATTTCCTCTAGTTTGCAGGGCATGCCGGTTTGCTCTGACAGCAATGCTGAAACCAGCTCAGTATAAATCTCAAGCTGTCAAATGTAAACACTTTGTGGACGACATGCTTCAAAGTGCTCAGAAGCGCTCTGCCGTCCCATGTTGCTCCCTTCAGGAGGCAGAAACGCTTTTCTTTATTGTGTAAGGAATGGTATAAATGTAATTCTACACACCTCTCCTTTGCTGCCTTTGGGTCCCACGTCACCCTGGTTCAGGAGGAACGAGAAAGAGGAAACTTTTAGGATAAAATCAGAGAGAGAAAAATAAATCTGTTATTAAACAGGCAAACATGCTCAATTGTCGGCTCACCGGACGGTTCAGACCACAATAATGTGTACGAGTTCATACAAGCAAGCACTGAAGGGTTTGTCTAATAATAAAAATACTTTTATCAACAAGTAGAAGCACAGTGTTACAAATCTCTATTGATTTTAGACACATTTTATTCTGCATGCAAATTTTGTGCCAGAGAGATACTACTCTGATTGTAGATGTAAGCTACATAAACAGTTAGTTATATATAAAAAAAGATATTCCTTCCTATGTCTTTGCCCATTTGGAAATGTACTATATGACATCCCAGGTAGCCAGTGCAATCGGGCCAATTGTGGCTGAGTATCGGCTCACTCGGCTGTGTTCTGGCAGCAGGTCACCAAAAGTGAGCCAGCTCTGGCCCAGTAATCGTGTATCTAGGCCGATTCTGGGGCATCATTCATCCCATGATCATGCCGAGTCTGGCAACCGCAGCCGGGCCGAGTTATTTCTTCCGGCCTGCCAGATCTGGGCCATTATTGGGCCAATCCATTTCGCTACCTGGGATATATTGCCCTATATCAAGAGAGATATTGGCATAAATGTAACCTAAAGTATAAGGCCACATATAGCTTCCACACATGTACATTCGCTGGCTAGATGAAAATATGCATTTGTAACACACATACACGCATGCACACATGCACGCACACACAAACACAGACACACCCGCACGCGTGTATGCACACACACACATACACACACACACACATACACACATGCACACACACACACACACATACATACATACATACATACATACGCACACGCACGCACACACACACACACACACACACACGCGCACACACATATCAGGGCTGTCAGTCTATTTCAGTTTTGTATCTAATTAATTACACAATGTTTCGATGAATTAATCACAAAGTAAATATTACTGAAATATTTGATTCAACATAAAATGTATTACACATAAACATCTAGACTACAATGTCCTAACATAAACTATAGAACATAAAAGAAGATCATTTGAGAAACATGTTATATATTTTGTTCATACAATGAAATTCATTGGTAACCAAAACAATTAGTCTTCAAAATACTTTATTGTATGTTCCACAAAAGAAAGGTTTGAATCGACATAAGCGTGAGTAAATGATTACAGAATTTACTTTTTTGGGGTGATGTATCTCTTCAATGTTTGAATTTTATTATATATATATATATATATATATATGAATTAAAGTAAATCTGCCAGCAGGTGGCGTTGAATGTGTTTATGAGTCATTCATTCATTTGATTCGTTCAGAAACTAAACACCGCTGTGTTGCTCAGACACACAACAGTTCTGCTGTGGCTTTAAAGGGAATATGTTCTCTGCTAAATTTAGCAAAAACGCATAATATTGTGTTTAAAATATAACACATCAACTTCTTATTTAATGAACCGTTGTATAAAATCATATTTAAACTCGTGATTCGGTACAAAACCAGCACTCGTGTGATATTGCTCTCGCTGCTTGTGTGATATCATATATCATCATATGATATAAATATGAGACAAAACACAAAGAGGCATTTTTTGCACCAATATCTGCACAATATTAGTGCATAACTGCATTTATGGACTTATATTATATATGTATGTATGTTTTATTTATGTAACTTTGTTTTTGCAATAAATTACATTATATTATATAACAATTCATATTATATAAGTAAATATAAAACATATTTATTTATATAATATAAATTGCTACATAATATACATTATATATGGTATAGTTTCAATTGTATTGTATTGTATTGGCAGGTTTAAGATATTTTTGACGTGTCTAAAATGTATTGTACATAATGTACATAGCTATACATTTTTGCATGGGTTAGGTATATATGTTAATATTGTTCCCATTTCTAATAGGTTTCATGTATGATTTTACTTCAAATGGCAATGTGTTTCATGCATGAAATGGCAGTTTCATAAATTTTCATGAAGTTGCTCTGTTCATAAGTCCTGTTTTGATTCTGTATGTTGTCATTTTCTACTCTTGACACAAATGTACAACATACAGTCTTATATTTGTGTATAGGTGACGTTGATGACTTTTTTATTTCAAAAAGCGGACTTTACTCCATCTAAAGATTTCTGAAGCATAGGACAAAGATGCACAGTATTTTTTCACACAAGTGATTTGTTAACACAAGTCAATGTCTGTGACTAAGGTTGCTAGGAATTTATTGAGCTTTTTCCACAGAAATCAAGAGTTTCTTCTGCAAAGAAAAAATAATTCAACAAGATTAAAATATTTGTACGTGGAAGTTCAATTTTAGAACTTCGTATACCAATTACTGTAATTATTAAACTTACACTAATCATTAAACATCCTACTGAATGAGGAATTATATGAATAAAATGTGCGTGTATGTGTGTGTGCGTGTGTTTGTGTGTGTGGCGTGGCGTGTGCGTGCGTGCGTGTGTGTGAGTGAGTGTGCATGCGTGTGTGTGTGTGTGTGTGTGTGTGTGTGTGTGTGTGTGTGTGTGTGTGTGTGTGAAAGAGAGAGAGAGAGAGTGTGTGTGTGTGTGTGGCGTGTGTGAGAGTCTGAGTCTCTGTGTGTGGCGTGTGTGAGTGCGCATGCGTGTGTGAGTGTGTGTGTGTGTGGCGTGTGGTAATAACTAACCTGAATTGACGAATCTGTCTTCCTAAAATTATGTAATTATTTATGTCACAAAACATCCTCTGTTTTGTAACGTCACTGAATTGATCTTCCTGTTTCCAATTCTAATTCTCCTGATTAACTTCCCTTATTACAGTAAATTGTGAATGCTATACGGTGTCTTTGCTTCAGCCCTGAGAGCCGCTGTAGATGAGGAGCGGTGCTATATGGATATGTGCCCCCTGCTGGATGAGGAGAGTCTGCACACTTACTGGAAAGCCAGGCGACCCAGCGAAGCCTTTACTGCCTTTCTCACCCTGTGAATGAGACGAGGTCTGTGTTAGCTGGGGTCTCAAACTCTGAAAGGTTATCATTAGTATTCAATAACAGCAGGTGGCTCCCTATAACCTTTAGAGGCTGTGTCACATCTGTTTAACTGAGCCAACTACACTTAGGGTGGTGCACCTTACTGAGACTGCTGCGCTAAACTACACAAACCACACTGTGGTGGTTCATCTTGTAGTGCAAGCATGAGAAAAATCAAAGTCATTATAATATCAGTACTTCTATGATTTTGTAACCATGTTTTCATAAACACATATTGCTTTTTTTTCTGACCAGATTATATTTCAAATATATGATAAATGTATGATATTAACAGTGAACATTTTCAGTTTCAGGGGCAAGAAAAAACATTTCCAATCTTGCAGTAACCTAGATTAAGGCAAAATGTAAACGCGGATTTAATCATGTTTAATATAAATATATATATTAGTGGTGGGCCGTTATCGGCGTTAACGTGCTGCGTTAACGTGAGACTCTTATCGGGCGATAAAAAAAATATCGCCGTTAATCTATTCTCAAAGTTGGGTTGGGAGCTGGGTCTATACTACGCAAGCTATGATGACTTTCACCCTGATATTTTAGCGTGGATGTATACCTAGCCGAATTGCACTGTAGGGGGCGAGAACGAGTCTTCGAACTAGAGGCTCGCAGTCCGTGATGGACAGATTGTTAACGGCTGGTCTATGTGGTAATACAATCGGGCAGGACATCCAAACGCTCACCTATCATTCATCAACCTCAAATATGGCTTTTCATCTGAAAGATGTATGTAGTAGCAACTTTACATGGCCGCTCAATATGATGTTAACCTAGAGAAATGTGCGCTATTGAAGTGTTTGTGTGGAAGCGCGTTTGCTGCAGGACAGGCTCCGGTGCGCTCACTTGCTCTTAAAATCTCCGTCATTCTTGGTCATACAGATAAAAGTAGCCTAATACATCTTTCGAATCTGTAAAGACTACGTTTATTTGTGTGCACTCAGAATAACAACGAAACATTGCGCTTTTAAGCAAACAGGATGCGCTTTAGGTCTCATGTGAACTTGAGCTAGAAACTCCGTCTTTGAAAAATATATCTATAGAGAGTGAAATGTCTAAAAAATAAAAATAGAAGACGTGTGTGTTTGCATGGATGATTTACATGAAATTTAATCTGTGCAACACTGTGCATAAGATGGCTTTCAGTTCAATATAATAACAAAAAACGACATTTTGGGTTTTTATTCAACTAATAAGGTGGGCACGCTGTGATCTGTACTATATTTTTACTGTAATTGACAGTTATCGAAAAAAAAAAAAAAAAAAACAACAACACGGGAGTGGGAGGGAATGGGAGTCATTCTTCCGGGAGTGGAACGGGATTTCCCCCAGTTTTTTCGTGGGATTGGGACGGGAAGAGATTAAAGTTTGTGATGCATTTTGGAAACAGGAGATGAGCCCCTGGTCTAATGCGCCACCTGGCTTGAGAAACCCGTTCTCAAAGACTTACTTTTAGCCATTATTTGGGTAGCACACATATTCTGAATGCCTTCGGCAGAATTCAAATGAGCCATTTTAATCTAGATTAATCTAGATTAATCTAGATTAAACAAATTAATCTATGCCCACCTCTAATATATATATATATATATATATATATTAGTGCTGTCAAATTATTAAATCCAAAATCCCAATTTGTTTACAATATATATGTGTGTACTGTGTATATTTATTATGTATAAATACATACACACACATGCATGTATATATTTAATACAAATATGTTGTCTTTATATATTAAATATATTTATATATAATATAAAATACAAGAATATAAATGTATATGCATGTAAATATTTCCAAAATATATACTGTATGTATGTGTGTGTATTTATATGTATACATAATACATATACACAACACACACATATATATTATGTAAATAAATATTTTTATTTTGCATGCGAGTAATCGTTTGACAGCATTAATATATATATATATATATATATATATATGGTAATATTATATTTTTTGGAATATTGTAAAATGTTCTTTGCTGATTTTTATTGAAATGTCTATTAATGTTCAAAAGAGTTATAAACAAACAAATGTGAATACATTTTCATGATTTTAAATATATGGAGGTAAAATATGTATTTTTAAATATAAAATGTACAAAACAATGGCCAATGTATTTTATCAAATATGTCTGTGGCTTGTTATTTATTTATTTAAATATCTTTAAAATATATTTAGTAATAGAATTTCAAAAGTAATGTCTGAAACGTCTGCCATTGGTCAGTCAAACACATAGCTCCGCCCCAAACTCACACCATTGGTTGAGCTGCTGCTAGTCAGACACTCCACACAGATCTAGAATTGAGATTTTTATGAGAAATCAGCCTCTAATGTATTATGTATGCATGCTGAGATGAGATATGAGCCTGTCACAGATGTTAACTTCCCAAAAAATGACACAAATCACTTTGAAGAGTGATAGAGTTATCCTTTTCCACTCATTTCACACTACGGCTAACATTTAGGTCAGTGCTTCCCAAACTGCGGGCCGCGGCCCCCCAGTGAGCCGTAGCGGTATTGCAGGGAGGCCATAGCTAGGCTAAATCTAAATATTTAAATCATTAAAATATTCGAATTGTTCTAAAATGTGATTCCCCCCTCCCTCCTTATTGGACAAATAAAATGTAGATGTTTTTAGTTGTTGTTTTTTTAACATAGTTAGGTATTTCATTGCAATAGATTTGTGAACTATGTAGCTTCAGTTTAGGGATGCACCGAAATTCAAATTCTTAGCTGAAGCCGAACAAAATGAAACACTGGGCCGAATGCCGAACACGGTTTTTCAAAAAAAATTCTCCCCCATGTAGGCCTATTTTGCCTTTTTTTTCTCTATTGCGTAAATTAAATAGCCAAAATCAGCTTTTTACTGTTATGTCCTGCTTTACAAAATGTAAAAATTATAATAATAATTTACTTAACACTGAACATTTTTATACATCCTATACAACATTTTATACATCATATCAGACATTATACCAACAAAGCACAATTGAACTTTAAATGAATAATTTAGTCAAATAATTTTTTGGGCCATTTTTGAGACCCCCCTTCCTGAATCAGGCATGTATTTTTTTCTGTACAAATAAACGCAGCTTCGCTGAGCAGAAGAGACTTCTTTTAAAACATTGGAAAATATTACAGATCCCAATTTGAACACTATTGGTGATTGTTATAGTAAATGTATTAATACAGCTGTTGTAGGGTAATTATTATCATCATTATTATTGTCTTACTTTTTATTTTATTTTATAAAACAACAGTAAAATTACAATACTAACATTTATGAATTTGATGGAGCTTTTATTTTGGCAGAAACATGCAGGAAGACCTCAGTGCTTCTTTTTTGTTGACAACAATTTCTCAGATATATCTCATTATGAATTTAGGAAGATGTTTGTCACACGTATCACATTGTCACGTGCCTTTAAAAAAAAAATATGAGCAAGTGATGAGTAACAGTGTTTCAGCGCTTTGGACTTTGAACCCTGGCGCCGCGAGCTTGTGCAGCGCTGTTTGAATACATGCTATTCGTGCGTGTTTTAGAAAACATAACATTCTGTAGTTTATTTACTAATCGTTTGAGGCTATTTTCTCTCTCTCGGACAGTTTTAAATGCTTCCACACTGCAGATGAGTTTGCTGCATTAGTGCGCGTCTCTATTTGATCGCGTAACGTCATTGTTCGGTACGAATTATTCAGTCTTTTCGCTTATTTGGCCGAACACCTAAAGAGTGTTTTCCTATTTTGGGCAAACATTCGGTGCATCCCTCCTTCTGTTACACACTTTGATGCACTATAATTGTAAATAGTATGCAGAAGTGTAGTGTTATGGATTTAAATATATTTGTAAAGAATGTTCTCATCATCTTACTTTCACCAGCATATAAAAATATTTCATTTTATGGTAGTTGTCATAGTTCACATGAAATTCTTACAAACTAGTTAATAAATGTTGATCATTTTGTGCAGAGACAATCTGCTTTATTAAATATATTGAATATACAAATATATAGGCCTATGTAAATATATCTTTATACCATTAATCTATATATTTTTTTAACAAAGAGGTTGGAAGGGGAGGTTATGGAGCTTTTGCTATATTTTTTGGGGGGGTCTTACCACTCTGAAGTTTGAGAAGATCTGATCTAGGTTATATTTGAGATCAGAGACAAATCTGAATTTGTGTCGAAGCCAAATGCAAACCTCTGATGAATCACATACAGTCTTAGTCAAAAGTGTTTTTAAAGGGATCGACCTGAATGCCTCTGGGTCCGAGTTCTCCTCTCTCTCCCTGAAAATAAGATAAACACAGACTTAATTCAGCTCTGTGCAGCAGGAGAACACTGTTCTTTAGCATAGCAGTCCAAAACTACATTTCATGAGCTAAAGAGCCAGTATATCAGGCATATCTTACACACAAACGGTCATTTAGCTGATGCTTTATCCAAATGATCATAGATGTATTGCAGTGACAGCACTGGGACTTCTCTACACATCTTAATATTGCATATACAGTATGAATATGCATATATAGCCTACATATAACATAGTGACACCTCAAGACGTCCACATCTCTGCTGGAAACTCAAGGTGTTTCTGAACTGGTTTTGTTCATCTATGCAACTTAAGATGGTTTCACAGCGTGTTGCATTATGGGATTGTTATCCTTTATCCAGATCAAACCTTTCAGGTGCTTAGTTATTCACCTGACAAACACTTTTATCCAGAGTGATATTTTATCAGCATGTGTGTCTCTGCTGTGACTAAAGCTGTGGAGAACTTCATTTCTGTATTGGCTTGTATTGTACTATTGGTTATGGTTTTTTTGGATAGTATTATTTTTTTTTAAATACATTTATTTAGATAGGATGCATTAAATAGATTGAAAGTGACATTACATTGTAACAAAAGATCTCTATTTCTAAAAAGTGCTGTTTTTTGAACACCAAAGAAAGTTTATATTTTTAAACATTTTAATCAGTTTATATATTAATTCCCATTTATTTGCTTTTGCAAATTAATTAATTAATATGCACGAGCATTCAAAGGTTTGGAGGTCAGAGAAATTAATACGTTTACTGATTGAGGATTCATCAAAAGTGACAGTAATGACAAGATTTATATTTCAAATAAATGCTGTTCTTTTGAACTTTATATTATTCTGTGAATCCTGACAAAAAAAATGTATCACAGTTTCCACAAACAATGTTAATGTTTTCAACATTGATAATATTCAGAAATGTTTCTTGAGCAGCATATTATTATGATTTCTGAAAATTATGTGACACTGAAAACTGGAGTAATGATGCTGAAAATACAGAAATAAATGACAGTTTAATAGATATTCACATAGAAAACAGATGATTTAGATGAAAATAATATTTCACAATTTTGACTGTATTTTTGATCAAATAAATGCATCCGTTGTGAACAGAAGCGACTCATTCAGAAACATTGCATGGAGGTGTTTTATGCATGCCTTGCATTACCTTGTGTCCTTTAAATCCAGGAGGGCCCATGGCTCCCTGAAGGCCTGGAAATCCCATCTCGCCCCGCTCGCCCTGTGAGATTCACAAAACCACTGAGAGTAAACCCTTCACCTCACATATCCAGAGAACGCTGAATACAAACCTCACAACTGAGTGACTTCATGCACAAAATCTAATCTACAAAACACGAGGCTCTTATTATTATTATTATTATTTTATTTACAGGGGCAATGCACATTAATAAACATAACTGTAAACGTGCCAGAATTAGCCCAAAAGGCTATTTTTCATCTGTAGACCCTTGACAGAATGTTAAAAGGTCACCCTAAAACAAAGACAGAGCATCACACATATACACATCATATGAAGAGAGAAGATAAAAAAAAAAAAAAATAGATTAAAAATTCTATATATTACAGAAACCAAAAATCACACACAATCAGAAAAATCGCTACTAAAATACAAAATATAAGTGAATTATCTAAAACAAGGTACACATGAGAGAAAGAGAAAGAGAGAGAGAGAAGAGAAAGATGTCAACAGGAGAGAGCAACATAGCCAAGAGCAATTAGTACAAGGAAGTCTATTGTCAAGAATACAATACTAATGTTGACAGTGCTGAGTTGTCAGTAACCATTTTTTAAGATGAGACTGAAAAGAGCCAAAAGTATGTAATCGTCTAATTGTTGATGGGATGGAGTTCCATTCCCTTGCAGCTTTGACTGAAAATACAGACTGACTGAAGTTAGTTCTTTTGAAAGGAATAATACAGTCCCCTCTTTCCCCACCCCTTGTTGATCAGTGAGCAGTTGTTCTAATATTCACAAACTGTTTAATGGTGAAAATAAGCTATTCATAGTCTTAAACAGCAGACAAATATGTACATATTTGATCAAGTTATCCCAGCTTAGCAAATTGTATTTCTTTAAAATTGAGCAATGATGAAACTGAACTGATTTCTTATCAAGAGTTTTTAGTGATTGTTTATACAAAGACTAGTGGTTTCAGAGTAGTAATACTGGCGTGCGACCAAGTAGTTAAACAGTAAGTAATATGAGAAATAATCATGGAATGCATATATATCAGAGCGGCGTCAGATGACATATAATCACGAATAAATCTAAAATTTGATAAACTAAATCTGACCCAGTTACAGACCTTTTTAACCTGCGCCTTAAATGAAAGTTTGGAATCAATCAGAAAACCAAGGTACTTATATTCAGATACAACTTGTAATCTTTCTCCTGATACAAATACATCTGGCACTACACTTAAATTCTTAGTTTTGGTGATAAACATACACACTGTTTTAGAGATGTTTAACTGTAAGCAGCATTGTTCTAGCCAAGCTGCAACATGAACCAAGGATTCTGTAAGTTAATTTGCAACTTGTGACACACTACTTCCGTGTATATAAATGACAGTGTCATCTGCATACATTTGAATGTTAGTGTTAGGACAGACGGATGGAAGATCATTGATGTACAACGTAAAAAGTAAAGGACCCAGAATAGATCCCTGTGGAACACCAGTGGATATACTTAGGGGAGCTGAATTATAATTATGTATACTAACATACTGTGTGCGACCTGACAAGTATGATTCGATCCATCTTAAAGTATGTGAAGGAAAATTTAAACTTAATAATTTAGACAAGAGAATTCTATGGTTTAGAGTGTCAAAGGCCTTCCTGAGGTCAAGAAACACAGCCCCGAAAACCCCTCCTTTATCTAATAGAAACTTGACTTTTTCAGTGAAATAGCAATTTGCCATCTCGGTTGAGTAGTTTGCTCTGAAGCCAAATTGCATTGGATGTAAAGCAAAATAACTATTATTTAAATAATTAGTGATTTGTGCAGCCATCAATTTCTCTGCAACCTTTGAGACTATAGGTAAAATACTAATCGGTCTGTAATTACTAACAGAGTGAGGGTAACCACTTTTGAATATAGGCACAATAACAGATGACTTCCAAGCACATGGGAACATCCCCTGAGAAACTGAAAGATTGATAATTTTAGTGATAGGATTAACTAACGATTCACTAAGCTCTTTAAACATTATCACATCCATACCAAAAATATCCTTTGCTCTGGATGGTTTAAGAGATGTAATTGTTCTTGTGACGTCTAATTCAGAGACTGCCCTTAGAGTAAGGGCTTGTTCCACTGTATTAACTGTATAAACTTCTGAATACTTAGGGGAAAAACATTGCGAAATTGTGACTACCGAGTCAACAAAGTAATAATTAAGTGCTTCGGCTACATCAGCTGGATTGTTAGTCAGCTGCCCGTTAACCATCAATTCAAGTGATGACCTATCTTTTCTTTTTTCACCTTTTAAGTAGTTCAACTTATTCCAGATTGTTTTTGAATTAACTATAGCCTCATTAATTATTCTCAGGAAAAAATTACCGTTAGACCTGCGGCTCCAGGAATACCTGCGTCTCCTGTGTTACCCTGAATAAACGTCCACAAACACACACGTCTGCTGCATGCATTTATAAAATCATCCATTATAACGTGACTAGAAGAAGCCATTTTTTTTCCTACACTGATAAAAGACTATTAATCACTTGAAATATTTAATGAAATGCTGTTACAAAACCGGCAACCTAAATGATTTTGTCCAGCGTACTTCTATAATCCATTTGATAAGGGCACAAATCCAGGAATGGAATAAATGTAATCTTCGCATGGCTATTCCCACCTGATTCTAGTCAAGGTATTAGCATAATTGCCAAAGGTGATGTTTGGAGCAGACCAAGCTTGGGGCCGTGGAGTCCGTCTGCTCCGGGGGGCCCCGGCGTGCCCTGAAGGATTTAATCAGGCAGGATTCAGAGTTAAACTGAAGCAGTGAACGCTGATAACACACAGTTTTAATACAAACAAACCTTCAGCACAACTCTAGAAGACACTTACTTGACCGAAATAGGAACTCACTTCAATTAAAAGCACTGGCAGAAGCCCTAAACACAGAGGCGCAACAGATGTGGTCCAGCACTAGGTGGCAGCAGCGTTTACTAGGACTCAGGCGAGTGTTTGGCTCTGGTCATCAAAGGTCATCCTAACATTGTTTACTCTGTTACTGAGTCCCAGACTGATCGCTGGTGAGCGTTTGACCCCTGTCAAGATCGATCTTTTCCTCTCTGATGAGCAGCTCTACCGGTTAGGGTTAGGTTAGAGTTAGGATTAGGAGTTAGGTTAGGGTTAGATTATGTTAAATTAGTCTAGGTTATAGTTAGGGTTAGAGTTAGGGTTAGGGTTAAGGTTAAATTAGGTTAGTCTAGATTAAGGTTAGGGTTAGGGTTGGGGTTAGAGTTAGGTTCGGTTAAATTAGTCTAGGTTAGGGTTAGGTTAGGGTCTAACCTAGGTCTCCATCCAATCCCATTTCTCTGAAGTGTCTTATTTGAACAGTAACACGATGGGGGTAAAAGGTGAAGCTGAACTCACCGGAGCTCCTCTTGACCCAGCTGATCCTTTCTGTCCCGGTGCTCCTCTCTCACCCTAAATTCCAGCAAACACAGGATCCATTGCATCAGTTTGAAATGCGCCATGTCACAATTCAAGATGCAGTGAATGTATATTGTTTTAAAGGCAGGTGTTACTGCCATACAACTGCTGCCATTGTGCCGTAGGTGCAGCATTGAAATATATCTAGTTATGTTTAACCTCATTTATATTACATTGATAAAATGTGCTTGGACATGGGTGAATTTCACAAAGAACATGTCCAGGTCATATTTCATTGAATAATCAACAGGGGAAAAAATCAAAGCAAGAAAATAAATAATGTTTTGAGTAAATTAAATATATCTTGATGCCTTTGGTGTTTTTCTGAGACATAAGTATATTTAAATAAATAAATACATAAATAGTTATTTATTTTATTTACATTATGCATTGAATGTATATACATTTTATAGAGAATTTAATGGAGCATCTATTTATGAAACTGACAAATAAAATAAAATTAATATAAGAATATATACTCATTTTATTTTATTTTTTGGCAATTATTCTAAAATGTGCAGTATAACACTGAACCCACAAGTGAAGGCTTGCCTGAACCTGACAGTTATGAGCATGCTAGTTGAAATCAATCAATCAATCAATATTTTATTATTATTCAATTCAATTCAATTCAAGATAATTTGTATAGCGCTTTTATTTATTATTAGTAGTAGTAGTATTATACAAACTCATTATATATACATTTATTAAAAAAATTATAATGCATTATAAAACAGTAAACAGTTATAAAAAGGTGATATTTAAAAACCAAGTAAATGGCAAACTGATATTCTAAGCAGTAAAATGCATAAAATGCTTGCACCTGTGTGTGTGTGTGTGTGTGTGTGTGTGTTTGTGTGTGTGTGTGAGCACGTGCGTGTGTGTGAGTTTGAGTGTGTGTGTGTTTGTTTGTGTGAGTGACTGCAAGTGTGAGTGCGTGTGTGTGTGTGTGTGTGTGTGTGTGTGTGTGTGTGTGTGCATGCGTTCGTGAGTGTGTGTGTGTGTGTGTGTGTGTGTGTGTGTGTGTGTGTGTGTGTGTGTGTGTGTGTGTTTGCATGTGTATGTGTGTGTGTGTGTGTGTGTTTGCGTGTGTGTGTGTGTGTGTGTGTGTGTGTGTGTGTGTGTGTGTGTGTGTGTGTGTGTGTGTACCTGTGGTCCGCTCACTCCTTCCTCTCCAGGTATTCCTTTGATTCCCTGTAAAGCACACAATCGGTCATGGTTCAGTTTCTAGCGCTCTTCTGGTGCTAATGACCTTGAGTTTGGAACAGAGTCGGGATCGAGACCTCGCTCTAATTCCATCATTCATCGTGTTCTTCTTCTCCGGTTACTGTTATTACAGCATTACCAGGATGCCACTCAATTAATCTACGCTCTGGCAAAGCTATTGCTCAAATGAGAGCCTGCCAAGAAAAAGGACACAATTGACTCTCTGACATTCCCACTGTCAGTTTTTCTAGCCTGCTAAATGACTTTAATTGAACTCCATTAAAAACGTCCTCATCCATCTGCTTCCTCTGACACTCCAGAAGAACATTAAGCACATTACAAAAGCAAAAACCGCACTGTTAGCAGCATTTCCCTCTAAAATCTTATGTCCTGCTCTTTTTTTAAGATTCAACATCACATCTTGTAAAGTTTTCACCCTGATAACTTTTACTATGGTATACCAAGACCCTGCCTAATACCACACAAACCTCAAAATATGTCATATTTCATGATACTTTATTTACATGATAAATCATTGTTATTATTATTATTATTACTATTAGTATGTATTTGAGCGAGATTGTGAATGTAATTACTTGAAAGGTGTCATACCTGACTCTAAGTGTTCATTTTCCCGGGTTGAGATGTAATGATAGTAGCAGGAAACGACTTATTAGCCAATCAAAGCCAGGCTTTCAAAACACAAAAGTGTCTAAATATCAGTGAAACCAGATCATTACTGGCACGGTATTTATCATTATTTAAAAACGGAAATGAGTAAAGTAAGCACATTGCGCATGAATCTCACTAAATCTGACGTCATACTGCACCAAATTAAATTCAATTATATTTTGCATTAAGAAAATTAGGAAAAATATCCACATTCTTATGAACATTAACAAAAAAAATCACTGGAATAAAATAATGCTTTTATTTATTGTTTACACTAGCGTTCAAAGGTTTGGGTTGGGTAAGATTTCTAAGTGTTTCTGACTCTTCTGCTCATGCATTTATCTGATAATGCGAAAATACAGTACAATTTTTGAAATATTAATATGATATAAAACAGATGTTTTCTATGTGAATATGTGTTAAACTGTGATTTATTTCTGTTTTTTCAGCATCATTACTCCAGTCTTCAGTGTCACATGATTTTCAGAAATCATAATAATATGAAACATTTCTGATTATTATCAATGTTGAAAACATTAATATTTATGTAGAAACTAAAATTCATTTTATTTTCAGGATTCACAGATTAATAGAAAGTTCAAAAGAACAGCATTTATTTGAAATATAAATGTTTTTAACATTATAAACGTCTTTACTGGCACTTTTGAGCAATTTAACATGTTCTTGATAAATAAAAGTTTTTTTTAAATAAGGTATTAAAAAATTGAAACAATTTTTATTTATCCCAAACTTTTGAAATGTTTTGAAATGTATTTATTGATTTACATATACATATCAGGACGTACATTACAATACAAAAAAACCTAAATATATAGGGAACACAATTTATTGTTTTGTCTTTTCATTTTGGAGTTGTTTTGCGAGATTCACCCTTATTATGTAATATAATAAGAATAATGTAAGTTAGCACTATACAGGATTTTATATTCCCAAGTGAAAAATAAATATACTTAAATGTATTTGCAAAACATTTATTTCATGCTAAGTTTACTACTGTCATGAATCAAGCCTCTGTGGCTCCCTCCGAGCACCACCAGAGGGATCGCTCACCCGTGTACTAACCAGTTCATCCGGACTCCAATTCCCACAAAACCCCGTGCCTGGGACTGATCACCCGTACAGGTGTCAGTCATTAGCTGGGCTACTTAAGCTGAGCTCGCTCACGCATCAGTGCGAATTCTTGTCCTGCCCAGCTGACAATTCCAAGCGTTATCCTGTTTCGATTACCTGTTGCCTACCTGATCTGTTTACCCACTCTGACTGTCTGCTGCCTGCCTCGACCCTTTGCCTTCTCTCCGTTTACGATTCAGCCGTTCTACGATATCCCTGACACTGTTACCAGATCTGTGCCTGACTCGTTGTACCTCTAATAAAGCTGCTTATGGATCCCAACGCCACTGACTCTGTGTTACAACTACAAATACATTTTCATAGGTATGTACTTAATAAAATACCATGCAATTTTATTTTTAGTATACTACACTGCTATACTTAAAGTCTGCTAAATTGGAACAACTTTGTGCTTAATGAACTTTAATTGTGCTGAAGAGTGATTAAATATATACTTAGTATTGTACTAAAGTGGAGCCATTGCAAGTACACTTCAGGTACGCTTTAATATTTAGCATTTAAATAATCAAAAGTGATTAAAACAGATTTTAGATTTAATATTAAGAGATGTGCATTGTGCACAAGTAGTACACCTAATGAAGTTTAATTATCATTTTTATATCAGTAAGTCTCGAGTTATCTGTCAGTAAACATGTTATTAGATTTGAACTATACTTAGCATGAAATAAATGTGTTTTAAATATAATACGTTTCACTAGTGTTGTTTCATGGCGTTTGACACAGGAGCAGCGCTTCATTCAGACTGGTCATTAAGTGTGTGGGTGACTGTAAGAAGAAAGCAGGCTTGTTTATGTGTTCTGGATGAACATGCCATTATTTCAATTTGACTGTATGTATGCATTTAACACAGATGCAGATCAAACACGAAATCCATTTTTCTCGCATGTCTCAATCAAGAAAGCAAACAAAGATAATGCTAATTGATTGCAGATGTAAAGCTTCGCACATTTGAGGCTGTAATTTGAATTTGTATTTTTACAATTTATAAAAATGGGAGAGGCTGTGCTGGACTCTATAGTATTCAGACTCTGAAGTCTGTCTCAACCACACAATGAAATTACAACTTTATAATATAATTCACACTTTTCGTCCACACGATTCTGAGAAAAAAAGTCAGTTGTGATATTTAAACTCATAATTGCAAGAAAAAACTTTATTTCATATTCTGTGAAAGAGAGAAAAATAAAAAAATAGAATTCTAAATTCCAAAGTTTAGAATTATGAGAGAAGAAAGGTCAGAATTGCAAGATTTAACCTTGCAATATATATATATATATATATATATATCAATATATAAACTCCGATTTGTGAGATGCAAAGTTGTAATTGCAAGAAAAAGACAGAATTGTGATTTTATGTCCCGCATTCCTGACTTTGTCTCATAATTCAGACTTTTTCTCAGAATAAAAACAATTTGAGAAAAAGTTGTGACAAACTTACATCTGCAATATTAAATTCAGAAATGTGAGACGTCAACTTAGAATAGCAAGAGTTATGAGTTTTTCGAATTCTGACTTTTTAAATTTGTTTCTTAATTATGAATTACTGGAAAAATTCAGAATTGAGAGATATAAATCTAGAATTGTGACAATGCAGAATTGTGAGATATTAAAAAGTTTAAATTGTAAGAGTAAAAGTAGCAATTAGCGTATTCTATATTCCATAGCAAAGAAGAAAAAATGATTTTTGGAATGTAAACTTGGAATGGCAAGCAAAAAAGCCACAATTATGTGAGTTGCACTTCATTTATATATTGCATTTCTGAAACTAAATTTTGGGACATAAACTCAGAATTATGAGGGGGAAAAAGTCAAAATTGTGAGATAAAAATCACAGTTACCTTTTTTTCATCCTGTGGGAGAAATGGGCTTCCATACATGTGTGAGTCATAACATAAGCAGCACAGGTATATTTGTAGCAATAGCCAACAATACATTGTAGTCAAAATTCTACATTTTTATTTTATTACAAAAATCATTAGGATATTAAGATCATGTTCCATGAAGAAATTTAGTAAATTTCCTACCATAAACATAATTATTGATTAGTAATATGCATTACTAAGAACTTAATTTGAACAAATTTAAAGATGATTTACTCAATATTTAGATTTTTTTGCACCCTCAGATTTTCAAATATTGTCCAAACCATGCATCAATGGAAATATTATTTATTCAGTTTTCAGATGATGCATAAACCTCAGTTTCTTAAAATTGACCCTTATGACTGGTTCTGTGCTCCAGGGTCACATAAGAGCAATTAAATTAGTAACAGTTGCTCTTGAAAGACCTCCGAAAGTAAAAGGTTTTAGTGAGAGAGTCTGGATGATGCTAAACCGTAATGTCAAGACATTTCGATGCACTCAAAATAAAACCTTTGTTTGTTTGTCACGTGTTGGATGTGTTTGACGTGATGGCAGGTTCAAATGGAATGTGAGGGGAATGTCAGATAGCTCGTATTGTCATGCTGGCTCTCATCACACCTGTAGATCTGTAAACACTGCAGGACCACTTCTACACAGAATACACTTCCCTGTTTAGTGTTTCTTTGCTTTATGGAGCCACTGCAAAGGCACGGTCAGATTTATGACACTGCTGATTTGTTGTTTAGATGGGATCATTGAACTTATTTTAGATATGCATTTAGATCTGACACACATTTAACCGATGCAGCTTATGTTAAATATTATAAAAGAAGAGGAAGAACAGCAGAAGTGACTCACTGGAACTCCTCGTGGTCCATCTGCTCCTGGCAGGTCCGCGTCTCCTTTCTCTCCCTAACAAACACACACACACAAACAAACACACGTGTTCACCAACATATCACATGTTTCAGATTGTGGCACTCAGAATCCCTTTAGAGACACGCTCAGAATAAAGTGGATGCTCCATGAAGGGGTTGAAGTTAAACGAGAAGCATATTTATTTCTCAGAGAAAGGAGTCTATGACAATTAAAGCGGTGTTGTGTTTGTTTTGCTCTCACTGGACACATAAAACACGCCTGGGGGTGCTGGAATACAAGACATAGCATCGATAATCTGACTTTTATGTGCATTTTATGTTTTCTCTGTTTTTAGTTCTACACTACAAAGATCCATAAATACACAAACAAACACCGCAGAGTTTTATTATTATTATTATTTTGTATTGTTGTGAACTTGGTTCTTCTAAAGTGTAGGAAACTCAGAAGAGAAGACCAGGAGACTTCGGATTGGATCGTCAGCAGGATTCTTTATTGAGAACAGAAGCTGTTGGTATCTGTAGTCATCGAAATCTCAATCTTAAGTAATTTTACATGGTATCTTTATAGGCATTTTTGGAGGAGGGACTTTTGGAGGTGGAGACAAATAACAAACAACGCATGCAACTGAGGGAGGCGTTGGTTTGTTACCAAATTCCCGTGGTTCTAATCTCATCAACATAATAGTTTTTCAAATGCATAGACACTAATCCAATCAACCTAGCGATTCCACGTCTGGGCCAGGGAGCCAGGAAGTCTGGGCCAGAAAGCCATTTGCAGAACAAAAGTTGAAAGTCTCAGTAGTCTGACTCATTGAACTTACCATTATCATAGAGACAAAGGCACAGCTGTCTCAAGCTCAATGGTCAGGAAGCGATCTCAAGCACCTGAATTGCCTGACAATTTCTTAGTCAGGAAGTGAATAATAAGAATCTAAATTAAACATTTAAATAAAATTTGTAATCTCACAATTCCCCCTTTGAGAGTTCTAATAACTCTCACAAAATACAAATTTAGACACCTAAAAGTTAATTCTTGTGACTTGTAATCGTTACAGACACATAGTACATGTTCTGTGTTGCTTATATGTAATTGCATGCTGACACAGAAACAAAACATGCAATTAGGGTCCGTAAGGTTCTTACGGGTAATAATCTTTTCTGGTCGGAACTGTCATTTCCTCGTGAGAGAAGGGAGTAATTTGCTGAAAGAAACACTTGATACTGTGGATGCATAGATAGTACGCAAGTAGGAGAAACAACAGCAGAATTGCTATTTCCTTGATCCACAGCCAGGGTTTACCTAACAAGTTTCCGAACCATGAAGAATTATCTTCAGTCATCTGGTGTAATTTTGCTGAAAGACCAAGAATGTCTTGTTGGACGAAAATCTTGATCATGTTAATGGATGACTGAAGTTCCCGTATGTGAGTCTCTGCGTTGTGTATTTTTTTATTTTTTTTTATTCTTTTCTCTTTCTTGTGTGATAGTTGGCTCGGCAATGGGTCTAGTTGTTTTCTAGAGGTTGTGGCTTCATCCGCAGGTGAGAAAGGGCGGTGCATATGGATCTCAGGACAGCCATCAAGTGGTATCTGCACAGAGGAAGAAAGAAACCAAAACAAAAGAGAACAACGGCACATAGCAGTATTTGTTGTAGAGTCTGCAAACATTAGGGTTGTATCCTCTGTTCAAATATAGTCTGCTATTGTTGTTCCTTCTTTCCCTATTTCTCAATTCCTGCGACACCTAAAGAACAGTGAGGAAAGGATGGACTATTGGATGGGAAAGGCCTATGAGGAAATCTTCACCGCAGGGTTGGCCCCCGAAGCCTGTTGCTTTCGGTTCTTCCCTGGGCTCCTCACTGGTTCTTGTGTCTGTCCTATCCTATCCCTGCAGGGGGAGGAACAACTTTACAGTGTGACACATGAGTCCAAGTTTTCCTTCCTTGACACAATACTGCAGCAGCTGTAATCAACATCACTTGATGTGGTCCGTACCACTTAGGCTCTAATGGCTTGTTTCTGAACGCCTTTATCATGACCCATTGACCTGGGATGATTGTGTGTCCACCTTCTTGTGGAGTCTGCCAACACGACTCAACTCTCTCTTTGGCACTCTGCACTGCCTTTGTGAGGTTTTCACAGTAAGCGATCAGGGCATCTGAAGCAATGTGCACATCAGCATTTCTAAGATCAATCACACCTGGCATCTGCATTGGGCGTCCAGTAATAATCTCATGAGGGCTCAGTCCTAATTGATCTGTTAGGTGATGCTCTCATACTACACAGTACTGCGGGCAGTGCTTCAACCCATGGTACTCCTTCCTGATGCATTTTGCTTAGCCTGGTTTTGATTGTTCTGTTTGATCGTTCAACCTGTCCTGATACTTGTGGCCTATAGGGACAGTGAAGGTTCCACTTAATCTTCAACATTCTAGACACTTCCTTGACTACCTGTCCTGTGAAGTGGGTACCTTGATCTGAGTCAATGCAATCTGGTAATCCCCATCTGGGAATGAAATCAGTGACAAGACATTTAGCAGTATGTGCAGCTGTAGCACGCCCTGTTGGATAAGCTTCTACCCATCTTGAGAACTTGTCTATTACTACCAAAACGTCAGTTTTTCCTTTACAAGGGGGCAACGATATGTAATCAACTTGCAGGTGACGAAATGGCCCTGGTGGAGCTGGGGTATGTGCTGCTGGTGTAGTGGCTGCTGGTACATCATTATTTTTCTGACATGTAACACATCTCTTGACTGTTTCAGTGGCTGCGTTTCTGAATTTTGGATTCCACCATTGATTTGAGAACCTGTGATTCATCGTTGCTGGACCACTATGACCCAAACTGTGTATTTGTTGAGCCAAATATGGCAACAGTGATCCGGGAGCAACATACTTTCCCCCTTTGGTCCAGCAGCCGGATGAATCCACAGTGGCTCCTTTGTCTAACCATGTCCATGCTTCATATAGAGGAACGTCTTTATACAGATCAACGATTGATTCAGGAGGTAGAATTGTCTTCTGTGCTGTACTACCTGAACACACTTGTACAGTTGCATAGAAACAAGCCTGTTTAGCCACCTACATCAGCAAGAGCATTACCTTTAGCTTCCGTAGTATTAGTTGTGAGATGTGCTTTCACTTTGATCACCGCTAATTTCTTTGGGAGTTTCATGGCAAACATTAAATCTTTCACTAATCCAGCATGCTTAATGGGGGATCCAGCAGAAGTTAGAAATGTTCTGGTTTGCCAAATGACGCCAAAATCATGAATTACCCCAAAAGCATACCTGGAATCTGTGTAGATATTTGCAACCGATCCTGAAGCTAGCGTGCATGCTCTAGTTAAGGCTACTAGTTCTGCAGCTTGAGCTGAAAAATTATCTGGAAGACGACCTGAAGCAACTACTTCAGTGGTGGAAGTTACTGCATATCCTGCTCGTCTGTTACCCTCAATAACTTGAGCTGAACCATCAACAAACAACTCCAATTCTGCGTTCTCTATGGGAGTTTCTGCTATTTCACTTGTCGCTGCATATGTAAGCGTAACACAATCATGAGTCATTTCGCCTTCATCCTCTAACACAAATTCAGTCATTGCAGACATCATACATGAGGATGGGTTCGTGACTGGTGCACGCTGTATAACAATATTCGGGGCTGTGAGAGTTGCTAACCAATTTCTCCAACGGGAGGAGGTGACAGAAGTGACTTTTGCTTGATTCATTAGTGCGGACACTGCGTGAGGGCATTTTACGTTTACAGCCTGACCTAACACCATTCCTGATGAAGCCTGAAGCGCTAGATGAACTGCCTGTACTGCTCTGAGGCATGGGCCCATACCTTGAGCGACTATGTCAAGTTTACCGGAATAGTAATGAATTGGGCGTAAGCTGCCCCCATGATCTTGCATTAGACATGCAGTCATAAAGCCTAAGTGTTCATGGACATAAAGCACAAAGGGTCTATCAGATTGGGCAATTCCTAATGCTGGTGCTTGACATAGTGCTCTCTTCAAATCATTAAAAGCTTTGAGATGAAGTTCTTCCATACAAACAGTATCTGAATATTTACCATGGCCTTTCAACAAATCATAGAGAGGCTGAGCAATCGAGGCATAGTCTTCAATCCAAGGTCTACAATAACCTGTTGTTCCTAAAAATGAGCGGAGTGTTTTAATGGTAGTAGGCGGAGGTATGGCTTTGACTGAAGCCGCTCGATCCTGTGTAATGGATCTATTTCCTGCACCAATTGTTTGACCCAGAAATGTGACTTGCTTTTTAGCGATTTGAGCTTTGTGAAAGCTGCATTTGTGTCCTTGTTTATGCAAATAGTCCAACAATGATGCCAATTCAGTTTGATGTACCTCATGATCTGTTGAGGCAATCAAAATATCATCGACATATTGGATCATAGTGGACTGTTTTACCGGACATTCTGGGTCACACAAATCACGTCTGACAGCCTGATGATATATGGTTGGGGAGTTTTGAAATCTCTGTGGCAATCGTGTCCACTGGTATTGTTCATAGTCAACTGTGAAAGCTAACCATGGCTGGCTGTCAGAGTGCAACGGTACAGAAAAGAATCCATTAGACATATCAATTACTGAAAAAATCTTACAATCTAATGGTAAGCCATTACAAAGTGTAGATGGATCTGCCACTAGGGGGGTGATTTTATCAATATGTTTATTGGCTACTCTGTAGTCTATTGTAAGTCTCCAGGTCCCATTAGATTTCTTGATGGGCCATATGGGCGAATTACATGGACTGTTGGTTTTAACTAGCACTCCTTGCGTCAGCAAATTTTCTACAATAAGTTTGATTCCCTGTATAGCTTCCTTATTAATCAGATATTGTTTGGTGACCGGCGGTGGAGTTCCTGTCAATTTAACTGGTTCTACACCTGTCAACAACCCACAATCATCCTTGTCTTTAGCCCAAATTGGATGATTCTGTAAGAAAGCATACTCGGGAGGGGTTGCATTATTGGTAGAAATCTGTGCTGAGGACATTTTTATGCTAGTAGATTCTGAGGACATGTCTAAAGTTAGATTTATTTGTCTCAGAAGATCCATGCCTAAAATTGCACCTGTATTTAATGGAGCGCATAGCAATTTTGTAGTCAGAGTTTTTGGGCCAAATTGTACCTCTATGGGCGGAGTTTCATACAAAACAGAATCTTCACTTATTACACCAGTTAAACAAAGTTTGGTTTTCTTGTATGGGATGTTTAAACCTTGTGCCAATTTTGTAGGAATTACTGTAATTTCTGCACCTGTATCAAGCAAAAAATCAATCTCTTTCTCTTTTATGCTACCTTTCACAAAAATTATTTGGTCATTGTGTTGGATTACAGGGGAAAGGTAGCTACTCACAGCCCCAACAATTAGTTTTTTTCCTGGTCTTGTTGTGCTCTTAGAAGAGCCTGAACTAGCTGTCCTACAGTTTCAGTGGTCACTGGCGGAACTACTTCAGGGTTGTCGGCAGGCTGAGAAGGAGCAGAATTATGCATAGCATTTCTTTTACTATCTTGCAACTTCTTCCTACACTCTTTCTCCCAATGTCCTAATTTTCCACAGTATTTGCATTTGCTTTCTCTTTTAGACCATCTATTGTCTTGTTTCGTTGTGTTAAACGTAGCTGCTGCTACTCTTACTTTTGCCTTGACATCAGCATCTCTTTCCCATGTAGCTAACCTGTCTAGGTTACTTCTGAGAGTTCTGTTAGACCAAGTTAGATCTAAGAATGGTAAAGCTTTTCTGTATTCGGCTACAAGGCCATCTGACCAGATACGAACCAGGGGTCCCTTGTCATCTAGCACACTTTCAGGGTCATCAACAATTCCACTGTAGATTACAGCTGACTGACAAAATCTCTCAGTATATTCACTCACAGTTTCTTCTTTCCTTTGCACACAGGTAGTAATTCTAGACCAATCTATTTTGGGTCCTAAGATATTCTTTAGGATTTTCAAAATACCTTCTCTTAAATCACCCTTACTGGCATTTCGCAGTTCAGAAGCAACAGCAGATTCAAAACTGTTGAATTCAGATTCAGTTAGAATTTGTGACATCAGCTGCGTGACTTCTGCCAACGACATGTCATAAAGACGCATTTTACTGATCAATGTTCTTCTAAATTCAGAAAAATGTGTGCGTGCTGACGGTAAACTCTGAGATAGTCTCTCTATATCTTTAGGACATAAAGCTTTGGCAACAGTTTGTATTTGCACAACAGAAGAATTGAGAGGAACACTATCAGTTTCCTCAATTCCCTGAGATCTTCTCCTAGCACCACACACATTGACTGAATTTACAGGCACATCAGTTACTGATTGGAGAGCTACATCTGTTTCAAAGAACGCTTGTAAATCAGGGTAAATGTTATCAGGCTGACTAACTTCCACATCAGTTTTTGCTGCAGCTTTCTTGAGGTTCAATTTCTTAGTCAAAGTGGATACTCTAGCACGGAGTTCGTTGTTCTGTTTCTCTAGCTCTGAGTTACGCTGAGACTGTTGTGTAGCTAGTGTTACACTGAATTCTCTGTGACAACAGATAATGCCTTTCACATTGTTCTTACGAATACTTGCTCCTAGTACCTTTTTACACTCATCTACCAACCAAGTTTTGTCTGGATGAATCTCATATTTCTGCGTTAGTTCTTGTCTAACTTTTTCAGTGACTATTAGGTCCATTTGTTCCCCTAACAGCGTTTTGAATTCACTATCTGACCACAAAGGAGTCGCAAGACCAAACTTTTCTGTGGTTGGAATCAGCCTAGTATTCCTTCTAACCATTTTGTAAGTTTCTTCTGTACCACACAAACAAACACTAAAAAAAAAAAAAAAAAATTCTCTCATCAACAGAGGGTACACTTGTTAAAAAAAGCTTAACTATTGTTAACTTTCCAAATTACCAACACTTCACACTTAACTTCCCTGCCTACAAGAACAGAGGATAAACCAAAATTATTAGCACGAAATGCTAACCTTCCCTGCCTGAAACAGAGGATAACCAATTTTTAGCACGTAACGCCAAATCTTCCCTGCCTGAAAGAACAGAGGATAACCAATATCAAAATTATTAGCACGTAATGCCAAATCTTCCCTGCCTGAAACAGGATAACTTTCATCTCTAAAAAAAAAACTTTAGAGGATAAACTTAGTTAAACAAACCCTACAGATGTATGTTAACTCTTCTCTGACGGCACAGAGGATACACAATTTGTACTGGTCTTAGGTTCTTTTGGATTAGAGACAGCACTCACCACAACCCTTGGTTGAGAGAAAAATTCAGTCTGGGAATCTTTGTTCAGCTGGAAGTTTCGCTGGATTCCAAAAGATGCAGTCTGGATGCAGATCTTTGTTTGAGCTTGAAGTTTTCAGGTGAGGAAGCTGGAACTCGAATCCCGGGTTTCGGCACCATCTGTTGTGAACTGTTGTGAACTGTTCTTCTAAAGTGTAGGAAACTCAGAAGAGAAGACCAGGAGACTTCGGATTGGATCGTCAGCAGGATTCTTTATTGAGAACACAAGCTGTTGGTATCTGTAGTCATCGAAATCTCAATCTTATGTAATTTTACATGGTATCTTTATAGGCATTTTTGGAGGAGGGACTTTTGGAGGTGGAGACAAATAACAAACAATGCATGCAACTGAGGGAGGCATTGGTTTGTTACCAAACTTCCCGTGGTTCTAATCTCATCAACATAATAGTTTTTCAAATGCATAGACACTAATCCAATCAACCTAGCGATTCCACGTCTGGGCCAGGGAGCCAGGAAGTCTGGGCCAGAAAGCCATTTGCAGAACAAAAGTTGAAAGTCTCAGTAGTCTGACTCATTGAACTTACCATTATCATAGAGACAAAGGCACAGCTGTCTCAAGCTCAATGGTCAGGAAGCGATCTCTAGCACCTGAATTGCCTGACAATTTCTTAGTCAGGAAGTGAATAATAAGAATCTAAATTAAACATTTAAATAAAATTTGTAATCTCACAGTATGCATGCATATAAAAATATTTCAAATCAAAACATTCTAAAAACAAGATGCATGACTTAAGCAAAACTGTGCAAGTTAGTAAGAAAATGTTGCATCGTAAAATTAGATTTAGTTTCTTACCCCTCAGAAAAATAAATGTAATTCAGGACATATTTTCAGAAAACAAGTTCTGATACAACACTATGGATGAAATAATTGTCTAATATTCATACAATTATTATTGTATGAAAATCAAAGCTATATTCTATCAAAACATATTCTATAAATTCTACTATTCTAAAAAAACAATTCTGTTGATTTATCTCAACTGCTCTGTGTACCCATAAATACAGATGAACTAGACACAATTACTAGCAACATGGGAACTATTTTCTCCAATACGTTAGAAACTGTTGCACCCATCAAATTAAAAAAGGTTAGAGAAAAACGTGCCGCGCCATGGTACAACAGTTATACCCATTCTCTCAAGAAAGATACTCGTATTCTTGAGCGCAAATGGAGAAAAAGTAACTTGGAAGTCTTTAGAATTGCGTGGAAAAACAGTATGTCCAGCTATAGACAGGCTCTAAAAACTGCAAGAACCGAGTATATCCGCAAACTCATAGATAATCACCAAAACAATCCAAGGTTTTTATTTAGCACAGTGGCTAGATTAACAAATAAACAGATGTCACCCGATCTAAATATTCCCTCACAGTTTAATAGTAATGACTTTATGAATTTCTTTACTGATAAAATAGATAATATCAGAAATATAATAACAAACGTAGATTCTACAGCGTCTAGTACTTCAGCATCATTCATCGCACCCAAAGAAAAACTGCAGTGCTTTAGAACTATAGGACAGGATGAGCTAAATAAACTTATCACTGCATCTAAACCAACAACATGCTTATTAGATCCTGTACCAACTAAACTATTGAAAGAGTTGTTACCTGTTGCAGAACAACCGCTTCTCAATATTATTAACTCCTCGCTATCTTTAGGTCACGTCCCAAAACCATTTAAGCTGGCAGTTATTAAGCCTCTTATTAAGAAACCAAAATTAGATCCTTGTGAACTGGCAAATTACAGACCCATTTCAAATCTTCCGTTTATGTCGAAAATATTAGAAAAAGTAGTGTCTGCTCAATTGTGTTCCTTTTTGCAAAAAAATGATATCTATGAAGAATTTCAGTCAGGTTTCAGGCCCCGCCATAGCACAGAAACTGCACTTGTTAAAATTACAAATGACTTGCTTCTTGCGTCAGACAAAGGCTGTATCTCATTGCTAGTTTTACTTGATCTTAGTGCTGCGTTCGACACTATAGATCATGACATACTGATAGATCGATTACAAAACTGTACAGGTATTCAAGGGCAGGCTCTAAGATGGTTTAGATCCTACCTGTCCGATCGCTACCACTTTGTTTATTTAAACGGGGAGTCATCTCAATTATCACCAGTAAAGTATGGAGTACCACAAGGATCTGTCCTAGGTCCTCTATTATTTTCATTATATATGCTGCCCCTTGGTAATATTATTAGAAAATACGGGATTAGTTTCCATTGTTATGCTGATGACACTCAACTATATATCTCAACAAAACCAGATGAAACTTCGAAACTATCTAAGCTAACAGAGTGTGTTAAAAATATAAAAGATTGGATGACCAGTAATTTTCTTCTATTAAATTCAGATAAGACCGAGATATTACTTGTTGGACCTAAAAACAGTACACAGAATCTCTTGGATTACAATTTGCAACTAGACGGATGTACTGTTACTTCCTCTACAGTTAAAAATCTGGGTGTTATATTAGACAGCAACCTATCTTTTGAAAATCATATTTCCAATGTTACAAAAACAGCATTCTTCCATCTTAGAAACATTTCCAAGCTACGGAACATGTTAAGTGTTTCTGATGCAGAAAAGTTAGTTCATGCATTCATGACCTCTAGACTGGACTATTGTAATGCACTGCTAGGTGGTTGTCCTGCATCTTCAATAAACAAGCTACAGATAGTACAAAATGCTGCGGCTAGAGTCCTTACCAGGTCAAGAAAATATGACCATATTACTCCAATTTTACAGTCTCTGCACTGGCTACCTATTAAGTTTCGTATCAGTTACAAAATATTATTACTTGCCTATAAGGCCCTAAATGATTTAGCTCCTGCGTACCTAACTAATCTTTTATCACGCTACAATCCAACCCGCTCCCTAAGGTCGCAAAACTCTGGACTCTTGGTAGTACCTAGGATAGCAAAGTCCACTAAAGGAGGTAGAACTTTTTCATATATGGCTCCTAAACTCTGGAATAGCCTTCCTGAAAACGTTCGGGGTTCAGACACACTCTCTCTGTTTAAATCTAGATTAAAGACGCATCTCTTTAGCCAAGCATTCATATAATGCATCTCACAATCTTGTACTGCCAGTCCATCTGAACACATGCACATTATTATGCTTTAGCTTGGGTTATACTGATAATTTCATCCAGGGTTATTCCTGGAAGGAGCCGCTGCTACGCTAATTGTCTTACTGTTTCTATGTTACTGCCACGGGATTAACATCCCGTGGTAGTTAGGAATTACACAAGCCTCAGTCTGGATCCTACCCTTAAACGATAGAGATGACCGAACACCTGAGAAGAGACGATGACAACCCCTCCGAGGACCTCCGAGATGAGCCCCCAGAGACAGAGCTCCAGTGAGGACCTCGTCACCTAGACATCCATCGGGGAAAGACCCCTGGAACCAGTGGACCACTTACACTCTGACTTTGCTGCAGTTGGAACAAACTACTGATTTGTCTGGCCGGAGGGGAACTGGCCCCCCGACTGAGCCTGGTTTCTCCCAAGGTTTTTTCTCCATTCTGTCACCGATGGAGTTTTCGTTCCTTGCCGCTGTCGCCTCTGGCTTGCTTAGTTGGGGACACTTCATTTCCAGCACAATCATCGACTTGATTGCACAGATATTATTTAAAGTGAACTAAGCTGGACAATGCCACTACTAAATTCAATAATGAAATGCATTCAGCAGATAATTGAGTGTTAAATCCTGTCATTTTACATTATTGACAAATTTGCCTATTTTGATATTGTGCAGTGCTTTGTTACAATTTGTATTGTTAAAGGCGCTATATAAATAAAGGTGACTTGACTTGACTTGACTTGTAGATTATATCATTTCTATAAAAAAGAAATTATATAAGTGAATGCAAATAGTAAACAAAATATAAGATTAAATAGGATTAATTACAATGATATATGGTGAGGCCTTTTTTACATCTTGAATTAAGTAATTAATTAAATAATTTATCTATTTATGCATTTTATTTATTAATTGATTTATTTGTATTAATTAATTAATTTATTTATTTATTTATTATAATTAATGTATTAATTAATTTATCTATTTATTTATTTATTAATGTATTTATTTATTTATGCATTTATTTATTTATTTATTTGCCTAGAAACAGTCCTCTCTAAATGTGTTAGATGCTTTAAAGCTGAAAGAAAAAATGCTAAATATATATATAATTTTTTTGAATTGTAAAATATTCTTAAAAGGATATGTTCCCTGGAGACAGAGACGAAATGTCCTATCTAATGGTGATGTAAATGCATATTGTCTTAAGGATATGTATGTATTTCTGCTGGAAACAGCACACAATCTAGTTGAAGAAAATATTTTTCCTCTTATGTGTAGATGTGTACAGTCCTGCAGCAGTGTTCAGAGACAGTGTCCCGTTCAAGACTCATTGCCCCCAAGCAAAGAACCAATGTTTGCCCTCCATGAAAGCTTCAAGAACACTCACTAACACTTGGGCTTCGTGGGGCGCTTTGAAAGGCCGGGAGAAAGAGAAACTAGAGTTGTTGTTGTTGTTGAAGACCTTCCAGGACACATAAAACATATAAGCAAGCAAACCTTTCATTAGAAGAGCAGCGAGTCCGTCAGAGAAAGCAGAAAAGTGGATTGTGGCGGCCTGTGGAGCTGGACCCAATAACTACTCTGGCCTGACATCTGTAGGTGTGTTTGTATTCATAAAACATGTCCTATTCATAGTTTTCAGTCACGTAACCAACAGGAAGACTTGGAGGACATAACATCCATAGAACCGCAGCACAAGCGTGTCAATGTTTCATCTGTTTCCCAGACACAAATATGTACACCACCTCTCAAAATAATAAAACAAAGATATTTCTGAACAAAAAGCAAGTTTTGGTAATTTACGATTCATATTAAGCACCCAAAGCAATATTGCGATCTCAAACAGTGTGACAAAACATTGTAAAAACACTCAAACGGTAAGTTAAAATTAAGTATTCACTATATTAATAATGCATAGTTTACACAGGCAAGCAGATGAGGCCGAAATATGAACACAGTATGCTTAACGCTTCAGTGTTTTACTTATAATGGAAGACATTTAATGTGAAACTTTGCATTTGTGTTTATATTCTGGCTTCATCTTCTTGCCTGTACAACATATACATCATCAATAAGGAATCTGGCCTTTTAATATCTGTTTTACTACTAGATGCAATCTGTGTTAAAATAGCGGCGGTCAGTGGAGCAAAGCTTGGTTTTGTCCTCCAGGTGGATGTTTATATAAGAGTGTGATGTCACGTGAAAACTATCAATAGTGAGCAAACACTTAAAGCGTGCAGTTTGAGGAAAAGATGTCTTAGACATTAAAATAAACACAGTCCGTCCCACTCATCTGTGTCCAGTTTTAACATGCAGAATATCTAGACGACAAACATTGTCATGCATGTATGTATAAATGTTGCCGTTCTGTTATTGGTCTATCATGCACGTGTAAAATATTAATGCGCAACGTTTATGCAAAATGATATTATGTTGCTTATGAAATGTCCAGTGAGTGGTGCTAAAAGTGCATACATTTTTATTGAAAACAGGTGAACATAAATCTGCAAATGTTTTATTGCTTCTCATTCCAAGTGTAACGCTGTACCGGGTGCGCTAACGAGCAAGTATACTACATCAGATAGGACAAACATATAGACTGGTTATGTGATAAAAACATCAAAATGTATTAGTTTACAAATCATTAACTACAGTAAAAGTATAAAATAGTATTGTGCAAGGAACCACACAAAAATACAGCTTTATAAAATCATTATAATTGGTGTAAATAGAAATATTAGAGGTTGGTGTTGAAATGTCTGCAAACGGTCTGGTCTCGTAGTTATGTAAGTATTAATATGTAACATTTACAGGTACAAAATATACAGTTTGATATGCTTTGATGCTGAAACACAATTTGGATGTATTTAAAATGTAAACATTATTATGCATGAACCAAAAAATTGGCTTTTAAATCCAAAGCCAAACAAAGATGATTTATCGAGAATATAAAAAAGAACATAAAATGTAATGTAAGACATTTAAAAAAAAATTAGGTTCAGTAAATTAGCATAAAATATATTTTCAGTAACAATACAAATATATTTTTAGTGGTTTGGTGCAGCAAACACTACTAATAATGTGCTAAATACTACGTACACAACTGCAATATCTACTGTATTATGAAAATCTACTGTAAAAAGTCTAAAAACAGATTGTATGAATTATAATATGAATATGAATTATAATTAATACTGTATGAGCTTCGCACTGATGTGATATTTGTGCATTACTACAGTTTCCCATAAGCCCACCCACAGGAATCACATCTGCATCACATAAACAGATGTTCCTCCACCTTGCAAAGTATAGTCCCGCCTCAAAATGAAGATTTAGACTGAATTACAGGCTTAGAAAACAAACGTTTCACTGAAGAACAAGCTTCAGATTTGTTCTTAAACCCTCTGGCCTGGAAAGGTTTTCCAGTAAACATGTTTTCTGTTCTTCAACAGAAGGACTGGGCTACACATAATGATGTGTAGGATAATAAATAGTGACAGTATATGCCATAAATATCGTCCATAAGCCTAGACAAGCCTAAACAAATTTCCCAGCTCAGTAATTGGAAAATCACCCTTGGACAAAGGCTCTTTCTCTACTTTTTAAGGAATCCTGTTTGTTTATTTGGTCCCTTTGCTAAAGTCTTCAGCCAACGCTGCAGTCAGGACATCAGGATCCTTTTAAGACTCCTGCGACTTTTAATTGAAAATATTGATTTATTTGGAGTTCATATTAGAGAATATTAACTTTGGTAAACGTATTTCATGACATTATTCATCAAAAGAACCACTGTGGAACTTCTGTGAAAGGTTTAACAATGATGAGGCGATATAGAAACTTTCCAAACTCAACAAAAACTTCCTAAAACAGCACTCTAGTCACATGGGACAATTTTATGGTACATGCATAGTGAACTATACCTCTGATGTCTCTATTGAGCTATCGGTAAGCCCCTCCCCTCAAACACAGACTAGCCAATGGCAGTCGAGTATCAGTTATACGTGAGCAGAACTCGGACACCTTTAGGTTTCAGCATCATAGAGAAACATTGGAAGATGCGACACTTACATCAGTTTTATGGGGTTTATGCTTCAAAAATGTAAAAATTATGCTCCTGGGGAACTTGTAACACTGATTCCAGGTATCCTGAGAGGATGGACAATATAATTTATTTTATTCTATTTCCTGAATCCAAACAAAACGGAGAAAAATGTCCCAAAGTATTCAACCCCAATACAAATGAAGACAAAATGTAAATTTTCTGCTCGTCATACACTCATTAAGCTACACGTTTCACTTGCTCAAGCAGAACGTTAATGTTATCTTCAGCAAGGTATCTCTGGATAAAACTAGCAAACGTTAAAGTTATGAGTCCATGCTAACGTACAAACCTAAATAACGGACTGTGTCTTGTTGTCATGTTGTCATCCGCGCCCGTAATACGAGACTCCTCCCGCTTGCATTGAGATCTGGAAACCCTCGCTTCGAGTTATCCACCATATTTATTATTAAATACTTTATAAATCCCTCCATGGAATATTTAATTCCCATTTGGTGGCCTTCTGTTTCCAAAATTGTTCAAAAACATAGCAGGACAAGGTTTTCACTGCAGCTGTTATAGCAACAGCTATATTTATTGCTCCATTGCTATATTGCTATTAATGTATAAATGTATAAACAAGCAAATATTTTCAAAATATATACTGTATGAGGGAGTATTTACATAAACATAATAAATATACACAGTACACATACATATATAATTTAAACTAAAACTTTTATTTTGTTTGCGATTAATCGTTTGACGATGTCAGGGATTCATATATCTATATATATATTAGTTAATTATTTATTGAATGCTTTTCTATTTATTTAATATTTATATGAATTTATGTGTTTATTTTTTGACATGAGTCTGAGCGTGTTTGATGGACGTTCACCACACATAAACACATGTATTAGTTTACATGTGTGCATATGTGCGGTGAGTGATTTGACTCTGAAACTGTTTGGGGTTATCTGGGGAGTTTTTTTCTTCTACTAAAGTTAGGAGCTAGTTTTAAAGAGTTACACCACAGCATAATCGTTAAAAATCCAAAAAGTGAGAAGTCCTCTGTAGTCTGGAGTAGTAAACTTTATAGCAGCGTGCAGTAAACTCAACCAGAATGACACAAGCTGATGCTGACTGTACGTAAAAGACATTTACAAGTAAACTCTTGTTTTCTTTGAATGGTCTATAAAACAGCAAGTTGCATATTTCTAAGAAATAATGAGGAAAGGAGTAGCAAACTTAGAGACGAAGCGAGAATGTAAAATAGATTAAATTAAAAACAATGATTTACTGTTTCTACTAAAAAAAATTAAAATATATGTTGATATATGTGTTTAGATTCTACTAAACGCAACTCAGAAAGAACATCTCTGATGTTTGTTTGAGAAACAAAAGTCCATGCATTCATTTTTTACATTATTTTTATTTTCTCTGCAACCAGCTGAAATTAGATTTACCCTCCTCTAAATGACACAAACAAAATCAGATGTCGATAGTCAATTATAAATCATTTAAATCATAAATAATTTACTGTAATTATAATATTTACATATAATTATATGGTGTGTGTGTGTGTATATACTGTATATGCACACACACAAATTTAATACAACTTGCTATAATAAAATAGTCATGACATTTAGAATTAAATCTACTGATATTGTACTGTTGACTCTTGCCTGAATCTAAAAATAGCGTGGCTATTACAAAATTATTATACTGTTAGTATTTAGGTTTGGAAGACAAAATGACCAAAAATTATCCAAATGATCATGGAGTGTACGTCTATGTTGCTAAAGGCGTTCTACATGCAAACATTCAAAGCAATTTCCAAATTGTATCCATAATGTTGTTTATAAAAATCAAATGCCTTGAGATGTAAACCTCTGGCGTTAAATGTCTGTGCACTGTTTAGACTGTATTCAGAACACACATGACATTTACACACAGAATAAATGAGCCATCTGAACCGTTCCCAATGAAAACCCCGGCACTCGCCGTCAACATAACCGACCCGTTCCAGCATTTTACCAGAACTAATATTTAGATTCATTTCTCAGCCCGGTGGAAATGTGTTGACAGCATTAGTGTGCGTCTGATATCTACACGAGCTGACAGCAGCTGGACATTACTCTGAGTTACATCATGACTTCTGAACGTGTATAACAGAAAACAGACTCTGTGTGAAGCTCTTTCAGCTGGAGTGAGGCTGGCCGAGGGTCTAGACGTCAATTAAGATAGACAGGATGAACATGAGCCATTAATGCTTTTAGAACTCAATAACAAAATGCTTTTTGCTTCTAATTAAACAAGACGCCTGTGTTTTGACCCTCCGTCTGTTCTCATGCATTTGAACACTGAGAGGATCATTTATAACTGCAGGTATACGTCTAAGTACACATCTATTCATGGATATCCAAACATGAGTACGGGTGCTATTAGGTTTGGAGCGTTAGTGCCAGCGCAGGGTTTGTATTCTGTCGGTCAGACTGATTAATGTCTGATTAACTATTGCTTTGGTCTCTGCCAGCGAGTCCAACACAGTGCAGAGACTCACTTCAGTGTCGACTTATTGACCATCAAACTTTATATGCATTACTGGAACTTCTCTGTGAAGAATTTCAGTCAGGTTTCAGGCCCCACCATAGCAAATAAACTGCACTTGTTAAGATTACAAATGACTTGCTTCTTGCGTCAGACCAAGGCTGCATCTCATTGCTAGTTTTACTTTACATTTTACATTTATTAATTTAGCAGACGCTTTTAAACAAAGCGACTTACAATTGAGGAATACAATAAGCGATACATTATAAAGAGGCATAGACATAGGAAGTGCTTGTAATACAAAGTTATAGGCAGTGTTCAGAGCAAATCTAGCCAGAGAGTGAGAGGTTAAAGGAAAGAGAGCAAGGTTAAGGAAAGAGAGGTTTGTTGTTTTGTTTTTTTAAGATGAAGTCAAGTGATGATGGAAGAGATGAGCTTTCAGGTGTCATCTGGAAATTGTCAGGGATTCAGCATTCTGGATGAGAGGGTGAGAATTTAATTCCAGCAGCCAGGAACGGTGAACTAAAACGTTCTGGAGAGTGATTTTGTGCCTCTCTGTGATGGTACCACGAGGCGATGCTCACTCGCAGATCTCAGACTTCCGGGCTTTTACTTGATCCTTTACTTGATCTTAGTGCTGCGTTCGACACTATAGATCATGACATACTCATAGATCAATTACAAAACTATACAGGTATTCAAGGGCAGGCTCTAAGATGGTTTAGATCCTACCTGTCCGATCGCTATCACTTTGTTTATTTAAACAGGGAGTCATCTCAATTATCACCAGTAAAGTATGGAGTACCACAAGGATCTGTCCTAGGTCCTCTGTTATTTTCATTATACATGTTACCCCTTGTTAATTTTATTAGAAAATACAGGATTAGTTTCCATTGTTATGCTGATGACACTCAACTATATATCTCAACAAGACCAGATGAAACTTTTAAACTATCTAAGCTAATGGAGTGTGTTAAAAATGTAAAAGATTGGATGACCAATAATTTTCTCCTTTTAAAAATCTCCTCAGATAAGACAGATATAGTACTTATTGGACCTAAAAACAGAAAACAGAATATCTTGGATCACAATTTGCAACTAGACGGCTGTACTGTTACTTCCTCTTCAGTCAAAAATCTGGGTGTTATATTAGACCGCAACCTATCTTTTGAAAATCATATTTCCCATGTTACAAAAGCAGCATTCTTCCATCTTAGAAACATTGCCAAGCTTTGAACCATATTAAGTGTTTCTGATGCAGAAAAGCTAGTTCATGCATTCATGACCTCTAGACTGGACTATTGTAATGCACTGCTAGGTGGTTGTCCTGCAGCTTCAGAAATCATTCTAATATGCTGATTTGCTGCTCAAGATAAATTTATGATTATTATTAATGTTGAAAACAGCTGTGTTGCACAATATTTTTGTGGAAATACATTCTATGTTTCAGGATTTATTTGAAATACAAATCTTTTTTGACATTATAAATCTCTTTACGGTCACTTTTCATAAATTTGTCCTCGCTGAATTAAATTATTAAAAATCTTTTAAAGCTTTTGAATAGAAATGTACACAATAAAAACAAGGCTAAATATGATTAATGACCTCGACAAAGTTCCACAGCTTTTATTTAGGTTTAGCGATTCATTTCTTAGAATGGTACCATGTGAAGAAAAATGTTCACGTTTTTTTTTTCTTTCTCCAAATTCAAATATACTTTTCCTCTTTCCTACACAAAAGCATGATGATTTCAGGCTGCTTTGTCTAATTTGCAAGAGAGGGTCATTAGTCTTGCTTAATCAAGATTGCATACCATTAGAGATAAACTTTGTCACACATGACTATTTAGTTCCTGTAAACTTTTAACCGGTGCAATGTTCCTTAAAACTACATCAAGGCAAATGCACTTTATTTATTATCCCTGTAGAGCCTCAAGACCAGATGATGGGGAACGAGCTTGGGCTCTTTGGTCATGTTTAATACTCAAAAACTAAAGGAAGTTGTTATGAAATAAAAGCATGTAATGCTATAGAGATTTACAGTATGATTTCAATGGCCGCAGACAGAAACCAGCACATTTTAACATTAACAACGCCGGCTATGCGCTTTGGATCAACAAAACAGAGCCATCACTGCAATAGCTGTCAACCCACACACAGAGAGAGCAACTCTTCTCTGAATTACTCTTCAGATCCCCTCATTATAACAGCAGCACGCCTGTCCAGTTTTCTTCTATACTGGATCAAATGGACAGATCAGTCTTTTATACACTTGACCGCACAGAGTGATAATGAGAAAGGCAAAGAGTCATAAGTCACTGTTTTTGGTAGCATTATGCCGGCTGAGTGTCAGATCTGGCACAATATACAGCCTTCACTAAAACGTTTGAGCACTTGGTGGGGAACATATAGCTTTCAGCCCACTTTTTTTATTGGGCATTAAAAATAAAAGACTAATATATGTATATAGGTACTGTGGACATTGTTTCAAAATTAAGAATAAATGAATGGTTAAAATGAAAACATAAAATATTAAATTAATTAAAAATATTAATAAGAATATTACAGGGAACACATGTACTGACAAAAAAATATGTATAGCCTGAATGCACTCTAAGTCACTTTGGATAAAAGTGTCTGCCAAATGTAAATGTAAATAATAATACAAAAATTATAAGAATTCGTTTAAAAATATATAGATTTTTTTATTATGCACACACCTCATATTTGCTGGATGAAATCCAACAGTTATTTATTATTAAATATTACGTGCTGATTTTCAAAAAAGGTGCTAAATTATTATGCATTTCATTGCATTTCTTCTTTCAACTACCGTTTGTCTGCTGAAGAAATCTTGTAATCAGCAGAAAACAGCACAAAACACATGATTCCTGTCTGAATCTGAGCCAGATTACATCTATTTGATCAATTATTGGTCCTTTTTCACATGCATGACATTACTTTATTTACTTCAAGGTCAGATTATCTGTATGGCCAGTGACAGAAAATGCAAACATGATCCAGATGTTTTCAGCTTTTACTGTTTTTAAAAATATTTTTCCTTTCCTTTGCAGATTGTAAGATTTTTAAATAGCTATTTTTGTCATAAAAATGACAATTGAATGATACATGATTACATTAAAATGATACATTTGATTTTGTTATTTTGACAAAGGCATTAAAGATGATATTTAAATATAATTTGAAAAATCTTCAGTCATGTTTAGTGAAAATAAAGTACATTATGGAAGGTAATTATTAATATGTTTAACTCATTACATAATCAAATTAAGTAATATTAGGCATTTTTTGCAAAGCACCAGCATTTTTTATTTATTAATTCATTCATTCATTGCTGTGTTAAAAAAATAAGAATTGGATAAATGCCACAAAGACAAAACATGAACATATAAAAATACAAATGAGTTTAGCATGTCACACTCTTAGCTATTCTAACACACTGTTGGCAACTTTTTCTCTTTTGTTCACTTTTTAACTCATTAATGCTGAAAATCAATTTTTTTTATGTAACTCATAAGTGTCACGCTGAATAACCGAACATGACAGTAGTTCCACACTAATACTGTAAATGTAATTAATGACTAACCTCTCCTAACCTCCACGCCTGACAAATGTCAACCTATAAATATCTGTGCATTAATAATCACATGATATGCATTAAATCAAATTAGCAAGCCTTTGACAGTAACGATAAGAGTCAGTGTTAAATGTCATTAACACACTCAGACTGACCTTTGCTCCAGCAGCACCGCCCACGCCGTCGATTCCAGAGAGTCCTGGTTTCCCCTGAAGAATCACAAGAGTTTCTCAGGAACACATTTAAGGAAGATAGCGTCTGGTCAAATATTGTTTCTGATAACATCACACTACATTACCATTGGACCCGGCTCACCAGGAGGTCCTTGTTCTCCTTCCCCCCCCTGCTCTCCCTGTTTAAAACACAATATCATGCTTGTTTTCACAGCTTACAATTTATGAATAAGGGCTTTTTGCTGCATATTTGTTTATTTATAGTAGTATACACTCTTAAAAATAAAGGTGCGTAACCCTTGTGCGTCAATAAAAAAAGTTATACATAGGTCCATAGTGGACACAACATGTCCATGTCAATAAAGAGTCATACAATTTTGAAGCTTGGGAGCACAAACTTACATTTGGTCTCATTTTAAAGACGACCCATGGAACATTATTGTCGAAGTACAAAAAGTTTAAAAAGTGAAACCAAAAATAAAGTTTATGAAAAGGATTTATGAATGATATTTTATATAAAATATATATTTTATGAAACATGTTGCACTCTTAATCTGTTAGAAAATCAAAGCCATAAATCTTAACAAGTTGTGTTCCAAATTTGAAGTTGATATCTCAATAAATGAGTTTTCAGTAAGATTTTGTTTGGGTGTAGTACCATATTTTCTCCGTTAGATGCAGCAAAACTCCTCTGGAGCACACAGTGCTTGGATTTATGATTTACAGTAGAGTTTCTCTATCAAATATTACAAGAACACACATGAATACACATATACACAATTATAGATGCATTATGAATCCAATTTTCTCTATAATATATGCAGAAGCAGAAAACAGGAATAAAGTGAGTATTTTATATTTTGCAAGTAAACCAAATCTGAAAAAATGGCACCATCTGGTAAATAAATACAAATTTAAAGCCTTGCCAACAGAATGAAAGCCTATTAACAAAAATAGCATAATTTTATATTTAAATGGCACTGTGATTAAAACTGCAGTTTTAATGGGTTTCAATGGAGACGTTTTCGTCCTTAAGGTCCTGAGAAGAACTGTTTTGTGTATCTACTGCAAAACGGATTTATTAAAGGAAATGGGGGTGAAATAGTAAAATTCCAATATAAATACACACTTGTGCCAAAATGTATGCATCTGCCAATAACACAGGCAAAATTATTTTAAAAAACACTGAAAAGCACAAAAGTGTACAAAAGGTCGCACAAGGGTTAAAAGGTTCTTCACAGCGATGCCATAGAAGAACATGTTTGGTTCCACAAAGAACATCTCTTTCTTACCTTTTTATAATCTGAAGAACCTTCTTTCACCACAAACAACACAGAAAGGTTCTTCAATTAAAAAAATAATTATGATTAATTAATTACAGATGTTAAAGGTTCTTCATGGAACCATTTAGACTAAAAGGTTCTTCTATGGCATCATGAAGCACCTTTATTTTTTAGAGTGTATAGTAATTTACTATCTATATTAGAATGATATTTAAAAGGATAATCCAGCCAAAAATGAAAATGATGTCATAATTCACTCCAGGCCTATGGAAGGGGGGGCTGGCGGATATCCTGGGTGGGCATTTTTTTAGTCATCATACCATCACATAGTCTAGAAGATGTGTATACTGTAGATATTGCTATATTAACTATATTACATGCACACTGAATAAAGCTTTCATGCACAGCCTAGATTAGAATATCACAGACACTTTTTTCTTTATTGAAGAAAAGCCCTCTTTGTTGTGTTTCTCTGGATCATTGTTTCTACGCCGGTGACTCTTTTTAACTAACTTTTTTATTTATACCAAACAAGGCCGTAATCATATCTAGAACATTAGGAGGACCAGTCGCTTTGAGCAAAATAAAGACTTTATTCTGTGGAACATAACAGAATATATTTTAAAGAACCAATGTAACTCAGAGGTTTTGGTTCCCTTTGACTTCTGTTTTAGCATAATGTTAATTTTTGGATGGACTATTTCTCTAATTGTCACTATCTGTCGTTTATGTCCCTTTACTTTCTCTCCAAATGTCATGGCTGTAATGCATCTTGACATTTACTTTTGAGTAATTATAATAATCTGAATTTCAGAATCTGAATTATTCTAAAAGGTTATTACCATTGCATTCAAAAAAGTAATGTCAAATCAAATTACAGTATTTTACTGTAATTTTGAACTGCTGAAAACATACCATAGTCCAGTGAAAAAAAAAGCAATGCAATAATTTCAAGGCAATAATCAAAAGAAAGTACAACAAATATTACCAATAATGTATGTGCTTTACACTTTATGTTATTATGATAACCATTTGACTTAATAAAGATAATTAATAAAGTTGAGCATAATTTAGTATTCTGAGTTTGGAATGAAATATTATATTATTAATGAATATTATTACCTTTTTTCCTGGCAATCCAACTGCACCAACGTTTGGTTTTGATGCTCCCTGAAACAAAAAGACAATTATTTTCCATAAGTGCTGATAACTATCAAAAAACAGCTTATTGGAATAAACCCGGTTTACATGCAGATCAAGGGAAGAAAACCCCAACAATCCATCGGTTTATGTTTAAGCTGTATAAAACTTTATGACAATAAAGGAGCATAGTTGTTGGCGTACTAAGCATAACCAGTGAATGTAAATGTTTGTCTCAGGAATGCATTGGGCTCTTCTTCACTTGCTGTGTGTAGTTTGCATGGACAAATGCATTTGTGGCCAGTGTGTTTGATGGCGATTCCTTAGTCAAACGCTTATAAAGGAAGCATTGAGCCGGTTGCACAGGGTTTGCACAGGCCTGGCAGAGGCTTTGGAAACAGCCTCCAATTATTCCAGCTCTTACCGTGGGTCCTGGCAGGCCCGGTTTCCCTGGCAACCCTTGTTCTCCTCGGTCACCCTGGAAATAAAATAGACCGAACGTGACTCGCAAATAAAGGAAAACAAAGAGTCTGAATTACACCTAAAAACTGGTCGTTAGGATGCTAGATTGAGACCATCACGCAGCAGCAAATTGGGAAGAGGCTCTATATCTCTCTCCAGCTTGAGAATGAGCATCTAAAAGCATCTGCTTGCTTTCCTAAAATGATAATTTTGCTAGGAAGGGTGTGAAGTGAGGATGTTTTTCCATTTATCCCAATGCAAGACTCACTTTTAACCCCTGAAGTCCTTGATCGCCTCTCAGCCCCGGAGGACCTGCATCGCCCTGAGAGAGAGAGAGAGCGAGAGAGAGAGAGATTTTACAAGTACTTTATTAAAACAATTATATTGAAAAAACAATAAAAAATCAAAATGAACTCACAGTAAATCAACATATTCTTGAAAATTAGATTATTCTCTACAACAAAGCAGAGCACCTCTTTATAACACCATATATTGGAAAACTTTTCTAAATCATTCATCAACCTGTAATAGTTAAAATCTATTTTTAAACGAGCTTTCAACATTTTGACAAAAACTAAAACAGCATTATCATCTGTGGATCCTTCCACCTTATTTCGTCTACTCATATACACACAGCCATCTTTGCGCTTCCCAAAATAAAGTAGAAAAGTTGACATTGCTCTCTCCTTCTTTGGGAATACCTACAACCAAAAATAAACAACTGTTTGGAAAAAAACACTTCAAACAATTTAAAAACATCTTCCAACATTGAGAACAGTGGCAAGAGATGACAACAGTCCATAAAACAGTGAAAAACTGTCTCACGAAGAGTACAAAAAGGGCAATCATGATTAATATCAGAGTTTAACACAGAAATAAAAGCTGAATGTAAAACCCTCCACTGCAAATCAGCAACTTTCTTCAACAATGGAGGTTTATACAGCGCTCTCCATTCAGGTCCAACACCATCAATCAAACCTAAGCGAGCTCTCCATGGAGTGTCAATTTTTTTATTTAATTTATTCTTAAATAAAGGATAAATTAAAAATGGAGTGACGTTTCTCCAGCCGATGTGCTCCTGAGTGAGAGAGAGAGAGAGAGAGAGAGAGAGAGAGAGAGAGAGAAGAGAGAGAGAGAGAGAGAGAGAGAGAGAGAGAGAGAGAGAGACAGAGAGAGGGAGAGAGAAAGAGAGAGAGACAGTGAGAGAGAGAGAGAGAGAGAAGACAAAACACAGTTTTCTTCTTCAAGATATAAAGGCGCATGCTAAGCAATGTAGGGCCCTATCAAATACATTATTTGTTTTACAGTTAAATGTTTCTAGATTTAAAAAATATATATTTCTGGACTCTATTTTAATGGTTAAATTAATTTTAGTAATTAAAAATTATACAATGTAACAATATTTAATTAACATTTTTTATAACTACATTTTTAGGGCACTCAGAATGTTTTTTTGTTTTTCTCAAGTTCCTTTTTTTTTACCAAAATCTATGTGCTCCATTTTAATTTTTCTTTATTCTATCTCAATACTTCATTTGCATGTATTACTTTATTATTATTATTATTAGTATTATTATTATTATTATCACAGTTCTTTTGTTGAGTGTATTTAATTTTTTCTGGATTCCATCTTAATACTTTAATTGCATGTATTACTTTATTATTGTTATTATCACAGTTCTTTTTTTATTTATTGTAGTGTATTTATTTTTTTCTGGATTCCATCTCAATACTTTAATAATTTAATTGCATGTATTACTGTATTATTAATATTATTATTATTATTATGGGGATTGCACCACATCCTCCAACATCTGAACAAACCAGGGACTTATGTGAGGATCCTGTTTGTGGACTTCATCTCCGCTTTCAACACCATCATCCCGGACACCCTTCAGAATAACGCAGCTCCCTGTACCCACCTCCATCTGTCAGTGGATCACCAGCCTCCTGACAGACAGACAGCAGCTAGTGAGGCTGGGAGAACTCACATCAAACACCCGTTCGATCAGCACTGGAGCTCCTCAGGGCTGTGTTCTCTCCCCACTGCTATTCTCTCTCTACACAAATGACTGCACCTCTACTGACCACTCTGTCAAACTCCTGAAGTTTGCAGATGACACCACAGTCATCGGTCTCATCCAGGACGGAGACGAGTTTGCTTACAGACAAGAGGTTGAGCAGCTGGCTGTCTGGTGCAGTCACAACAACCTGGAGCTGAACACGCTCAAAACTGTAGAGTTGATAGTGTACTTCAGGAGAAACCCCCCTGCTCTCCCTCAGCTCACTATCATGAACAGCACTGTGACTGCAGTGGAGTCATTCAGGTTCCTGGGAACCACCATCTCTCAGGACCTGAAGTGGGACAATCACATTGTGATTGTGATACAGTCAAGAGGTTGTTCTTCCTTCGTCAGCTGAAAAAGTTCAACCTGCCACCGGCGCATATGACACAGTTTTACTCTGCTGTTATTGAGTCTGTTCTGTGTTCCTCTATAACTGTCTGGTTTGGGTCAGCCAGCAAATCAGATATAAGAAGACTGCAACGGACTGTTAGGTCAGCAGAAAGGATCATTGGTGTCCACCTGCTCAGCCTTCAGGACTTGTACAACTCCAAAGTGAAGAAACGAGGAGGTAACATCATCACAGACCCCTCTCACCCCGGACACAACCTGTTTGCACTTCTCCCCTCAGGCAGACGCTACAGATCTCTGTGCACTAGAACATCTAGGCATAAAAACAGTTTTTTCCCATGCTATCTCCAGCCTAAACAGCTAACACAGGGATTATTACCTGTGTTCTGTAATTCATTACATATTGCCTCTCTCTCTCACGTACTATGTAAATACATATGCATATTTTCTATGCAGCTGTATATATTAGTAAATTATGCACAAATCTGTACATAAATCTTCTATTCCAGATTCATACACATTATTACTATTTAGAGTTAAGCCTCTTTAAATGTTTCTGTTTTCATGTCAGATATGTATGCATGTATGTACCAAGAGTCTCTTAAAAATGGCAACAAATTCCTTGTGCGTTTGCGCACACTTGACAAACAAAGCTGATTCTTATTCTGATTATTATTACTACAGTTCTCTCTTTTTTTTATTCTATGTAGTGTATTTTATTTTTTCTGGTAATCAAATGAATGCATGAGACATTAATTTAGCTTAAATCAAAGGATTTTTTTTTAAGTGTTAGTGGTATTATAAAATAGT